>JAJTUV010002415.1:0-352636 GCA_021653895.1 Mastomys natalensis
GTAACCATATGTGCTACAGAAAGCAAAGCCATGATGAGTCATTTTGAAAGTCATAGAGCATCCAGAATGCCAGCATGTACCCAGATTCTCAATATGGACCTTGTCTTATTCTCATTTTTTGTAATTGGAATATTTTGATTTATATATTGAGATATTTAACTTATATTTTGTTTTTTCATAGCCCTTCACACCCAAGAGTTTATCATTCCTATCTAAGGAATCTCAGGACATGAATTTTGAGAAAGGCTAGAATTATTGAGACTTTGAAAATTCTTAGAAATACGATAAATGCATTTTAGATGTATTTTTTATCTTTTGATTAACATGCAAGGTATAGATATCATTAAGGTACTCTGCATTATGAGATGAATGCCTTTGGGACACCAGTGGTAGAGTAGGATGTTAAATGTCACCAAATGCCAATTTGTTGAAAGTTTTTTTTTTTTTCTCCAAAGTACTGATATTGAGAATCTGGGCATTTGGGAAGTGATTGGATCAGGAAGGCAACAGAGTCATCTATGAATTAATCCATTGATGAATTTATAATTATGTGGAACAATAGGAGACAACATATGCTATAGAAAACAGGGACTAGTTGAAGAATTTCTTCATTGGAGATTTGCCCCAGAAGAGTATATCTTACTCCTGATCCATTGTTCTTATTCTCTCTGCTTGTCAACTATGACTCTCCCTGCCCTGGTTATTGTCTACTTCATCAAGCCCATGACAATGGAGTCACTTGACGGTGGGTTTAACCTATGAGCCAATAGGGATTTATTTGCCATTTAAGTACTTTTCCTCAGGCATTTTGTCACAGTGATGCAATGCTGACTAAAAATACCATTAAAGAAACTAACTTGTAAGTTGAAAATCTTCTGAGCAGAGAAACTTTCAGTTGGTTTCAAGATAAAGTTTATCAAACTTTTAAGGGATAAATTGTAAAACAGAGTATGTTTGTCAATTTGTTCTATGAAATCAGAATCATTTAAATTATTCCACAAAGGAGCTAGTGAGATTAGCTTGCAAAATGCTTGATTCTAAAGCATAAGGACCTGAGTTCATTTTTCAGTATTCAAATAAACTGAAGAACATGGGTCTAAGAATTATATAGACAATAGCATCTATACTTATTGGGTTACATAAAAAACAAAAAGAGGACACTAATTAGGATGGATAGTAGAGAAGAGATGGTTCTGGATCTGGGAGGAGTTTGGGGAGGGAGTGAAGATGGTGAAAATATGCTGTACAAAATCATGAAAACTAATAAAGCATGAGGTGAAAAAAAGGCTAGAAAGCATGAATGCCCTGCATGTAATTAAATGTAATCCTACAGGTGAATAAGAAGAGACAGAGGTTTGCTGAGTGTCTTGTCTAGCCTAAATGTCTAGTCTGAGCAAGTGAGAGACCCTGTTTCAGACATCACAGCAGGGTCTAGTAAGAAAGTTCAAAAATATAAATGTACTTGCTGGTAATTATGGATATTCAATTCCAATATCCAGAAGCCAAATGTCTTACTTAGGGTTATACTGCTCTAAACAGACACCCTGACCAAGGTAACACTTATACAGACAACATGTAATGTGGGCTAGCTTAAAGTTTCAATCCATTATCATCAAGGCAAGAGCATGCTAGTGTCTGGTCAGGCATGATGCAGAAAGAGTTGAGAGCCATCTTCATCTGAAGGCCAAAAGGAGAAGACTGGCTTCCAGACATCTAGGAAAAGAGAGACATAACAACAGAAATGGTGAAATTTAAAGAATCATCAGATCCTACATAAAAGGCTACCTTAACAAAACTGGAAATTCTAGATGAATGGTATTTAGACAGATAACCACAAACCAATGTTTAATCAAGAGCAAGTAAACCATTTTCACAAGCCAATATTGCACAAAGAAATAGAAGGTATTAAAAACCTCCCAACCAAAAAAAGCCAAAGGGTCAGATGCTTTTAGTGCAGAATTCTACCAGACTTCAAAGAAGACCTGGTTACCAATATTCCTCAAAAAATTCCATAAAATAGAAACAGAAGGAACACTACCTAACTCATTCTGTGAAGCTACAATTGTTCTGATACCTAAACCACACAAGGATCTAACCAAAAAAAGAGATCTTCAGAACAATCTCGTCTATGAATATAGATGCAAAAATACTCAATAAAATTATGGCAATCCAAATCCAAGAACACATCAAAATTGTCATTCAACACGATCAACTAGGCTTTAACCCAGGGATGCAAGGTTGGTTCAATACATGAAAATTCATTAAAATATTGGAGAGATCAGGAATTCAAGGCCTATACCTAAACATAGTAAAAGCAATTTGTTGCAAACCAATTGAAACTATAAAATTAAATAGAGGCAAATTTGAAGCAATCCCACAAAACTGGGAACAAGACAAGAATGTGCACTCTCCCAATATCCATTTAATAGAGTACTCAAAGTGCTAGCTAGAACAATAAGACAACAAAAAGACATCAAGATGATACAAATTGGCAAAGAAGAAATAAAGGTATCACTATTTGCAGATGATATGATAGTATACATATGTGACCCAAAAATTTTACCAGAGAAATTTTCCAGCTGATAAATAACTTCAGCAAATTTGTTGGATATAAAATTAACTCAAATAAATCAGTAGCCTTCCTTTATACAAGTGATAACCAGGCTGAGAAAGAAATTATGGAAATGAACACCCTTCTCAACAACCACAAATAGTATAAAATATCTTGGGTAAAACTAACCAAACAAGTGAAAAACCTTTATGATGATAACTTCAAGTCTCTCAAGAAAGAAATCAAAGAAGATCTCATAAAATGAAGAGATCTCCCATGCTCATTTATTGGCAGAAATAATATAGTAAAAATGGCCATTCTACCAAAAGCTCTCTACAGATTCAATGCAATATTTTATTTGTTATTTGGCTTTTATTATTTTTATTTCCTGAACATATAGTATTTATTTTATATCTACTTGATGTTATGTATACTTTTAGTACTTTAACAATTATCTCTTTTTATTTGGGGGAAATTGTTTTCAGACAAATCATATATAAAGAATTTTTTAATTATATTCAATAGAGTCTGTAAAAGTTAAGGCACTACAAGAAAGAATCAAGACAGAACCACGCACTTAACTCACCAGTCCACCCAGAATAATAGATGGCAACAAACACATCCGTGGCAGCTTGTGGTTTTCAAACAGAATATCTTCTTTGTAACCCAGGGGTAAAAACAAGGTGTGATTGTCTGCCTCAGAAAATGACTGAATAACACACAAAGGCTGTACTATTAGAATAATACCTGACTTTTAAATGGATATTCTAAAATACAAATGGGCCTGTACTGATGTTCTCTGTGTTGTCAAAGAACACAGATACTGGCCTAGACTTCATTACTGAGGAAAGGTTTCATTTCTATCAACAAAAGAGGAGAGACACTGCACAGTAAAATCACCATTAAGCAATTTCTCTTCAGCTATCCAGGTTCACAACGGGAAACATTAGTGTAAAGATAAGTATATTAATATTACACTCAAGAGGATAGAAAGGATAAATAATCCTGAAGTCATTCATCAAAAGGGGGTGGAAAGTATATGGTAACAACAAAATAACAGAGACCCATACATACTGCTCTTTAATAATGCTAAACATTAACTGTCTTATGTACATAAATAAAAATACACAGACTAACAATTTGGTTAAGAAAACGGGCTCCATCATTCTCCTGCATCCTAGAAACACTTTTGTTTTAGATATACTTGCATAAACTTGTTTAGGATACAGTTGCCTATATTTTTTGTGTCAGTTTCAGACCCCATTTAATTTTTCATGTTCATTGTTGATCTTGAACTAATATTTGACAGTCATGTAGGTGAGGCTTTCTGTGTGAGGCTAAGGTAACATAGCAGAAGACTAGGAAGAAAGAGGGTAAAAAATAAGTCACTTCTGTAGTATTGTTTCTCCTAGTAACATTAAAAGTGTTACAAATTTTATTAGGCTGAAAAAGGATACAATCAAATTGATATTTTAGGATGGACCTTTTTTACTATATTACTATAACTGATTCATTAGCATAGAAGAATTGTTCCATTATACAATATCTTCTACAATTTCTTTAAGTTTTAATCAAACAAGTCTTTCACATTTTGTTAAAGTTACCCCAAAGACATTATAAAATTTAACATTATTTTGAATGCTGTTGTTTTCATGATTTATTTCTCAGTAAGTTTGTAATTTTTTCACAGGAGGAATATTCATTTGTGTGTTAATTTCAAATATTGGTATTTGTTGAAAGAGCTTACATGCTACATCATTTTTCTTGTGGCATTCTTATACTCACACTTATGCACACTAATCTTCAAAAAAGATACTTTGAATTCTTCATTTCTAATTTGTGTCTGCTTGGTCTCCTTCAGCAATAATATTATGCCTGGTAGTTTACAAGTGCTATATGAAACAAGAGTCCATTGAGTATATTCAAAGTTGAGCACACTCAGTCCTTTGTACCACAATGGTTCACAGGAAACTAAATGATGGGCAGTAGATACTGTAAGGAAATGCTAGGTGATGGAATTACTATCATCCTTATACAAACAGTCAGTTACTAGTAAAAAAAAAAAATCTTAGCTTAACTCAGTATGGTATGCATATAGAGGTATGTACTTTTTTATTACTAAAAATATACTTTGGACATTTCAGACTCTAATTGATTAAGGCTAATTGAAGACATGGAAAGTAGAAAATGAAAGTAACCAAAGGAAGGAATTTATATTATATTTATATCTCATTTATTTATATTATAGAAGGAAATGAATTCTTAGTCAGAGAGAGTGAAAATGTGTGGCTTGGTAAGCAGTTTTGCATAGGATAATCCTAGAGACAAATAACAAGGCATAAATTGTTGACCTCTTCAGAATAATATTTTTTTCTGAGAAACCCAATGAAAAATCCCCCAACTATGTTCAATTATGAAGAAAAGAAAATTAACTTATGTCTAATCAAAGACCTCTTATATACTACTGACATGTAAGTGTCACTACTTCATAAGTTTTATGGGTGGGTAGGTAAAACTATTAATTACTTCACTAACATATCAACTTGCCTACTGTTTTATGTACTATAGAAATTCAACTTCAAGATAGAGGCTTCTAAGTCATATCATGTTAGAATTAGTTGAATTCAGAAATATCCCTGTAAGATTTATTTGGCAACAGGTACTCAACAACTCAACCCTGAGAGAAAGCCAAGGGCTACCTCAAACATTGATATTTTGGGGAAAGAAATTTGAAATACTTTAACAATTGAAAGGATTTCTCTCAACAGGATTGAAAGAAATCATGGCTGGTAGTAGAAATACAGTCAGATTTATGGAGCTAGTGAGGTCATGAACATGAAAATGTATCAGACTAATTTACGAGATCAGCTCAATTCCTTATATCAGCATTCTAAATATTATTCTTATACCCACAAATAAGTGAAGCCATCAACTTTCATCAAGGAAGACTCTTTCAACAGGAAATTAAGAACATCATAGAAAATCAAAACTGGACACAATGAAAAGATCAGTGGAGTCTTGAAAACCCAGCACCAATGAATACATATACATCATAGCACCAGTGGATATACCTCAGGAAACATTTCAGAAGTAGGGTTACAAAAAATATAAGAGCAAGTACACATGAAAGGCTGTTTTGAAATCTGAGAAAATGGTTGCAAAATCACAATGAGGTAAATATCAATGCAATGTTAATGCAATTGCCATGTGTCAAAATATTACAGGCAACTAAAGATGGCAGGAAGAATATTAGCCTTTTCAACAAGTGATAATCTAATGGATTGTCCAATCCAGATTTCACCTTGGAAAGCATATCATAACCACAAAAAGGTGGAATCAAGTTGTATTCATACTTTGCTAGACACAAACATAAACAAATAAAATCATGCATCTAACAGTATTGAAACAACAAATTTGAAAGTGAGCTGTGGGAGAATAAAAAAGTTGTTGGAGTGTGAATAAAAAAGATTACAATGGTAAGGTAGCTATTGAGTCTCACATGCTTTTGTAAGTAAACCAATAAATTCATAGCTTCACCAAAAAAAAAAAAAAAAAAAAAAATTGAAAGTGAGGTGCATGTGACGGACTGAAGGGAAAAAAGGAAGGGCACTGTGCTATAATTTAATTTTCAATAAAATTTTAAAATAATAGTAATAATACAAACATTTAGAATTTGTGAATAATTCTATAATATGAATATAGGAAGGTCCTAGAAATAATTAATATGGTAGTTATGAATTATTTACTGGGTGTTTCCACTGTAATTTCTATAACTCAAATTTGAATCACAGACCCTGTCTAGAAAGACAAATTATGAATAAAGAATGCTTGACTTTGAGATAAAGGTCTTAGTTTATAAAGAGTCATACTACAACAAGTATATTGCTTACCTATGTGGTTTTCAGAGTATATGCGATGCATGTGCAAATGTGTATGATCTGTGTGTGTGTGTGTGTGTGTGTGTTTGTGTGTGTATTAAAGATATGTACATCACCGTCAACGTAGTTAGAGCCTTGCGCTAATTTTGTTAGAGGACAGAGTCAAGTATTGGTCATTTTCCCATCTCTTCTTGACACATGGACTCTTTTGTTCATGACGGAACAACATGTCACGAGTATCTGTTAATTCTGATGTTCAAATCCTATCTCCATGTAGAAGCTTTTATTTTAGAGATGCTTGTTTACAATACCTAATTTTGATTTTTTAATGTAAGTTTTGATGACCCAAATTCTTGTCACCAAGCCTGTATCTCAAGTGCATTAGACACTGACCTATCATTTCAGGCCAATTCATATGTTCTTAAAAGTGTGATTCACCTCTAGTTTTATCATTTGTGATGATTAATGTTGATTGTTAGTGGAATTTTATTTAGAACTATCTATAACAAAAGATTCTGGGCAAAAGACTGAGGAAATATTTAATGTCATTAGTTTCTGTCTATGCATAAGTAACTGATGTGGGCAAACTAACAGTATAACTGGGCTGTACTATTCCTTAGGCATGGTTTCTGCAATGTGTAAAAGAAGAAGCTCACTGAATATGAACAATCATGGTCCTCTGCTTCTGAACTAGGTGAACAACTTCACTAGCTACAACCTCCTGATATCAGAACTGCTGTGTGAAGATATCCTGAGTCCTGAAATGATGAGTCATTTTTTCCTAATGTAAATAATTTTCTAGAGTACCTTTTCACAGAAATAGGAATATAATTTCCATTTAAAATATATTGCTACGCCTTTTGACTGGGGCAGACACCAAACTGGTTGGCTCCTGTAGAGATACCTGATCCTGAGCCATCCTAGAGGAGCCACTGCACTCAGAGCAGAGCATAAGAAACCTTACCCACTACCCCACACCTCAGAGTTACAACTGGGAGCCAGGGCTGCTCAGGAACCATCAGGCACCCAAACCCCACCGCTCCAGAATACTACTTCCCTTCTGTCCCAAGCCTGGTCCTTTTGGCTGGGGCAGACATAGCTGGTCTGCTCCTGTGGAGACACCTTATCCTGAACCAATCTAGAGGACCTGCTGCACTCAGAGAAGCAGGATTTCAGGATCCCCGAGTCAGCCTGAGTCCCAGGAGTTCTTCCTCCCAAGAGCTTAGGATCACAGGAACACAGAGACATCTGGAATCTGAGGAGTTCTGGCACAAGAAAGATAACTGGAAAGACAGACTCCAGTCAGACACAGTGAGTGAAGGTAACACTAGAGTCAGCCAGATGGGGAAAGGCAAGCGCAAGAACACAAGCAACAGAAACCAAAGTTACCTGACATCATCAGAACCCAGTTCTCCCACCATAGCAAGCCCTGGATACCCAGTCACACAGGAAAAACAAGATTCAGATTTAAAATCACCTCTCATGATGATGATAGAGGATTTTAAGAAGGACATAAGTAACTCACTTAAAGAAGTATAGGAGAACACAGGTAAACAGGTAGAAGCCCTTAAAGAGGAAACACAAAAATCCCTTAAAGAATTGCAAGAAAACACAACCAAATAGGAGAAGGAATTGAACAAAACCATCCAGGATCTAAAAATGGAAATAGAAACACTAAAGAAATCTCAAAGGGAGACTACCCTGGAGATAGAAAAGGTAGGAAAGAGATCAGGAGTCATAGACGCAAGCATTACCAACAGAATACAAGAGATACAAGAGAGAATCTCATATGCAGAAGATACCATGGAAAACATTGACACAACGGTCAAAGAAAATGCAAAATGCAAAAAGTTCCTAACCCAGAACATCCAGGAAATCAAGGACACAATGAGAAGACCAAACCTAAAGATAATAGGTATAGATGAGAGTGAAGATTCCCAATTTAAAGGGCCAGTAAATATCTTCCACAAAATTATAGGGAAAAAGTTTCCCTAACCGAAAGAACGAGATGCCCATAACCATTCAAGAAGCCTACAGAACAACAAACAGACTAGACCAGAAAAGAAATACCTCCTGTCACAGAATAATCAAAACATCAAATGCACAAAACAAAGAAAAAATACTAAAAGCAGTAAGGGAAAAAGGTCAAGTAACATATAAAGGCAGACCTATAAGAATTACACCAAATTTCTCACCAGAGACTATAAAAGCCAGAAGATCCTGGTCTGATATCATACAGACCCTAAGGGAACACAAATGCCAGCCCCGACTGCTATACCCAGCAAAATTCTCAATCACTATAGTTGGAGAAACCAAGATATTCCATGACAAAACCAAATTTGCACAGTGTCTTCCCACAAACCCAGCACTTCAACGGATAACTGATGGAAAATGCCAACACAAGGAAGGAAACTACAACCTAGAAAATGCATGGAAGTAATCTTCCCACAACGCAAAAAGATAGGTACACAAACAAAATTCCACCTCTAATAACAAAAATAATAGGAAACAACAATCATTTTTCCTTAATATTTCTTAACATCAGTGGACTCAATTCGCCAATTAAAACATGAAGACTATCAGACTGAATGCATAAACAGGACCCAGAATTTTGCTGCATACAGGAAATGTACCTCAGTAACATAGACAGACACTACCTCAGAGTAAAATGATGGAAAACAATTTACCAAGCAAATGGTCTCAAGAAACAAGCTAGAGTAGCCATTCTAATGTCAAATAAAATCAACTTTCAACCAAAGTAATCAAAAAAGATAAGGAAGGACACTTCATACTCATCAAAGGAAAAATCTACCAAGATTAACTCTCAATTCTGAACAACTATGCTCCAAATGCAAGGGCACCCATGTACATAAAAGAAACTTTACTAAAGTTCAAAGCACACATTGCACCTCACACAGTAATAGTGGGGGGTTTTAATACCCTGCTCTCTGCAATGGACAGATCATGGAAACAGAAACTAAACAAAGACACATTGGAACTAACAGAAGTTATGAGCCAAAAGAATTTAACAGATATCTATAGAACATTTCATCCTAAAGCAAAAGGATATACCTTTTTCTCAGCACCTCATGGTACCTTCTCCAAAATAGACCATATGATGGGTCAGAAAACAGTCCTCAACAGATACAAAAAGATTGAAATAATCCCTTGCATCCTATCAGATCACCGTGGACTAAGGCTGGTCTTTAATAACGACAAAATCAATGGAAAACCCACATACATCTTGAAACTGAACAATGCTCTACTCAATGATGACTTAGTCAAGGAAGAAATAAAGAAATTAATGACTTTTTAGAATTTAATGAAAATGAGGAAACATCATACCAAAACATGTGGGACTCCATGAAAGCAGTGCTAAGAGGAAAACTCATAGCTCTAAGTGCCTACAAAAAGAAATTGGAGAGAGTATACATTAACAATTTGACAGCAGACCTGAAAACTCAAGAACAAAAAGAACCAAATACACTCAAGAGGAGTAGATATCAGGAAATAATCAAACTCAGGGCTGAAATCAACCAAGTAGAAACAGAAAGAACTATACAAAATATCAACAAAATCAGGAGTTGGTTCTTTGAGAAAATCAACAAAATAGATAAACCCTTAGCCAGATTAGCCAGATTAGCCAGAGGGCACAGAGACAGTATCCAAATAGATAAAATCAGATCTGAAAAGGGAGGCATAACAACAGAAACTGAGGAAATTCAAAAAATCATCAGATCCTACTACAAAGGCCTATACTCAACAAAACTGGAAATCCTGGATGAAATGGACAATTTTCTAGACAGATACCAGATACCAAAGTTAAATCAGGAGCAAATAAACCATCTAAACATTCCCATAACCCCTAAAGAAATAGCAGCAGTCATTAAAAGTCTCCTACAAAAACAAGCCCATGACCAGATGGTTTTAGGGCAGAATTCTATCAGACCTTCAAGGAAGACCTAATACCAATTATCTTCAAACTATTCCACAAAATAGAAACAGGAGGAATGCTACCCATTTCTTTCTATGAAGCTACACTCACACTCATACCTAAACCTCACAAAGACCCAACAAAGAAAGAGAACTTCAGACCAATCTCTCTTATGAATATCGATGCAAAAATACTCAATAAAATTCTAGCAAACCGAATCCAAGAACACATCAAAACAATCATCCATCATGATCAAGTAGGCTTTATCCCAGGAATGGAGGGATGGTTCAATATTCGGAAATCCATCAATGTAATCCATTATATAAACAAACTCAAAGAAAAAAATCCGATGATCATCTCACTAGATGCTGAGAAAGCATTTGACACAATTCAGCATCATTTCATGATAAAAGTCTTGGAAAGACCAGGAATTCAAGGCCCATACCTAAACATAGTAAAAGCAATATACAGCAAACCAGTAGCTAACATCAAACTAAATGGAGAGAAACTTGAAGCATTCCCACTAAGATCAGGGACTAGACAAGGCTGCCCACTCTCTCTATATTCAATATAGTACTGGAAATCCTAGCCAGAACAAGTAGACAACAAAAAGAAGTCAAAGGAATACAAAAGGAAAGGAAGAAGTCAAAATATCACTATTTACAGATGATATGATAGTATACTTAAGTGACCCCAAAAACTCCACCAGAGAAC
Source organism: Mastomys natalensis (assembly GCA_021653895.1). Lineage (NCBI taxonomy): Eukaryota > Metazoa > Chordata > Mammalia > Rodentia > Muridae > Mastomys > Mastomys natalensis. The sequence goes on from JAJTUV010002415.1 coordinate 11,078, forward strand.
TCCAAAACCTGATAAACAACTTCAGCAAGGTGGCAGGTTATAAAATCAACTTGAACAAATCAGTAGCCTTCCTCTAAATGAAAGATAAACAGGCTGAAAAAGAAATTAGGAAATGACATCCTTCACAATAGTCACACATAATATAAAATACCTCGGGGTGAATCTAACCAAGCAAGTGAAAGATCTGTATGACAAGAACTTCAAGTCTCTGAAGAAAGAAATTGAAGACAATCTCAGGAAATGGAAAGATCTCCCATGCTCATGGATTGGCAGGATTAATATAGTAAAAATGGCCATCTTGCCAAAACCAATCTACAGATTCAATGCAATCCCCATTAAAATACCAACTCAATTCTTCACAGAGTTAGAAAGAGAAATTCTCAAATTTATTTGGAATAACAAAAAACCCAGGATAGTGAAAACTATTCTCAACAATAAAAGAACTTCTGGAGGAATTGCAATCCCTGACTTCAAGTTGTACTACAGAGCAATAGTGATAAAAACTGCCTGGTATTGGTACAGAGACAGGCAGGAAGATCAGTGGAATAGAGTTGAAGACCCAGAAATGAACCCACACACCTATGGTCATTTGATCTTTGACAAAGGAGCTAAAACCATCCAGTGGAACAAGGACAGCATTTTCAACAAATGGTGCTGGTTCAACTGGAGGACAACACGTAGAAGAATGCAAATCGATCCATTCTTATCTCCTTGTACAAAGTTCAAGTCCAAGTGGATAAGGGACCTTCACATAAAACCAGACACACTGAAACTAATAGAAGAGAAAGTGGGGAAGACCCTTGAATACCTAGTCACAGGGACAAAGTTTCTGAACAGAACACCAATGGTTTATGCTCTAATATCAATAATTAACAAATGGGATTTCATAAAATTGCAAACTTTCTGTACGGCAAAGAACACTGTCAATAGGACAAAATGGCAACCAACAGATTGGGAAAAGATCTTTACCAATTCCACATCTGATAGAGGACTAATATCCAATATGTACGAACAACTCAAGAAATTAGACTCTAGACAACCAAATAACCCGATTAAAAAAAGGGGTATTGAGATAAACAAAGAATTCTCAACTGAGGAAATGCAAGTGGCAGAGAAGCACCTAAAGAAATAATCAGCATCCTTAGTCATCAGGGAAATGCAAATCCAAACAACCCTGAGATTCCACCTCACACCAGTCAGAATGGCTAAGATCAAAAACTCAGGTGATAGTAGATGCTGGCGAGGATGTGGAGAAAGAGGAACACTCCTCCATTGCTGGTGAGATTGCAAGATGGTGCAACCACTCTAGAAAACAGTCTGGCGGTTCCTCAGAAAATTCGACATCATTACGTGAGGACCCAGCTATACCACTCCTGGGCATATACCCAGAAGATGCTCTAACATATAACAAGGACATATGCTCTACCATGTTCATAGCACCTATATTTATAATAGTCAGAAGCTGGAAAGAACGCAGATGTCCTTCAACAGAGGAATGGATACAAAAAATGTGGTACATTTACACAATGGAATATTACAAAGCTATTAAAAACAATGAATTCAAGAAATCCTTATGTAAATGAATGGAACTAGAAAATATCATCCTGAGTGAAGTAACCCAATCACAAAAGAACACACATGATATTCACGCACTGATTGTATTTTAGCCCAGAAGCTTGAAATACCCAAGATTCAACTCACAGACCACATAAAGCTCATGAAGAATGAAGACAAAATTTGGGGAGTGGGCCTTCAGTCCTTCTTAGAAGGAGTAACAAAATACTCAAGGGAGCAAATATGGAATCAAAGTACAGGACAGAAACTGAAGGAGGGGCCATCTGCAGATCGTTCCACCTGGGTATCCATTCCATGTGCAGTCACCAAAGGTAGATGCTGATATGGATGGCAGGAGGTCCATGCTGACAGGAGCCTGACACAGCTGTCTCCTTAGAGGTCTGGAAGAGTCTGACATATTCAGAGCCAGATGCTCACAGCTAACCGTTGAACTGTTCATGGGGTTCCAAATGGAGGAGTTAGAGTGAAGACTGAAGGAGTTGAAATGGTTTGCGACCCCATGTGGAGAGCAACAATACCAACCAAGAAGAATTTGGTCAGATAAATCCCCAACTTTCATTTCTACAGGAGGATTTAGAATGCCATTTTGATTGTAGTTCGGAAGAAGAAATTAATAAAGTGATTCTAGAGGATCTGTCACATGAATACAGGTGCCTATGTTACAGAGGTAGAGAAGAATACTGAAACTGTCATTTCCCAAAGACTATGGAGAATCATGAATAAGACACATTGGAGTCTAAGCAATAACATAATTTAATAAAATGTATTATAATGGATAAGTATATGTAATACAAAAATATAAAATAAATATAGTGAGTAAAACTATTTGTAACAAATAATGTGGATAAATGTAAAACTGAAGCTGTTTCTTGTAATAATCTCTTCTGCTATGGTCAAGTGGAAGGTAAAAGGAAACATTGAAATAGAATGATCTGAACCTCCTTCAGTCATGAGGAGGCTTCTGTTGTGGAACTTTGTATGTTGAAGATGTTCCACTGTCCCCTGCTAAAGGAAACATAACTTGTCATTGTTAGACAAACATTCTCAGATGATAGGTTCACCCCAGTACATACAGCTACTTTTTCTGTATATTTTCTGAACTCTACACAAATCTTACTTGAACAATATCTCTGATTTTGAATGGTGTTAACTGTTAAATCAGGTATGTTTTAGCATCTTTATTATTCTTCACATATGTATTGTAATGGATCCTGAGCAACTTAATATTTACATCAAATGCTAAGCATTTGGCATCATGATCTCTCAAAGGAAATGAAACAAACATTAATGGTTTTGCACAAGGATAGCAAAGCATGTTGGCACATAGTTCAATCTTGTAATATGTTTAATAGATTTTTAAATCAAATAATTGTTTAAAGTGATAAGTTTAATAATAGTTTCATATCAGAGATATCTTACATGACTTATGGACCATGGGAAGAAAGGTGAGAACTATAGCAGATAATAAACTGGAATTCTTACAGGGAGTCACTCTGTCATACATATATGTCTATAAGTATATATGTATATGAATATATGTGTATGGTGTGTATGTGTGTCTGTATGTATACATAAGTATACACACATATATTCATATTCAATTTAAATAAAAGTGTTGTTTTAAAATAATTTTTTCCTATACTCTAATATCATGATATTCCCTAATGCTGTTATGATAGTTACAAATTTATGAAATCAGGGAATGATATCTTTCCATTCATTTGATGACTAATTAAACCTTCTCTTACATGTAGGACATTCTTCCTAAGAAGGAGGAGATAAAATTTTTAATTCTTCAGTATTAGTATTTGAGGTTTTCCCACTGTGGCCTCCTATTTTTCTTTCACAACAGATGACTTACCAGCAATATTTAGTGACAAATTTATGTCATCAGATCTCTTTTGATTGTCATTACATATTGTACTATCATCATCTCCAAATATTTCTACATAGTTGTCAAGTATGATTTGGATTATAGTCATCTGTAACACCACAAGGCAAAAACAAGATCCTCTGTCAATTCACATAATTTAAAAAATTGAAATCAATAAAAATATTAAAATCTAAAATGATGAGGAAAATGGCAATTACTATGAGCAGATATGAACCTGTGAAACAAAGTCTCTGTATGAAAAAGAGAGTCTAAGTTCTATGTGACCTGCTTAACCTAGTGAAAATTTCATACATATTGCAAAGAATGGAGGAACTGCTAAAGCAAAGTAACATTTCAGAATTGATATGCTGCCAGAATAACTGTGAGTGAATCAAATAAATGAGTTCAAAGGTTTATGGAATTTGTGATATTTGACAGGGGTATGGAGAGGAGGTGGAGTTTCATTGTGTTTCTTTGAATGGGATACTTATCTAATTGCAGGTGTCACAATATATAATACCATCTTTATGACAGCTCTTGGGTGGTTTAAGTGGCTTGGCATTCTTAGAGGAAGTATATTATTGGTTAGAATTTAAGGTTACAGAAGCCAGGTGCCATCTGCAGTGTACTCTCTGTGTTTCTTGTTTGCTTCCTGAGATGAGAGCCATAGGGTCTCTGCTTCCTGTTTGGTTGTCCTTTTTCCTGCAGACTCTCATAACTGTGAAGGACTGTAATCACTCTATATCTCTAAGTCCTAAAAGGCATTTACTTCTGTAAGTTGCCTTAATTCTGGTATTCTATTAAAGCAGTAGAAAAAATGAGTAAGAAAAGTTGGTGAGAAGTTGGATCCTCCTTGAAAAAGAGCCTCTAACAGATTGGCCTATTGTGGAGGGAAGTCTATGTGATAATGTCTTAATTAACAATAAAATTTGTATGGTCAAGAACTACAGGATGGTGCCACCATTGAGCTATTAGTCAGACAAACAAAAACATGAGGTGCAGTACAGGAGGCAGAGCTCCTACACAGCTTCTGCTTCAGTTCTTGTCTCCAGGTTCCTGCCCTGCTTTGGTTTGGTTCCTGACTTTTCTCAGGAGTTAACAGGTAACTAGAAGTATATCATGAAGTGTAACCTCTCCTCCATAAGTTGCTTTTCATCAGTGCTTTTTCATAACAATAGTAGCAAATTAGGACACTTTCTAAATTGAACAAGCTATTCCTTAGTCTATCCTACTCCATTGTGAGTAACATCACCATGTCTTCCTTTCTGTGGACCTTATTTCTGGAAACTAGTAGTTAAAATATACTCTTCTTTTCTTTTTATGTTGCTGTTTTTTGTTGTCCTTTTTTCATTTTTAAAATGTATGTTGTTAATTGATTCTCTGTGAATTTCTCATCATGCAACCCAATAACACTCATTTTCCAATCCTTCCATATCTACTTTCTCCCCTACTCTTCACCCCAAAATTTTAAAAGATTAAAAATTAAATAGAGTTCTAAATTAAAATTAAAGTGAGGGAGGAGGGAGGAGGGAGAATGGGACTTAGAGGAGGGTACTGCAATCAGGAGATAAAGTAAATAAAGTCATGAAAAATATTGATGCATATATGTTTTTGCAAAATTAAGTGCTACAGAAAACCCGATGTACATAGGTAAATAAAACAGTATCTGAAGTAATGCAAACATACACTATTCTGTTTTATATAAGTATGAATTTGTGTGAAAATAATAGAAACTCTATTATATAACATATATTAACATTGTATCATTATTTATTCAATTTTCAATTTCATTTTATATATATATATATATATATATATATATATATATATATATATATATATTTGTATGCAATGTGCTTTTATATGACCCACAGTGTGGGTGCAGTGAACATATCATAATTATAATAATCTCACTACTATGAAGCAGAACTATCATGTGCTCCAAAGTATGGCTACAATACAACACATACAACCAAACAAAGTACTAGGTTATCAGGTCTTTTTTCAACTTCATTATAGTCTTCTTGGACTACCATAATGTCCCAGCATATTGTTGGCTAAAACATCTATATCTAAAATCAATATATGAAAAGAAAAATAAAAAGGAAAGAAAGATAGAGACAGAAAGAAATGATTCACTTCCTTCAAACTACATTAATAATCTTCCTTCCCAAACCTTCCTGAAATAGATCAATGCATCTCTCACTAAAGAAAAATAAATCTTAGGATATCCTTCAATATCACTGACCTCTTTGAGGTATTCTCATTTCCGGGATCACAGTGAGGACTTTGTTTTTAAAGGTAAAAATCAGATCCTCTTACCTTTTTGGAGAGGTCACTCCCAAATAATAAGTTTCTACCAGTCGGATACCAAAGCACATAAGGGGCTATGTGGACAGATAACATGTAGGTGTCTAGGTGATTCTTGGAAGAAGTTTTAATTTTTACTAACATATGAATAAGGTGTTTGAGAAAGAGGTACTTAGGTTGCGGTATCTTCAGTAGAGTACTAAACATAGAAAACGGAGAATTTACTGTTGATTATCTTACAAGTAATGTTACTTACAAAACTCTAAATGCAGAGAAATATGGGGGTGGGGGAAAGGTTCTGTAGACCAGATCAAAGAACTATCAGAATTAAAGAGGAGTAAGAATATATGGCTAAAATATTGTCTAAAATAATTTCTGCAAATCACTTCTCCCTATAGAATTAAGGGAAACCTTAAAAAATTATGTATGAATTTCTGTGTACTACATGTATAACTGCTACTAACACAACTCAGAGTAATGTGAGTAATGTGTTCCCTAGAAAGAGAATGAATGAAGATTGTTACAGTCCATGTGTGTTCTGTAAACAAAGTATTCTTAAACAGTGAACCATCAATCCAGCCACATGGGGACATATTTAATATCTAATGTAGTATGAGTCCATGTAACACTCTTGTGACTCTCTGGAACATAAGAAGCAGAAAGCACACTATTGACCCTATACAATGCAGTTAAAAAAACTTCTGCTACAGATAAGACAGAGGTGCTGGAATCCAGGGTAGAAATGGAAGAACAATGCCCCTTTTACCTATGAAATCATTCTATGGAGTATCATACAGGAAAATGGTTCAGGGAAGTCAAAGCTAGACCTGATCCAGACTTCTCTAGTGGAGAAGATGAACTCAGTAATAGCTTCATACTCTAATCAATGAAATATATTTGACATGGTCTATATTCACAATACCATGGTAATAATATTAGGATGCAAATAACCCACAGGTTTTATACATACATACTTGCTTTGTCTCACACAGGAACTCAAACCAACACTGTAGGCTGACCTGCACACAAAAGTGTCGCACATGTTGTCTTTCAAACCATGACAGTTACAATGTAGAAGACTCTCAAGTGGTGGAATTACAGACATTATACAACACTCTTGCTTGACAAATGGACCTGTTTATATAGTGACTATACATGTCTGAGTAAAGGAAACCTCCTAATATGGGACACAATTCCAGTTTATAATTCTGTAAATAAAAGTCCATGTAACTTCAAAATACATAGCTTCTATCTTTGTGCAGTTCCCCACGAGCTTACTCTATCATTACTTTTGTACAGCATACATTTTTCCAACCACAGAGTCTTCATCTGTGACACTAAGCCAATTTTCATATAAATCAGAAGAAAGCAAGCTTCTTGGTATATTTTTAATAAATTCCCTTTTAATGAAAAACAAAAAAATGTAATGATCAATTTACATTGTAGAAAGTTTTATTTAAAAATAACAGTTAAACTAGTGATTCTCAACTCATATTTCACATCCTTTTGGGGGGTCACATATCATATATCTTGCATAATAGATATTCTATACATTATATATTATAATTCATAATAGTAGCAAAATTTCAGTTATGAAATAACAGCAAAAAGATGGCATGGTTAAGGATGGCGACAGCATGATGAAGTATATTAATGGCACAGTTTTAGGAAGACTGAGAACCACTGGTTGAGAGTCTGCTTCCTTGATAGATTCCCAACTAAGACTAGAATCAAAGAACGATAGTATTGGCTGCAGTATCAATGAAATAAATCTATGGTGTGTTCAAATTTCCTTTCCTGGCTTCTAGTCCACACTGCTACCTGCAATCATAGATATGCACTCCACAGATAAAAGTTCTGTTCATCTCAAAGAGGCCAGCTCCTATGTGGGGCATCCAGACAGGAGCCTACCATATCTGCTCTCTGAGAGATGTCAACAAGCAGCTGAGAAATGGATAAAGAGACTTACAGACCAAATATTAAATGGAGCTCAGAGACTCTTATGTAAGAGTGAGGAAAGGACTCAGGACACTGAAGGAGATAGGGATTCCACAGGTCGACCAACAGAGTCAACTAACCTGGACACTTGGGGGTTCTCAAGGACTGACCACCAACCAAAAACCACACAGAAGCTATATCATTACAAATGGCATATATGAAGCACATGTGCAGCTCTGTCTCCATGTGAGTCCCTCAACATGTAGAATGGGGGCTATCCCTAAAGCAGTTGACAGTCTGTGGAAACCCTTCACAAACTGGCCTCAGTAGGAGATGTCCTAACCCTGAAGAGAGTTGATGTGTCAGGATTGAAAGATAAACCTAGGGAAACTAAACTGCTGAGAGAAGAAGAGAAAAGATACTATGAAGGGTGAAGGGGAAGATGACAACATTAAGTATTTAAAATGAGTGAATGAATGAATGACTAAACAAATAAATAGGCAACAATAAAAATAAAAAAGCATTTAAAAAAAGAAAAAAAACAGTAACTATAATAAATCAACAACAATAACAACAAAATAACCCAAACTGTCTTCCTGAAAATGATCAACCATTAAAAAGTGGCAGGTCCTGAAAATGCCTCATTCTGATTGTAGAATTTGGTGAATCTGTACTTTCAGTTCACAAAAGTAAAGCTGAAATATACAGGTACACGTCTGCTTACAGATTCACTTGGAACAGTGGTGAACTTGCTTACTGGATCACCCTCTATTACATGTGAGAAGGTCTAACGGTTTCATAGCCAGTCCTTAAAATGTGTAAATATTCAATTAATTGGATTAACTGTAAGCAGCAGCTTGCTTGAAGGAGAGAAAAGTGTCTTTTTTCATGAAATAACATGATTAAATTTCAGGTTGTACCAAGAATAGCAAATCAGAAAAATGGAAGATTGCAGATGATATTGTGCATTTAAATTGTTCTAAATACACATGACTACCTACAGTTATTGATCTTCACTTTCCTTCCAATGATGAGGTCCCAAGTTTCTAGCGATGAGATGCAGACACACACGGTAAGCTGAAGGGCCAGTAGGGCCCACTCTGTACCTTTGTCTAACGTTATTGAACATGCCTACTCTCAGAACTTTATCTTTGTTCTTGATATTTGGGGCCATTGCTCCACAGTCTACTGAGTGGCATACTCAGATCACGGCCCAAATAAAAATAAAACAATGATATTTACACCAGAGTTACTGCTGCTCACTGCAAGGTTCAGTGTAGCAGACTAGTTGGACACAGGTTAGACTAATACTTGATTATTTAACATGGCATTAAGAGGGCAATATCTGGCAAAAGTGAAAGTGCTGCTGTATTTTTTAGTAGAGAAGAAAAAAATTTCATGTATCTACTGGACAAAGGGCAGCATCCAACTCTCTCATAACCTATGATAAGTTTGTGGTTGACTATCTGTTTTGTACTGTTGTTATTTATGAGGTATAGTTTTTTGGTAAGTATAATTTAAGACATGTATTTTGTAAAACACAGTTTTCCCACTATTATTAGTTGTTCCGCTATTAATCCACATGGTATTCTTAGTAGGCAAAATCAGTAGGAAAATCTGTAATATCAAAACAAAGCCTGTTTGATATATGAGAAAGTAAACTTCCAAACAAAGGTGTTCACCTGTGTCTTTTTGATAAATATTTGAGCTTGTCAGATTTTTACCTACCATGCCTCTTATCCAGAGGTCATATGTCCAACATTCAAGGAAACTGTCATCATCAGTTAATCTCAAGGCCAGAAAGCATACTTGCTTCTCTAGAAAGATGCCTAATGGTGGTGATTCAAAAACCTTCCTTACCTTTAAAAATGAAGCTACACTGAGCACTGATTGTTGATTCCAACTAATTTGTTGTCCTTTGTAAATCTTATGCCTCAGTGACCAGTATGATTTTTCATTTAAGAATCTAAATATTTGGTCAGATGTTTGTCCCTTTTCTGCAATTATGGATAACATATCCTGTGTGGGATAAGGACAAGCTTCTATTATTACAGATCCAAACAGCTGAATCACAAATATGTCTTTTAAGGTGAACCAGAACCACAGCGATTATGGATGCAGAACACAACAGACAGGAATGAAGAAGAAATTGAGTGATTTTCTTTTTTAGTTGCCAAATATATTTTCTTCCCTAATCCATTTTTCCCAACTTGAAACATCAAGGTTTACTTGGAAACAGATCATTCTCAGCATTGAATCATACTTCTGTTCCGCAACGCATTTAGGTGAATGTTCCTCTCTTACTTTTACTTTTCCTCCTGAAATATCTTTCTCAAGCATGCCAATCTAAGTTACTATTGGGATAAGTCTTTTTCAGAGATCAAAGGATAGGCCTATTTTATTTTCTCTTTCCTGGCCTCTATTATTAATTCTAACAATTGTGTTCTTAAGAAAGCTTTCTTTTCTCACTGTACTTCTAAGACTTTTTTCTCCTTCTTCTGTGACTTCTTATATTCACCTATCTATATCTAAAGATGCTGTCATATTTAAGAACCCAAGCATATTTCAATTGTTCTTCCATCATGTCCCTGTTTAAAAATGATGACCATACACAGACTTACTCCCTATTTGCTCTATTTTCAATTGATTACATGATTACATTCATTGATGACTGAAAAATCTTCTCTAAAATACCTAAGGAATGGGCAATAATTCTCATGTGTCTAACATGATAAACTTGGTCACATGCTGTCCGGCGCCCTTCCTGGCCAGCAGGAAATTAGACACAAGACAACAAGGTTCCTTCTCCATGCAGTTTACTCAGGATTGTAGCTTTCTGGTGGTGGCGGCCCACCTACCCCGGGGACCAGGCTTATATCTAAGCAAAGGCCAATGAGCATATGCCACGTATCATCTCTCCATATGTCCACGTATGACCATTCCCTGCCCCTGCACAGCTGTATAGCCAAATGAGGACTTGTTTACCACAAGGAGCAATCTCAGCCAGCACCATATTCAGGTGCAGCACATAGCAGCTCTCTACAGTTCCCCCTTTTTGGTTTACAACGAAACAGGCAAGAGTAGAGGTCTGATCTCAGAATGGAGTAATGGACATTGTACTAGCTCCCAAAGGATGCACTGCACCTGAAGATGGTGCTGGCTGAGAGTGCTTCTTGTAGTAAACAAGTCCTCATTTGGCTATACAGCTGTGCAGGGGCAGGGAATGGTCATACGTGGACATATAGAGAGATGATACGTGGCATATGCTCATTGGCCTTTGCTTAGATATAAGCCTGGTCCCCGGGGTAGGTGGGGCCACCACCACCAGAAAGCTACAATCCTGAGTAATCTGCCTTGAGAAGGAACCTTGTTGTCTTGTGTCTAATTTCCTGCTGGCCAGGAAGGGCGCCGGACACAAGACAGCCAGAGCTTTTACTTAGAGAGAACCCAATTTGGTATTGAATTGCTATTCCATGTATTTTACACATCTAAATTAATACTCAATATATCAAAGTAAGTGACATATCCTTGATTTATTAATTAATATCATTTCTGGGAAGTACCTCTTACAGAAACTCAGGACCAGTGGGAAAAAAGTACCAAAATTTGGACATAATTTCTAACAGTAGGAAATTATCTATAACACACAGGTGAAGTTTCTCTTTACATGGTTTATGAAATTCTTCATTGTTGTTTTTTATAAATCATATTTTCAGTGTTAAATGATTCTGACTTTTAAGTTATGGATGTAGAAAATCTATACACACCTATTTTGCCCTCAGAGAGAAGAGGAGCAGCTGTGCTCCTCTTGGCTGTGCATAATGGCTAGGGGTGCATGTCCTCCCACTGGGGCAGCTGCTGACTCCATGTTATGTTTCTTTTATGTTCCTAATGATAGATGGAGTACTCTGGGAACACAGGGCCTTTCTGTGTGGATGAAAAAGTGGTGTTTCATACCCTGAAACCAAGTCTACACTGAGAATTTTTGAAGCATTTTCGATCACAAATTTTACGAGGGAAATAGGTGACAAAACAGGGCAAACACAGAGGGTCTCTGTCATTCTGCATGGTTGCAAATCACATTTTACCTGAGTCTTGGAGTCTATATATATATGTATTTCAAAATTCTGGGAAAAAAATGTCAGTGGTAATAAAATTAATGGGGATGTTTTTTTGTTAGGTGATTATGAGATCAGATGTTCAATTGTGATCATCACAGTGCAATAGTATATAAAAGGATGATTTCCAGTTTTCATATTGTGATTACCAGTATGTGATACATACTGTTCACTGGAGTAAATTTGGTTGCTCTTTGACACATTCATGCCTTGCCTATTTGTAAGGATGCTTATAGAATGGCATAATTAAGGAGGGAAGATGACCTCTGAATGTGTGCACCATCCTACTGAAAGTTCCCAAGGGATGACTAAAAAGCAAGAGACAGGCAAACACATCATTTGCAGAGTAACATTCACAAGCCTATGATGGCTCAGTGCAGATGTAGTGGTAGCAGCTTGATCCTCAGTTTTATTGTGTTGGGAAGTTTTGAAATAATGCCTGTTTGGAGGAAACTGGGTAGTTATGGGTCTACAATGCAGTGTTTTTGGAACCATGGTTTTTTTCCTTCTGATACTTAATCCTATACAATATGAGGAATATTTTTTCTCAGTTAGGCTGTCATACAATATATTCCTTACAGGTCCAAGGGCAGTATGTAAATTAATAATGAATCAGAAACTCAAAAACTGAGAGTCAAAATAATCACTAGATTTCAATACTGTAGAAGATTTGGTGATTCACTTTAGTATTTGAAAGGCAACTACCATGGAAAACGGTACACTTTAATTTTTCTAAACAAATCATAGCCAGCATCAAGAGGCTAAGGGAATATTAAGTCATACTAATCAGGAGTTATAATGACCATATCTGATAAAAACAATCCAAATTATCTTGCCTTTGTTTTGTTGAACAAACCACCTTGAAAACAAGTAGAATTTCACACATTCTATACTGATCACATCAGAATTAATTCTTGATTTTGAACCTGGAACCCAGGATAGATATACAGGTCAGAATAATCCTGTATATCTGTCTCATTGTAAAGGCTTATCAAACCTAAGCTTAAAGGTCATGTCTAATTACCTTTTCTGCAATATCATTTGCCAGGACAGTATTGAGGTAGCAGGGAAGGCTTAAGATATATGGTGCTATCCCAGGAGATAGATTGTAAGATGATATTTGGTTAACAGAAGAATTTCTTGCAATTTTATGCAATATTTTAAAAACTTGTTCCAGAAGAGCAGCATTAAGTTGTGGCAGTTTGTCTAAAAGACTGAACAAAGAGACCTTTATTTAACAACATGTTTACTAATTTATAAATATGAAGAAAGCAGACAGAGTAATTGTATCTTATGTATGGACCTCCATGAATAAAATGAAAGTAAGAATGTATATTGGAAATATTTCTTGAAATGTTTCTCCAGATTTGTCGGGGGGGATGACAAATTTAACTGGAATACAAAACTGAGATTGTAAGTATGGTCCACTGTGACTCCCAAGTCACACTTATGTTTGAAAATCTTTTCCATGTTTGTGAACAATTGAAAACATTTGCTGTTGGTCAGTATTTTTACTTAATAAGTAGTCCGCTTAAGTAGTTTTGTCTGAATCCCTATTCTTTATGCTGTGAATAGCAGAGGAACCTTTGACTTTACCAGTTTTGTGTCATATGGATCTACTATCACTCAAAGAAATGCATGACAAAGGAAACTACTTGTGTAGACTCAGAGGAATCCTGGGGGTGGATGATGCAAAGATGTTCCCTACCTTTAAGAGCCACGCAACTACATGCACCAATTCATGTTTTATATTCACCTCTTCCCCAGAGTCCAACTTTTCCATTAGTGTTTTGCACAATGTACCATCAGGAGATAGGATAAATATGCCCTCGGTTATGGATCCTTTCTCGTTTATGAGGGACAGGATGTCCTGAGAGGAAGAAAGGGAAATGACTGCCTTGTGTCATCCAGCACAGAGCACTATTTGTTCATGAGAACCAGCTAAATGGTGTGCACAAGTGCAGTGCAAGGGCTGTCATGGACAAAGAGGACCACAAACAGGTTTTGAGCCTCAATCTTTTGTTGTACACATCCCCCCATAATATTAACCCTGAAATTTCAGGCAACACTTAGTTTTTTTGTTTGTTTGTTTGTTTGTTTTTTTTATCAGATTCTCCTTAGGAGAGCCTGAAATGAAGCATGTGAGACTTACCAGAATTGCTGTGGAAACATTGCCATCATGACAGATGGAACTCAACTCTTTTCCAAAGAGGTTTCCTCACTTATTAACAGTGTACACTTGGTCCTGTTGGGGCACAGAGTCCCTATAGAAACATGATGTTATACAGGGTCTTTGTTTCTTATCATGTCTTCCTGTTGCATCTAAGGATGAGGGGCTATCATTACTTGGAATAGTGTAATTTATACAGCTCTTTTACAGAACCAAATTTCAATTGTATAATGTCTCCATTGTAATGGGTTAGTCATGCTGTAGTGTCTATATATTCTTTTTCCTTTTACACTATTTTTAATCTTAGAGATGTTTCTAAGAAATGTTCTAGTGTTCTCTAAGACATTTTCCAGTGGGAATTCTCACAAGATGATGATGTCTAAGTCTCATTGCACCATAAGCTACGTGATATCTAATTGAACAAGTTCCCTTAACTATGTAAAGGCAGTTGCTTCAGTAGTCATATCCTTTTCCATAGCCACCTTCACTTTTATTCACATCAATCTGATTTCTATTGTCCTTAAATGTCATAGTGAAGCTCTTCCCACTCTGAGATTTCTTGTTGAGCTTTTAGAAGAACCAATGTTAAATTTCTCTCTTCATGACTATTTACCCTTCATGAGAAAATATACATGACTATTTTTTCAAACTCTGGATCCTGGTTCCAGTAGGGTAAGTTCAAAGCTCAGATCAAAGTTTTCTTTTTCTCTTCTACGTCTTCATTTCGAAAATTAGATAATAATGAAATCTTATATATGCTACTTAAAACAAAAGTATTAAAAGTAATCAAAGGAATCATGAAATATATAAATAAACATTCTTTCTCAGTGTAGAATGTACTGGCCATTTACTTAAAACAAAATAGACAAACCTGAAATTACAAGTAATATGATACAGAATGGATATGATGTATAAGTGTCTGTGTGTATGTATGTGCTGACTTCCACATGAATTTAAATGTTTATATCTATATCTAAAACACAGATATATTTATATGTAAACATGTTTTATATATATATATATATATATATATATATATATATATATATATATATATAAAACGAGTACTTTAGAAAATCAAAAAATTAAAGGAAATAAGGAGAGGAAGTAGTATGTAAGAGTAAAGGAGTAAATAATGAAATTATGCTATTATTTGAAAAACTACGTAAAAAAATTTCAAAAGCCCTAAAACTTCAGAATGAGGTCTCTTTGAAATCCAGATGCAGCTATTAAAGACACACAAAAAATATGTTTTTGGGGTGAATTGAAATGAGATTAGTGTCTTAGCTAAGAGATTAATGTTACTTCTATTCTAGTCTGAAACAGATTATCTTCAATTCCATATATATTACATTTCTTCGTCTCTTGCAATACAATAGTTTAAGTGAAATTCTTAGGTCATTTTCTACTTTGATCATGAAACTATGTGAAATCATATTCTATTGGGACAAAAGATGTGTGCACACACACTTATGTGCATGTAGTGGTGTCTTGGACTACCAGCTTATGTTGACTAGCTGTCTGGAACAAATGGAATATTCTCCCTATATTCAAACTTGATATCAAAATATAGTGATCTCAAACCGGACCTAGGAAATATTGTTTTATTTTGGGTTTGTTTTCTACACTGCCCATCCCTCAAGCAAGAAAATGACAACATGCATTGATATTTGATGCCAAATTGAAAAGGGAACTAGATAATACTTGAAGGAAGGTGGACAATTCACTTTGCTGCTGGCTTCTAGCTGAGTCTCTGGGCTTTAAGATGAATTGCCCCAGTGAATCCAAGTTTTGGTCATTCACAAACAGCACAGGCAAGGTGGGAGAAGATGAGAAAACTTTTGAGTTCGATCTACTGAAGATATTTTGAAAGTTGGTCATTATGATATCATGTGGATACTCGTAGCCTATAAGAAGAAAATAAGAATACAAATTTAAACATAATGAGTGTGAGCAACCCTTCCAATGGGATTTAGCATACACTGCTGTTCTATGTCTCATTCATCTTCTGGACAATGTAGACTGCACACCTTAAGCATTAGGAGACTTACTGGGATACTATGATAAAGTAAGGATGTGTAAGCTGAGAACTCTATAATCAAGGAGAAGATTTTCAATTTGTCACTTTATTACACCCATCAGAGCATCTTGTATGGCAGACTTTTGCTGTGTTCTACTTTGAGAGCATTAAGAATTACTTGTAGTTTTGATATCAATAAGATTTTTACATCATAAGAACCTTATTTTACTTGTCTAGCTTTAAATTAATCAATTTAAATATTTGTACTGCATATATATATATATATATTATATATATATATAGAGAGAGAGAGAGAGAGAGAGAGAGAGACAGAGACAGAGAGACAGAGAGACAGAGAGAGCCTGTCACTCTATAAGTAATTCTATTAGCCAATTCTAGCACTTCTTTGGCCAATATTTTTTTTCTGTCATGATGACAGCCACATTCATAAACAGTCTATTCCATTCACAGTATGACGACAGGGTTTCCTGGAATCAGTAAAGTGGAATCGTCTCTGCTTCCTCCCATTGCTGATCTCCTTGACAATGGTCAGGTTGATGCTGCATGCTGTACAAAACACATGAACCCTTCTGGACACACAACAGCTTTTTAATACTCTAGTTGGACCAGGAAGAATGTGGCCTAATAATGAGGCAGGATGAAGTTGAATGCAATAGAACCTTTTCTCAGCACATCAGATAATTTTTAATCTGAGGGTTAAGAAGAGTCACCAGAGGAAAGTGAACAATCACAAAGCTGGATGAGACAAAACATGTTTCTCCATAGAAGCATATGAACAACAACAGTTGAAGTAAACTCTTTCCTATCAGCTACACCTAGGGAGGGCACGTAAACACATTCAAAGGACAATTCAATGTCTTTAAGGAAACTGCAGACACAAGACATTTTTCTTGTTTGCGTGTCTGAAGATTTCACACAAGCAGTAAGAGTAATACCTTTCTCACAACATCGTTTTTAGACTGCTGTGACAAACCCTGAATCTGGGCCAGAATTACAATTACAAAATTGGAATTAAATCCAAGTGTTTGATGTGTTCTCCACTGTTTTAAGTTATTTATTCTCTAATGAAATATTAGAGAGTATGTGCTGTGTTGTGGATATCATTTTCTAGAAAGTATAATACCTTGGCTTTGTCAATTTTTGATGAACCACCAATATGATTAAAGTCTTGATTTGCCTTTGCTTATGACATATATAGAATGTCAGTGCATTATTTCACATAGACTGAGAGATATTGCTACTTTTACAATTTTCATTACAAAACAGAATCCACATAGTTTGGAATAATCAAAATACTTTTTAAAGTTGCCAAATTTCTTACTGCTTATGAGAAATCTTCACACACATACACACACAAACACACACACAAAGTCTTGTCACTGAACTTTCCTTAAAGACACTGGATTGGTCTTTGAACATGTTTTCATTTTAATTTTTGACTTGTTTCTTTTTGAAACTGTTTTGCGCCGATGCATATCTTTGTATCATACTGATCATGATGTCACCGCATGTCAGACCAGGGAAATTAATCCCCTGAAACTGGAAGTATGGATGGCTATGTGCTATCACGTGAGGTTTGGGCACTACTGAAAAATTTCTTTTGCCAGTAGTATTTTCTGTAATGATTACCAAAGTGAATTTTTTTCGGTTATTTTCTTCTGAAACAATATATCCAAAATAAAATATATTTGTTTCTCTCTTTAGGAATATTATGTTTCTCAAGTGGAAAACACAGAGGTTTGAGATTTTATTTTTGTCACATTTCAAACTCTTTCATAAATTGATGTTATCATGTGCCTGAGACTATATTAAAGTTATTAATTATGAATTTAATGAATGAAATATTGTTTGGTTATTTTGCTTTATAGTGTATTTATATTTAAGACTAAATAATGAAAATACTAAGACTTCATGATTAGACCACTGAACTCAGCTAGTCCTTCCTTAGATATCCCTCTTACTTACCTTGGAGTGCTCTTGGAGCTTCCTCATGGCCAAGACAGAACCACAGTTGGTAATCTTCAATGTTCTGGGAACCAGAAAGAACAAATAATCTGACAGTAGAGTCTTGAAGAATCAACACTAACAAAGACCAATATTATCACAGAGGTCTCTCCAGTCTGTCAGTGGAATATTGAACGTTGATTTGACATGGGCATACAACCTACTACCCAGATAGACATAAACTCACAGTGACTCTGATAACTTGATAAAGAACATTTGAAAGATATGGTTACTTCAGCAATAGTGAGAAAAATAGACAAAAAAAGAGAAGCCTTGAGAGTGCCTAAAAAAAGTACACACAACCATTGGCTTTCATTCTGAGACAGCCAATCTGTGGAGAAGATGAAGAAATATATAAGCTGGAAAAAAGGCCAGATACTGGAAAGAAGTTCCACAACATAATTATTGCACACAGAGTTATGGATCCATTTGAAACAATCATATAAATAGAACATTTTGTTGAAATTGTTAGGAACCTACAGTAGTGACTGAAATGATAATATGTTCTAACTGGAGTTATCATTAATTGTACTTTCTTGTTGATTCATGGTTAAAATCAAGGAATTGTCCCATAGAGTTCTGAAGTATTACACTAGGGACAAAAATCCACTCAAGCAGATATTCCTACCTCCACCCACCCAAACATACAAAAAAAAGAGTGAGAGACAGAGAGAGAAAGAATGAGAGACATAGAGAAAATGACTGACACTCAGAGATTCATCAAACAAACTCACAGGAAGTAATTAGAGATGGATATACAAACCTTCAAAGAAACACACACACAAACACACAGTGAGAGAGAGAGAGAGAATTACACAGATATAGAAATGCACATTTAAAACAAAAGACCAAATATATAGATATGTATGCAGAGAGAAAGAACACAGAAATAAATACACAAATAAATTTATTAAAGATTAAAAACAACAATAATACATTGGAACATGCACACTTACACGTCCACACAATCAAAACAGAAAGAAATGTGGAATCAGAGGAATTACATACCTTAAAGAGTGCGATAAAATTTTAATGAAGAGAAAGAAGAAAAAAGAAAGAAAGAGAGAGAGAGAGAGAGAGAGAGAGAGAGAGAGAGAGAGAGAAAGAAAGAAGAAGAAAGAAAGAAAGAAAGAAAGAAAGAAAGAAAGAGAAAGAAAGATAAGGAAGGAAAGAAAAGAGAGAAAGAAGAAAAATCTTGTTGCCTGTAAGATTGGCAACCTTAACATCAGTTGATTAGATATGATCAATTAATCTCACTTTATTACAATGCATCTCTATTGTCTAGTGATAGGAAAAATTATAGCTCAATACCATTGGGCTATGAGTTTCATTTCTATGGAAACATGGACAAGAAATTCAAAAAAAAGTCCCTCTCAAGACAAATTTTTATATCTCAGATGCCTTTAGTTGCAAAGGCAGAGGACTGTAAATTATGATTTGTAAATTTATCATGATTAAGTTTCATTTTTATTATTTATACGCATACGTGTTTACACACATATGGATCTCAAAAACAAAATTCAATTTTAAGTCAAAGTAACTTGAAAATAACTTACAGGAATTCTTATCATTGGTAGTAACTTCTCAATTATATCATTCACCAAATCCATGTTTGTTGCTGTTAAACATAAAGGCTATAAAAAGTACTGAGAAGAATAATATAAAATAACTTTGAGGCTCATGATTAGAAAATTAGTTATTTTCTAATCATTACTTATAATCAACAGTCTGTAATGGCAACTTTAATATAGAATAAACATCTTGTTTTCTTCCCTTGAAGTAACTCTGGAAGACTGTCAGTCTAACATACTTATCAGGAAATTAAATACATGGGTGCTTGGTATGCAACATAACCGTAACATGTTGTGTATGATAAAGGAAGACTGAGTAGCCATGCAGGAGCTCAGCATCCTGATATTTCTTACATTATGCCAGTGGACAGGCAGGGAGGGTGGTTAACATAGAGCACAACCTTTGCTTCCCATCTAGACTTCCATCATTTTACACCCTTACTTTCATGTACAGCATGTGCACACTTCTAGGAAAGTCAGAGTCAATAGCAGCTGCAATTTTAAAAAAAGAAAACAAAAAACAAACACAAATTAAAGCAAAAAATTCAAAAACAAAACAAACAAAAGGTGAGTGAGTACTCTTTCTATATCAAGCTTTTTATATGCTTTTGTCATATACAGACCTACAAAACTGAAATATGTAATATTGATTGAACTAGGAGCCAAAATGAATATTTTAGTAATATGTCATCACTTAATGTCATCTAAATTCATTCTAAAAATGAATATTTTAGAAATATGTCATCACCAAGAGCAAGCAAGGTACTTGTATGATTAACTCTCTACTCCCTCTCACATTTAGAATCTGCTCCAGAGTCCTAAGAAGACAGGAAGAAGAAAATAGCATGAAATCAAATGATAGGAATCTGAGAAGATACCACTGATAAATGGGAATTCTAATACATTACCATAGTATATGACAGTGAGTGGATAGGTATATCTTTATAAAGATAGTTTCTATAGTATCAGCTATCTGAAATAAGCTTTGTAAGTGTCTATAAAACTATCTCTTAAATAAGAAACAGCACAAGTGCCCCCTCGCTATCCAGAAACAACCTTGAACCAAGACCAAAGAAAACCAGTTAATAAGTCATCTCTTTCACAGAGTTCTTATTTCTCTTCTAACCGCTTGGCATAACCTATTGCCCTGAAAATAACTAAATAATTGAGTGTGTGTGTGTTTGTTGTGTGTGTGTGTGTGTTGTGTGTGTGTTTGTGTGGTGTGTTGCTGAAGATTAATTCAAGACACTATCATAACCTGCCAGGTTACTTGAATTTTATAAACAAGAACCTTACACTAACTGCTTTTACATCTTGCTATGTATAGACTAACAATTATGCAAAATTGCAAAAACATCTTAGAATGTATAAAATTAGCTCTGTTCTTGTAGTTGTAATGTAAATAAGAAGGAACCAATGCGTACACTTGCTCAGAATGTAGACTTAGTCAATTCTGGAAGAAAATATAGCTCAGGTTCAGAAATCATATATTCTACAAGGACACATTCAAACACCACATACAAGAACACACAGGTATAAGTCTGCACATGCATGAAAGAAGTCATACACACACGCACACACATACACACAAAGTAAGCATAATAAATTCTTAAAAAGTAAAACTTCTGATATTTTGTTGAATATCTTTTGTTTTGTTGAAGAAAACTTCTGTATAATGTTGAAACTAACATGAGATAGAGAAATAATCTCACATAGGATCTTAGTTGACATTGTTTTAAAATATTGTGTTCTCAGAGCATTTCAAATATAAATAAGATCTAACTAATGATTGCAAAGATGTGTGCATTTCTTCCTGATAGTGATTTTGCTTTTAAAACAAACACATTTCAAGTCATAGAGTTTTTTTTTAAACAAAATAGTTCTAAAATTAATGTTTTTAAAGCATAAAAATGAAAAGAAAACTGGGAACTTTTTTGCACATGTTAAAATATTTCTTGACTCATGGTTAACCAGGGATATGTAAGTAATTCTCAAGAGAGATCAACCTTATAATAGATCACATATTCCTACTAAGAGAATAATAAGTTTTAATAATATTTTAATATTACATAAAATATGTTTAATGTAGAAAAAATGAACTATGCCCTCAGATAGTTTTGGCTATCTGAAACGATTGACTCATGAGGACAGTGCAATTAGGAGTTATCCTACAATATTGAGTCAAAAGTCAATATTTTATATATTTGTATTTGAAGTCAAGAATAGGAGAAGATGTGTGCAACTTAGGGAGAGGTTTGGGGATATCTTGGGATTTATGCAGGTGATTTGGCAGTAGATTTCTACACTTATATGAAATTATGAAATAAAAAGGATGCTAAAATCATATCTATCTATGTATTTTAAAATATAAACAGAGACCAAGGGATCTATGTTCAAACCTAAGAATAAGATAAAATGGAAAACTGGGAAGAAAAATCCTTAAGTAAGAATAACAAAAACATTTTCCTAATTCATCTATAGGAAAAAATACAAGTTATCTTAAGTATACTGAAATACATGGATGATTCAAAGAAGTCTCAAACCAAAAAGGCCAAACTGTAAACATAAATCAAAGAAAACCAGCAACATCTTCACAAATATAGGAAGATCATTGCTGAATACTCACTAGAGAACACTGAGAAAAAAAGTGATGGAGACTCTTTATTTAAATTAGAAGAAAGTATTTACATTCTTAAAACATCTATTCAAGGACAAAAGGAAAATATACATATCATTACATGAAGCACATCAGGGAGATTGCTTGTATATCATACTGAGCATTTGTCATAGTTGAAATTAAGGAGCAGAGGCAAAAGAATATTTCCTACAGGACTATCTGCTCTTCTGCTCTTCTCTGTCCTAAGGACACATGTGTTTCAACCAAGCTAGTGAGTGTTCTCCTAATTTATGTCACTAGTTAGAAATTACCTTTATACTACATATTTCTCTTTAATTACTGTTTTGTATAAAGTACAATATATGAAGATCAAATTGCATAATGATCTTATACACACCTTGGGAGGTTTTGTGCAATTTCAACAGTAACATTTTAGAATACTGCCTCTAAGTACATTTTATATCCATTAGCCTTTATAAAAGTCAGAGAGATTGTACTCATCTGAGCTACATTCTATTCTGCTTTACAGTAGAAATGGTCTTCAATGCTCTGCATGCTACATAACAGTTAAGAGTCTGACCTGCACTAAACCAGATAATGAAAATGAAACAATAATATAAGTATTAGAAAAATATACAATTCTTTAATAGCTATGGGTATAACTCAATGATAAAACTAATATGTACTATGTGAGAGGTCATGAGTTTTATCCTAAGCACTGTACACACATATGACCACACAAACACACACATATACCCCAATGGTAAGTTAATAAAAATGATTTCTAAACAGAAGTTACATGAAAAGATATCCCTATGCCTAGAACATTCAAATAAAACGTTCAGATAAATACAGTAAGATATACTAAAAGAGCAAAGGATAGAGATAAAATGTTATGAAACATGTGGATGTAGAGAACAAATTAATTCTTGATAATATTTTGCTTTAAGATTTATTTGTGCTTATCTAATATAACAACAATTATTTTTGATTAGACAGAAATATTTTAAGAAAATAATAGTTGAACAACACAAGTGAATATATAATCAATAAGCAAGAAGGGGAAAAGGCAGTTTAATTCTAATAATAATACTTGATTTGGAAATGAATGGTGTTACAACTATTTGAATAATTTTCAGTAACTTAAGAAAAAAATTTCTCTTTTTTGTTGCTTTAGCATGAGAACCAATCTTGCTTCATATTGCTTTCTATAAATCACATATAAAAGACAAATGTGTGTATGCCATACACCTATAGCTTTTCCATATCTGTGAATTCTTACTATCTCTCCCTCAATTCTCTACTTAGGTATCCACCTTCCATTGCTCTAAAAATTGCCTGTCTCTGCTAGTTACGAACTTGAAATATCAGGTTTGGTTTTGTATTCACATACACTGTCACAGCTTTGTATGTCCTCAGTGAATATCTGCAGTGAGAAAGTTTTCTTGATACCTTCTTGGCTTCATTAATAGATCTGCTCAAATGCAATAAAAAGACACAGTATAATAAAATTCATTTGCTAGTAGCTTATTTTAAGCTAATCACTGTTAATATTTTATAAGTACCATCCTAGTGTTATATACAAGACAATCAGTTCAAAATATCCATTGATGGATTTAGGACTATTTGAAAATGTTTCAGAAACAAAGACATGGTCACATTGATCTAGGAAGCACAGGCAGTCCTCAGAACTTTTTGTTTGCAAGGTGTGTTTTCAACTTGAATACATCAGGAATGAACTACAATGCAGAAATGCACAATGCAGAAATGGAGGGCATACCTGTGATTCAGATCTTAAGGCTGGAAGTCACAGGCTTCTGACTTGGACCTTGACATGGAGATCTTGAGTCATAGTGGCCATGAAAAGTTTAGGCCCAGGCAAGATAGAACTGACCCACCATTAATCCCTAGAGACTGAGGGAAGTGGATCTCCGAGTTCAAAGTTAGCCTGGGACAAAGCAAGGTCCAGATCTAGGTGTGGTGTACACACCTTTAATCTGAGCCACACCTTCTGCTGGAGGCCTTCTTAAGGAAATTGGAAAAAGGCTCATTTCTCTTTGCCTGCTTGCACTTTCTGCCAGCACATCTATGGATATCTACTTCTTCAGAGCTATAGTTTATACAGAAGACCAGGTAAAACAAACAGGCCTCAGGGACTGAACAACTACTAGATTTTTTGACTTCCCATGCACAGCCGACAACAGTTTTGTTTGTGGGACTACAGACTGTAAGTCATTACAGTAAATTCCCTTACTATATAGAGACAGTCCATAAGTTCTGTGGTTCTAGAGAAAGTTCTCTGACTAATACACAAGGAAAAGTCAAAAATCTGCTTGACCTCAAAGGAGGAAGTAGCAGATGGTTTGAACAGACATGGTAGAGTAACATCTATGGAGTAGAATTTAAAGTTGGACTGAAGAGTACTGTTTACTCCAATATAAAGAGGAGACAATGAATGCAGAACTTCCTCGAAATTAAATGAAATATGCGATAGACTGGAGAATATAAAGCAGTATCCAGTGACCATCTAGTCAACAACATATTTGGAGACAGTCTACCAAATATATTTTTAAGAATGAAATGAAGCACAGACTGCAATTCCCATATCAGGAAGGAATTAAAGTATAATCACAAGTAAAATACCTGTTTTAGAAAATGGTACCACTGATCTTTCTGTTCTTTTGAACTGTAATGTTAAAAGTGAAAAACAGGATTAGAATTTTGACAATGCTAAGACTTGTAAGAATATTGCTAATAAAAATTATTATAAACAGTGGTCATCCTGAGGGTGCAGGTGTAGATGATATTCTCCACATGACTGCCCTTCTGAATGACGTGCTTCACTGGAACACTTGTATGAAACTAGTTGGGAATGTCAAGACTTGACTAGTTCCAAGAGCTGTTTACCTATGGCTGGACCAACAATTACTCTTAGTTTGAGTTTTTATATATATGAAAAGGATAGTTAAGATATCTTCTTAGCATAGGTTCAAGTTAACATAGGAGGTATCATTATTCAAAACTACAGGTACAGTACACATATGACCTTTGGTTAGAAAGCACTTAACTCAGGGCAAACAACTTTTAAGAAAAAAAATATTTTTTATTTCCTTGTGTGAATTACAGAATTGGCATATAAGACAGGATATCCTAGAAACTAGTGTTTCATTTCTGTGAGTCCTCATATTAACTCTCCTGGTACAAATTAATTATAGGTCCACCACTACTCCACTATAGCATGTATCAGTCTAATGTATGATGGGTAAAGGAGAATTCAAAGTCTAACAAATCTAATACCATTAAAATAAAAAGTGACATTGTTGTGGATAGCCCCAGCCTTGTATTTTGATCCTAATTCCACCCCCCTGAGAGGGGCTCCAGAGGAGGATTGAATCAATGTTGTAGATAGCCCCAGACTTGTATTTTGATCCTAGTTCCATCCTTCTGGGAGGGGCTGCAGAGGATTATTGAATCTGTAACAGACGACATCTTGTAAACCTTCTGTCCAATTAAAACCTGTAAAATAAAGGCTAAAGCCAGTGATTGTGCAATAGAAGGGGAGGCAGAGAAAAAGGCTTAGGGGAGGAGAGAGTGAGAGGAATTCAGATATAAAAGGGTGAGCAGAGGCAGAGAGAGAAGGAGTCGCTGGGAGACAGAAGCAGAAAGAGAAGCAGGAGGAAGCAGAGCAGAAGGAAGCCAGTGATAGAAGGAAGCTGATGAAGGAGACAACCACGCGCCTGGATGAACCGCAAGTTACAAGGGATCTCATAGCCGGGGATTAGAGTAGTGTAGTGGTAAATCTGCCCAATCTAGGAGTGCTATTTATATCATAATTATTGAGTTGTGTTTTCCTTTACTGGTCTCCTTCGGTAGGAGATCTTATTTGGGGTTTAAATAATTTCCTCTACTACAAATTGATGCCCAACTTCTACTACAAATTGGTGCCCAATGTGGGGCCTATTTAAATAATTCCTTATACTACAAATTGACGCCCAACTTCTACTACATGACATATCAGGAAATCTCATAGTTACTTGGTGATATGTAGGTGGTGGTTCTGATGCTTTGATCAGGATCTGCATGTAAACACTGAAGGTCCTGTTCACATGCAATTGAGTTGATTGATCAATAAAAATGATAATGACCAATTTGCTAGGTGGAATAGTCAGTAATTTTACCACAGGAAGGCTAACATTTTATAACTGCAAATTTGATGTTGAATGAGTTAGACCTCATTGATATTTAACACATTCAGTGTCTTATAGTCAACAATATCTTGTTAATCAGTATTTACC
Organism: Mastomys natalensis; assembly: GCA_021653895.1. Taxonomy (NCBI): domain Eukaryota; kingdom Metazoa; phylum Chordata; class Mammalia; order Rodentia; family Muridae; genus Mastomys; species Mastomys natalensis. The sequence continues at coordinate 37,590 of JAJTUV010002415.1, forward strand.
TTATACAAACAGCAATCCTTACCAAAAGCACTATTCCCCTTCCCCATGCTCACAACACTTTGTCAGGTAGTGTTTTTCATTCTGTAAGCTAATGTGCACATTGTTTCCTCTTTCTGAAAATAATTATCCATGCTGAAAAGATCTTTCATTCACAGAATTTTCTACTCCTTTTTGCCATGGTTGTAACATCCAGAACTCAAGCTGAATACTTATATTGATATGATATTCCCTGTAACTTCCTGTGGAACTACAGACTGATTCGTACCCAAAGACTGGCACATTCATGTTTCTACTATTAATTGCCCACCCACTGTACAGTCTGCCTACAACCATTTTTATCAGAAGGGTGGATTTTGCCTGTGCCACTCATCCTACACACACACACACACATACACACTCATATATATATGTGTGTGTGTGTATGTGTGTGTGTATGTATTTAAATTATATATTTGTTAAATATATATATAACAAATCTAATACATTAAAATAAAAGTGACGTGTTGTATGAAAGGAGAGAAGGTTAGCACTCCCTTGACAAGGATGGAAGAGGCCCTTGGCCTAACAACACACAAAATAAAAAGTGACATATCAGGAAATCTCATACTTACTTGGTGATATGTATGTGGTGGTTCTGATGCTTTGATCAGGATCTGCATGTGAACACTGAAGGTCCTGTTCACATGCAATTGAGTTGATTGATCAATAAAAATGATAATGACCAATTTGCTGGGTGGAATAGTCAGTAATTTTACCACAGGAAGGCTAGCAGATGCAGGGGAGGAGAAAAAGATTCACCATGCTACAGAGGGTGAAAGAATCACCAATCTTGTGAACTCTAAGGCAAATTGGCCATTGACTGCTTCCTCAACTTGCCTGGGGTTGCAGAGGGGTTATTAGAAATAGAATTATGCGGAGGGTAGATTTAGGGTGCAGAGTTAGGACTAAGGTGACTGAGCAAACAAAGTTGAGGACAGATTCAGAGGTGTTGAACTGGGAGTGAAAAGAAGGGCATGATAGCTGAGGAAGGCTTAGAAGAGCCTGGCCACTGAGGTAAAAGACATCAAAATAAGCTAATGTGTGTGTTTCTATCATCTGCCAATCCAATGGAACCTTATCCCTTGACCTTTATCCTCATCGGTTAACCATTAGATACCAGTGATACTCTACTACATAGATATTCAAATACTTGAGTATTATCTGAGTAACTATTTTTAGTTCAGTTCAATTAAATACTATGTTTTATGGTAATTATCTGGGGAGTATGGGAGGTATAGGTCAAATTTAATTACACTATAAATATTATTGTAGAAAAATCAATGTGTTTTTTCAAAACCTAGATAATACCAGACATTATAGGGGGGAAAATGTGAAGGATATGGTAAGTCTTTGATTTATCCACATCCTTCTTACAAGTCAGTGTACCCTCATTCTGCCCTAAGAATCTTTTGGAGTCCTGATGAACAACACAGATCAAGAACTAAGGAAGATACTTACACAAGAAATGTATGTTGTGGAAAGTATAGACAAACTAGAATCATCATAGAAGGGGAAAATTTGAGTTGGAAACCTATCTGTTTAATTGGTTTAGCCTGTTAATTATGAAGCATTAAGTTGCCCCCCAATTTCGATAATAATCCTCTTGTGAATACAGGTCCAAACTATACATCTTACAGAAAGGTGGCCAAAAATTTCTGGTGGGAAAATACAAGAAAAGGAGCTTGGAAGGACAGATTTCGTCTACACTGAAGTCCTCGTCATCCGTGGCCCATAGTAATGCAGTGGAATAATACATTTTATCTTAAATGTTTTCTTATTCCTAGAAAGAAAATCAAGTATCTCTGTTAGTTTGATTTGCATTGTAGTTGGAACTGCTTGTAGAAATACTCAATTCTTCCTATCCCAGAGCAGTGGAGGACTCCTCCATTTTATCACTCAGGCACAGTTCAAGCCATGGTAGATGGAATTCAAGAAAGTATATGTTGAAAGAAATTACTGGATACAAGCTTCTCAATGCACACAAATAGACATAGCCTGATAGTTTTCTGATTGGAGAATGTTTAAAATGACTATAATATGAATGTGTGTGTGTGTGTGTGTGTGTGTGTGTGTGTGTGTGTGTGACATTTTATAAAGCCATATGTTTCAAAATTTCTTCCCTTAATTAGTTAATTAGTAAGCATTTTGCTTTATTTCCATAATGTCCATACCAAAAATATTAGTTTAAATTTTGTATTTTAAATAATCACATTTAATAATCTTTCTAAAGTAAATATAGAAATATTGTATGATTCAATACAATTCATTTTCCACTGTCCTTCTGTATACTAGGAAATCATGTCAGCGCAATACCATGGCTGGTTTAGTAAATGTACAAAGCATATTTCTCACAAGCATCCAAAAAAATTATTATTTTTCCAATAATTTAAACAAATAATAAGAAACATGTTCCTATCAAGCATTCTGATCTTATCAAAACTATTTGTAAGAGAAATTAATCTTAGAAGCATAAATTTCCTTCTATCATCAGTCCTTTTATATGGAATTTGTTCTTTAAGAAGTTCACATACATATATAATGTGTTCTGATTATTTTTTTGACCCTTTCTTTTTTTTCTATATTTTGACAAAATCTTTCTTAGATTCATGACTATTCCAATTTTTTATGATAGACTGAATGTTACATCAGTGTGTGTGTGTGTGTGTGTGTGTGTGTGTGTGTCTGTGTCTGTGTGGGTGTGTGTGTGGAGGTACATGTGTGTGTGAACTTGAGTATGTAACTCTGCCTTGGACACTATTAAGCTAATATATTGGTCCAAAACTGAAGATATGGACTCGGCCTCTCTCAAATTCAGGAGACAATATGATGGAAGTATAAACTCTGATCCAAAGATCCTCTATATAAGTGTTTTTAAACTTCAAAAAGTGTGACTTTTGAAACATGTTACCAGAGAAAGATTTTCCACACTATCTAATGTAACAGTCAAAATACAAGCATATTATGTATTATTTACTAAAGGATACACATGCATACTCACCCACAAATGTACAAACACATGTCTTAATCATATGAAACATTTGTACTTGTATTTTCTTTCCATGTCAAAACATCTAACTATATATGTACATGTATATATACATAAATATATATGCATACATATGAACCAAAATTCAAAAGAAATGAATAAACCTAAAACCTCTAATTCCAATGTCTGATAAGAGATAATCATCATAAAAAAGCTCATTAAGAATGAAGACCAAGTGAAGGGGGCTTCAGTACTTCTTAGAAGGAGTAAAAAATACTCAAGGGAGCAAATATGGAGACAAAGTGTGGGACAGAAACTGAAGGAGGGGCTGTCTGGAGACCAGTCCACCTAGGTATCCATTCCATGTGCAGTCACCAAAGGTAGACATTGATGTGGATGTCAGGAAGTACATGCTGACAGGAGCCTGATATAGCTGTCTCCTTAGAGGTCTGCAAGAGTCTGACATATTCAGAGACATATGCTCACAGCTAACCATTAAACTGATCATGGGGTTCCCAATAGAGGAGTTAGAGTGAAGACTGAAGGAGTTGAAAGGGTTTGTGACCCCATGAGGAGAACAATATCAACCAACCAGAGCCTCCAGGGTCTAAACCACCAGCCTGGCAGGGAGCGCTTAGGGAGGGACCCATGGCTCTAGCTATATATGCAAGGGTGTTATAGGTGGGATAAGAGATCCTTGGTCCCATGAAGGCTGGATGTCATGGGGGGGAGGGAATTCGAGGGTGGGGAGGTGAGGTGCGGGGTGGGGGTAGGTGGAGGCACTCCCTCATAGAAGCAGGAGGAGAGGGGATGGGATAGGGAGCTCCTGGGAGGGAGGGGGAAAATGGGGTAAGGAGAGAACAACTGAAATGTAAATAAAATTTCCAATAAAAAATGAAAACTATTATAAAATTCTTTGATGAACACAGTATCAAAAATCTACAAATAGGTTCTAATCCTATATTTAGAAAACTCTGGCTCGTTTGTCTCACCTAAATTCTGGCCTTGTGTCAAATAAAATTTTATGAGAAAGCAAACAAACAAAAAACAAAACAAAACAAAAAAAGAGATAATCATCCTTGAAAATGGAAATGACAACAATCATCTCCTATGAGAATAATAATTCTCTTTCTATAGTATGAATGACAGTCTCAAAATAGTTTTAGTTATTACCACTACACAGCAGAAGTGAAACAAATATATGATCCATCCTTGTCATGTCTACTCCAGAAACCTTCACTCCACAGATGGAAATAAATTTTTTTAAAAAGTAATCAATTCATTTGAATTAAACATATGTATATACTGTTTGCATGCCTTTTAAGTGTAGTTGGTGTAACTAAGTGAAATTCACTTTGATTTCTGAGAGTAAAGGAAACTAAAATTGATAGATAGCCAGGCCATTCACTCATTTTGAGCCTGCATCAGTCAGAGAGTAACTACCATTTTTTTACGCTGTGAGTTTACAGAGACTGATCAGGGTTGGAAGCCCATTGGTTGTATCTATAATATATAGAAAATTCTCTTCTGAACATTTAATTTTCTCACAGTTGTGAAGTGGATGTTCAGGAATATTATTAAAGGGTGACCATAAAGTTTATCTCCCCAAACTGAATGAACTATATTGTTGATGTTTGTCCTCCAATTCATGTCCATTTATGAACTCATGAGAATATACCTTAATTTATTTACTTGATAATGGCAATACCCACATCATATCTTCTAGAATAATTTGAAGGCTATGATCATGACCAGTGGAGATTATACGTGATGTGGTCCCAGAAAACCCCTCCATGGTTGTACATTACAATGCAACTTCATTTAATCACAACAGTTTTCTCTAGTATGTGCAGAATCACCAACTGGGAACTTCTCAGTATCTGCAGTTTCTCCTGATTAGTAGCTGATATTAGTAGGGACAGTAGGTGCTTCTTGTCTCTTCATACTAATTTGGAAACTATGAGGTTAAGAAGCTTACATGTTTTGCCACTTGCATGCAAGGATCATAATCAGAGATTTCCCCCTCTTGCATCTAGAGTCTATCTAGAAACAACAAGCACGAGAACATCTTCTCATATTTTAAGTATTTTATTTTGAGAACATGTCGCACTGTGTAGTCCACATATCCCACTAAGTTTCAATACTCATAGGTCATCTTTTACAATGTTCAAATTACTGGCATATGCTTGCACATCTGCCTCCTTTTCAAGTTTGTTGTTATTTTTTTCTCCAGATTCAAATAGCAGGATAGCACCTTAAATAAATCATTTTTTTTTTTAAAAAAATGCATCTAAACCTTGTGTCAAAGTAAATTGTGAAACATGTAAGGGAGTGTCCACCAAACCTCAACACTGTTAGAAGAAAAAGAAGTTTTGATAATTAAGTAATGAAGTAAGTATAATCCTCTTAAAAAGAAGTAAAATAAAAACATATTTTTTGTTGATCAAAAAGGCCTAATTTAAGAGTACCCTCTCATCATAAGGAATGCATATTGCACATACTCACAGGTTACTAGATACAACCAAAACATCATTAAATAAAGATAGATGTCCTTTCTTCCATTTTTTGCCACTTGTGATTTGTATGGGGCCTTGGCACAGCAAGGATCATTGTATTTCTCCCATGTCTTCTTTCACTAGGGTTTCCATATAGAAAAAATAAGAATACTCCTGGGACAGTTCTCCACCTAATAGAGCAATATTCATTGTATTAAGTAATAAGACCAATGTTCGTACTAAATTTTAAAGGGTTCATGATATTAAAACACAGTAAATAAAGTTGAAAGAGAAGATCTGAGGGATATTATAGCAACACTTATAATGGTAACAGTTAATATATGGTATTCATGTATGAAATTCAAAAATAAAAATGTGATATTAAAAGATAATTGTAACTCTTAACATAAATGATATGCTAATTGGAAGGATAGTAAGAAATAAAAAAATTAGCCACAATTAAAAATTTTAGACTGCTTTTTATACATGTGAGTACCCTGGCATTTCCTATATTGGCCTATATGTCTGTTTTCTTCAGAAATTTTTTTTTTAATGTCATTGTCCCTTCCCCAAACTGGCTTGAATGGTGAAAACTTAGAAATAAGCAGCTGGTGTATGTTGTCTTCTGAAGGTGTAACTGGATTAATCTAAACCACTCAAGCCAAAGTCCTCTGCTTTTGTCATCTTGATTTTCAGCCAAGCTTACAAAACTGTCAAACAAACAAACAAACAAACCCTCTATCATTCAAAAAATATTTGTGAATTTTGTCTTGTCCAGAAAAAGGGGTCATTTCTTTTGCCTCTTGCCTGTTGCTCCTATAACAATATATCTTTCAAAGAATATGTAGAGACACCAGCTTTTATGTAGAAAGCATTTTAAGACCCATGAGATTCAAGGAGTAGGAGGAACAGCAGCCAATTGTCATCATCAAACAATAATGTAAAGAAGTTTTACAAAATAATACCAACTCAGGCTCATGATGTTCAAAATTAAAAGTAAGTGAGCATGTTTAGAAAGTGATTTCTTTCTATCTGAATGAACATTAAAATATTGAGAACTTTTTAAAAAATCACAACACATGTAGAGAAAAAATAATTTGCTGAAAATCAGAGAGTTCATAGATTTTAGGTTGAAGCCTGACCAGTTTACAACAAAAATTTGTGTTCATAGAGGGTAAAAACAATTAAACAATCTAGAAAATAACCTTCTCTCATGTCCAGGATTGGTAATTTTTAAGACTTATAGAAAGTGTACTCCTGGAAGCTCAGAGCATACATCTCCTTATGTGATAACTTTTTTCTTTAGGGCATTGGTACTGAATATTGCTAATGAGTAACTTTTCATGAAGCCACTGCCAAGTTAAAAGCTAGTTTACAAGATCTGGAGAATAAACACTTCCTGATTCCATTAGATTATCATAAGAATCAATTTAGTTACTATAGATATACCTTTACAGTGGAGCCTGGCATGGAGAAACAGTCAATGGATGTAAAATTATTATTTATCTTCTAGCCACTGAACATCAAACTGAAGACTGCAGTTGGTAAACCAACTACTGAATTCTCAGGATTTTTTGGTAGTCAGGGTGACAGGCCATTGGATGTCAAGATTCAAAGGCTCATGCTATAACTGACAAAGTGAAAAATGCATTTTAAGTCCTTTAATCTTTTGCTTTAAAAAATGTATTCGCCAGGCGGTGGTGGCACATGTCTTTAATCCCAGCACTTGGGAGGCAGAGGCAGGCGGATTTCTGAGTTCGAGGCCGGCCTGGTCTACCGAGCGAGTTCCAGGACAGCCCTGTCTGGAAAAAACCAAAACAAAAAAAAAAAAAATGTATTCTTTTAATGCTAAACCTTACGTATTTTTATTAAATAACATATTTTCATAAAAATATATGTGATATGATAGAAGATAGATAGTAGATAGATAAATGATAGATAGATGGATGAGATATATCAATAATACCTATTCAAGAAAAGAAATTGTTTTACAAAACATTGTGAAATGCATATTAATTCCAAAATATTCTCAATCTTTTTTTTTCAACTATCAAAGGTATATGTGAAAATGCAACTTCATTAACACTGTGAACCTTAGAAACCTACATGCAAAAATCATAGGAAGCTTTAAAACTGAATGTGCTTTACTGAATAGAGTCAGAAACTTCATCATCAGGGAGGTCAGACCGCAATGAAGAATTGTATATTATTTTTCCCATCACAAAGAGGCTTATTTCAGAATCAGAGTAAAGTAGAAAATATATTCTTTAAATGAATTCATTCTCTCATCTACAATTTCACTATAAAAGCCATTAAAATGAATATAAAATATGATTCTATTTTATTGCTATTAAAAGTTTGAGGTTTAAAAATAAGGTCTTTTTCTTCCTTTTTTTCAAATGAATCATATTTTCTTCCTCTTTCCTTTTATTATATGTAGATTTTTTTGTCATACAACACATTCTAATAATTTTCCCTCCCTCTACTCCTCTCATCTCCCCTATACCCTACACACACACACACACATATACACACATACACACACACACACACACATATACACACATACACACACACACATGCATACACACATACACACACACATACATACACACATACACACACATGCACACACATCCTCTCACATCTGTGTTCAGTCCAGTTCTGTTTGTCATAAAAAAGAACAGGCTTCTTATATATAACAACATATCAAAATAAAATATAGTAAGATCAAATGAAAATCATTATATTAAAGTTGGACAAGCTAAGACAACAGAAAGTAAAAAACCCCAACACAAGGCAGAGGAATCAGAGATTCATCTGTTTACACATTCCTAGTACATATACATATATATATACACACATATATATATATTATACACACACACACACACATACATGGGCACGTGCTCACACACACATACACACACAGAGGATTCTTCTAGACTCATGTAGGCTTTGTGATTCCTGCTTCAGTTTCCATGAGTTATTTGAATTTTGTTCAATTAGTTTAGATGGCTTTGCTCCCCTGGTCTTCCATCCCCTATGGCTCCATCACTCCCAGAAGAGAAAAGCAGTCTTTACAATCTTTATTATAGAATTTGAACACTACAAATAGGCATTACTTTTTAGAATATATTCAAAATGTGTATTGATAAATTTTGTAATATGGAAATTGATAGATTGAGGTAAATAATAGACGTATCCATTGATGCAAGGTTTCAGTATTTTAGTTGGTTAATGGTGATTGTGATTATACAATTTTTTTCTCTGTATTCAAATATCATTCTACTTACTCCCTTAGAGCAAGCACTTAATCAAAAGATTAATAAAAAACATTTAGTCTTCAAACATTATTTCTTTATCAAAAATTATAAATTTGAATATAATTCACTTTGCAATGCTGACAGATTCAGTTTGTTTCTCTTGAACAACGTGAAGTAAACTGAAGATACTTTCTCGTGATAAGTCACACAAGCCCTGAAAATAGAAACAGTTATGCAGACTTGTCAGAACACAGTTCAAGAATGGAGTTGTGTGAGAATCCTGAAGGCTTGTGAGAAATCGCCAAGAAAACAAGATATGAATCTTGTGGCCTCAGTTTCTTCAAACACAGAATTGCTTTTGGAATATTTTCTGTGCTCCAACCAGGGATAGTGGATAGATGTGAATTTACTTCAGTTGTTTTTATTCAAAAGTCTCCATGAAAATACAGATTTTTGTCATGTGTGGCTTGTCCTTGTAATTGAACTTCTTACTCCTGTGACTCTTTTTGTTTTTCTTTCTTTCTTCTGCCACGCCCCTTGGTTTCCCACAAGGGTCCAGGTTAGTGGACTCTGTTGGTCTTCCTGTGGAGTTCCTATCCCATTCAGGGCCTGCAATACTTCCTATTCCTTAATAAGAGTCCCCAAGCTCCATCCGTTGTTTGTCTGTGAGTTTCTGTTTCTGTCTGTGTCAGCTGCTGGGCAAAACCTCTCTGAGAACAAATTGTTCCTGTCTGGCAAAAAAACAAAATAGAGAACCATTAGTAGTGTTAGGGATTGGTGCTTGCCCACGGTCCCAAATTGGGCTGGCTATTGGTCGTCCATTCCCTTAGTTTCGGCTCCATCACCCATGCCTTCAGTTTTTTATAGGTAGTATAAATTTTAGGTTGAAAGTTTTGTAGCTAGGATGGTGTCTCTATTCTTCCACTGGGGTTTCTGCCTGGCTACAGGTGGCAGCCTCTTCAGGTTGCATATCCGCAGTGTAGTGAGTCACAGCTAAGGTCATCTTCTTTGATTCTTGGGTGACTCCCTTGTCCAAGGTCTCTGTTTTGTTCTGCAGGCGCCCGCCATCTTCTCACTCCTGACAGGTGCAAATATCTATTCGTTTTCATGGCCATCTAGCCATCTCTCCTGTCCTCTTACCAGGCCCTAAACCTCATATTCACCCTCTGCAACACCCCTCCTCCAAGTTTCCTCCCTCCATTTGCCTCTTATGATTATTTTATTCCCTCTTTTAAGTGAAATACCATCTTGGGCTTACCTTCTTCTTTAGCTTCTTTGAGTCTGTTTACTATAACATGGTATCTGCATTTTTTGGCTAATATATACTTATAAGTGAATCCATACCATGCATGTCATTTTGGGACTGAGTTACCTCACTCAGGATGAAATTGAACATATCAGGAACCAACAGTCATCTCTCTTTAATATCTCCCAATATTAATGGACTCAACTCACCTATAAAAAGACATAAGCTAACAGACTGGAAATGCAAACAAGATCCAGCCTTTTGATACATACAAGAAATACACCTCAATTAACAGCGCCAGACACTATCTCAGAGTAAAAGAATGGAAAAAGTTCTTCCAAGCAAATAGTCCCAGGAAAGAAGCTGGAGTTGCCATCCTAACATCCAATAAAATAGACTTTCAATCAAAAGTTATCAAACATGATGAGGAAGTACACTTCATATTCATCAAGGGGAAAATCCACCAAGAGAAAGTCTCAATTGTGAACATCTATGCCTCAAATTCAAGAGTACCCACATTCATAAAAGAAACTTTACTAAAGGTCAATACAATAACAGTGGAAGATTTCCACACTCCACTCTCACCAATGGACAGAACATTGAAACAGAAACTAAATAGAGACACAGTGAAACTAAAGAGGTTATGAACCAAATGGATTTAACAGGTATCTACAAAACATCTCACCTGAAAACAAAAGAATACACCTTATTCTTTCATCTTCTCCAAAATCAACCAATACTTGGTCGCAAAACAACTCTCAACCGATTCAAGATTGAAATAATCCATGCATCAAAAGGCTGGTCTTCAATAACAGCAAAAACAACAGAAAGCCCAAATACATGTGGAAACTAAACAACTCTCTACTCAATGATAACTTAGTCAGGGAAGAAATAAAGAAAGAAATTAAAGACTGTTTAGAATTTAATTTAAATTTAATTAATTTGAAAATCTTGAAACATAATACCCAAACTTATGGGACACAATGAAACTAAGTGCTAAGAGGAAAATTCATAGCATTAAATGCCCTGGTTAAGAAACTAGAGAGCTCTTACACTAACAACTGAACAGCACACCTGAAAGCTCTAAAACAAAAAGAAGCAAACTTACCCAAGAGTAGATGGCAGGAAATAGTCAAATTCAGAGTGGAAATAAATCAAATAGAAACAATGCAAAGAATGAACAAAACCAAAAACTGGTTCTTTGAGGGAATCAACAAGATAGATAAACCCCTTGACAAACTAAGGACCTGAGCAGTATTCAAATTTCAAAATCAGAAATGAAAGAGAGTCATAACAAGAGAAATAAAGGAAATTCAAAAAATCATCTGATCCTACTATACTCAACAAAACTGGAAAATCTAGATGAAATGAATGGTTTTTCTAGACAGAGACCACATACCAAAGTTAAATCAAGAGCAGATAAACCTTCTAAACAGGCCAATATCGCACAAGGAAATAGAAGAAGTTATTAAAAACCTCCCAACCAAAAAAAAAAAAAAAAAAAAATGACCAGATGATTTTAGTGCAGAATTCTATCAGATCTTCAAGAAAGACGTGATATCAATTTTCTATTCTACCAATGCAACTAAGAGAGGTTCTGATCAGTCAGTTTGACTATAAATAAGGGTGCTGTCTAAAGGATGGCAGTCCTGTGGCATTAGGTTATAGTTAATTTTCTTTTGCCATTCATACTGTGGCCCTCAGACTTGCTTTTCCTTCTAGTCTCCTCATTCCCTCCCCCAACAAAGTAGCAAGGCATATCTTACATGTTTGGTCAGTTATATTCTGCATTTTCTTTACACTGAATATTGTCATAAAGATGTGCTTACCTACTTACCTTACATTGAGGAAGGGGCAGTTGGTTAGTAATAAGTGGAACAGAAATGCCTAGTAACTTGTAAAAGCCTAGACGTGGTAGATTGTCTCATAATACTTGCTGGAATCTATTTTTATGCACATGTGGGCTTGAAAATTGTTGGATGATAGAGTGATGAAGTTTACCCATAGGTTAAAAACTCTAGAATCAAATATTAAGATCAGAGAGTTGTAAGTAAGTGATCTTAGAATAGTCAATAGTCAAGACAGCCATCACATCCCAAGTCTGTTTCCAAGTTTGGCATCCCCTATAATGTTTTGGCAACCTATTCTCTGAGCCTTTTTACAGTGTCTTGAACTATCCTTAGTTGGTTAGCTCAGACACAGCATTACTCTTCTTGGGTAACTATTAGGACGTTGAGACTATAGGATATTTGAAGAACTGTAGGTGTTAATGTATTGACTCAGTTTTGTAATTCCTCAAAGCATTTAAAATAAAATCCTATTCTATTTCAGAGAGGAGAGTATGCTAGGTACAGGATGTTAGTCTATCCTTCACTTCTCACTGTTATACCTAATCTCACAAGTTGCTAGATTAAATGAGCAACTAACTTAGTGTATTTTTGAATCACAAAACAACAACATAGAGTAGCTAATTGGAGGGACATATAAGTACTACAAATTCTTACAAGGCTATAAAATATTGTAGTCATTGGTAATTGACAAGAAGATTGTTGAGTCCTAATATAGATGTGATATAAAGGGAATTATAGGGACAATGTAGGCTAATAGCCAAATACTTGCATCTAAGAGATTGTATTTTTCTGTATATTTTAAGTTTAAAATATATATGAGACATATGAGATAAATAAATGTAGGATACATATGATAAATATAATATATCCTATACATTATTTAAGTGCATGTTTATATAATCTGTATATATCATGTGTGTGTATGTATGTATGTATGAATGTATGCATGAGCTGTGGCTAGTAACCATCCAGAAAAGGAAGTATCACAGACATTGAATTGAATGTGTTGGGAAATAGAAAAGTCTGCATGAGTAAGTACCTAGACAGGAGCCTCAAGAAGTGCAATAGCATTGCGATGACTTTTGTGTTGACAGTACTGCTAAAGGTGAGTTTGAAAAGCTGTCTTCCAGAACTAAGGTATCTTAAATAAGTCACACTAAAATGAGTATGTTCTTCTAGAAAGCTTATCAGAGTGTATAAGAAATTTCCCTGTTGTGATAACCCATACAAAATTCTAGTGAGCTCAGTTGAGGATGGAAAGGGAAATTGATGCCTGACTCCTGTCAAAGACCATACTGATTGGTTGCATGGATGATTTATGATACAAGGTTATGGCTAATTTCATTGCCAATGCTGTCATAACATTCCTATAGTGTCCCTCAGACTAGTTTCTTGTCACCCATATTTATGAGCTTTGATTTAAAATTTTTATGAGATTTTTATTATCAGAAATACCTTTCTTTTTGATAAGTATAGTGATAGACAAGATGTAAGTAAAATCTAGAAAGAAAAAAGAATTACGAAAAGACATAAAATATACTTGAAAATCACTGAGACTCTTTCACAGTGAAAATCTTCAAAATTACATATTTTTTAAAAACTTTGTATCATTTACAGTCAAGGTCTAAGAATAAATGAATACTGTGGCAAAATTCTAAGAGGTTTTCCTAGCAAACTAATTTTCCTAACACTGAATGTGTAATAATTCTAATTCTTATTAGTGTGTTTTAAGTCTGAAACTACCTGCACCACCAAAGCAACAATTCCTGCTGACTTATGCCTGCCACTAGACTAGTGATATATATTATCACTAGGTCTAATATGCTTCTCACAGAGACAAGCTTATGTCATTGCTTCAAGATTTTTTAATGCCACATTGTGGGATGTTTGCAGATAGCTGCTCAGTACTTAAATGTGACCAGACTGGAAGTGTGGGAGAGTTAAACCCAGGAGCCATCCCTAACCAATACAAAATGAAAGCCAATGGATAAATGCCTTTTTTAATTCCCCGGCAGATAATTCTAAAGCACCTTTCATAAAACACTTCATAAAGTTCAATGGAAGCAAGAAGTAGTTCTCCATACTGATTGCCAGCTTAATAATGCATCGTGGCTTCGTGTCCCTCCTGCCCTGATTCACTCTCTATACCTCACCCCTATTCTCTGTGCAAGCCTCTGCTTTCTCAATATCATAGCAAAAATAATAATTGCCTTAGTTGGGTTGCTGTAACAGATCTTTAAAATGAGATTTGAAAACTGCATCAATCTCCAAATTGCCAAGGGCAAATTCAGAAGGACCCTGAAGAACATCATGGTGGGTGAGATCCTCACCTTTGGTGAGTGGAAGTAGAAACAGGCAGAAAATTAGATCTTGGGGTTATGACATTTTAGAGGATGAGATGTAACAGAATGCATTTAGGGACTTTTAACTGATTACTTTGGAAACCTTGAAAGAAAATATGACAAGCTCAGGTTGACCTATACAGTCAAGGGTTGCTTGGAATAGAGGCCAGAATCTCCTCCATCTTAAGTATATACTCTGATGAAAATGGGTCCTAGATTTCAGTGAAAAGGATACAAATCAACTGATATGTGGCCTTTACAAGGCTTTGAGGAAAATCAGAGTCCTAATGAGAAAGAATATCACTCTCAGAAAATGGAGCAGAGGTTTTTGCTCGAAAATACTAAGAAGTTTGAAATTTTTTCTTAAAATTTTTATTTTTTCCAATCTAGTTGTTGCCCCCGTCCCAGTCTCTTTCCCACAGTTCCTCATCCCATTCCTCCTAGTCCTGTCTCTAAGAGGATGCCCCCCCTCCTGCCAGGCCCATTCCCTCAGGCCTCAAGTCTCTCAAGATTTAGATGCATCTTCTCCCATTGTGGCCAGACCAGGAGTACTCTGCTGTACATGTGTGTGGGGGCCAGACCAGCTCATGTATGCTACATGGCTGGTGGCTCTGTGTCTGAATGATCTCAGTGGTTCAGGTTAATTGAGAATGCTGATCTTCCTATGGGATCACCCTCTTCCTCCTCAGCTTCTTCCAGTCTTTCCCTAATTCAACCACAGGAATCCCCAACTTCAGTCCAATAGTCGAGTGTAAGTATCTGGATCTATCTCCATCAACTGCATGTTGGGCCTCTAAAGGGCAGCCATGCTAGGGTTCTTTCTGTAAGCACACATAGTATCTGTATGTCAGGCCTTGGAGCATCCCCTTGACATAGATCCCAAGTTGACCAGTAACTGGACTGCTTTTCCCTTAGTCTCTCCTCCAATTTTGTCCTAGCAGTTCTTTTAGATGAAGAATTCTGTCAGAGTTTTTGATGATGGGATGGCCACTCCATCCTCACTTGATGTCTTGTCTTTCTACTGGGGATAGGCTCTACAAGTTTCCTCTCCCCACTGTTAGGCATTTCATTTAAGGTCCCTCCCTTTGAGTCTTGAGTCTCTCGTCTCTCAGGTTTCTGATACTTTCTAGAGTGTCCCCCACCTCCTATCCTGTAATGTTGCATATTTCATTCATTCTGCTGGCCCTCAGGCTATGCTCCTGTCTCACCCCCTCCTCAACTCTTATCAAGCAGCAAAAGCAGCCTGTAGGAGAAAAGAAGGCTTGCCATTCCTAATTATCCTGAAAAGACTGATGCGACTGTCCAACCAGATGGTACAGTTTGTTCATAAGGCTGTTTGTGTTCCCTCTTTACCAAAATTTCTCTTCTTATGATCACAGAACTTGAATTAGGTTTCTGCATTGGAAGTAGAACTCAATGATAGGTTCATGTCTAACATGTTCAAGTCCCCTGAATTTATTCCCATCACTGTAAAAAAGTTATATGCAGTAACATTTCAAGATAATGAGAATTACATTAATAAATGGAACTTAAGGAAAACATAAGAAAACTGGTGACCTAAGAACTTTTTATGCATTAGATTCAGTTTTGGATTTCTCCTGGAATAGCTTCCACAAGCGTGAACATCCTATGATTTTCTGAGAACCTCTGTGCCATGGTGGGAAAAATATAAAACCTTGTTTAAGTCACTGATGCCAAAGGACTTGGGACTACATTATAGCTCATCTGGTTTGTGAGGCAAATTTTAAGTATATCAGAAAACAAATACAAATTCCATATTGCAATGCTCAAAGATTCTCACCAAATTATCAAATTGTAAACTTCCCTCTTGGTGTGCAAAGTTGCTGGCTTATTCTCTTATTAAGTATCTAATTCATAGTGTGAAGAGCATAGTAAGTATCTAATTCATAGTGTGAAGAGCATATTGTACTAAATAGAAGAAATTAGCCTGAACTGAAGCTGTTAATACATTAAGAATACAGAATATTAACTGAGTAGTACACCATTTATTAAAAAGCAATGACTTCATGAAATTCTTAGAAAAATGGATGGAACTAGAAAATATCATCCTGAGTGAGGTAACCAATCACGAGAACACACATGGTATGTACTTACTGATAAGTGGATGTTAGCCCAAAAGTTCAGAATACCCAAGATACAATTCATACACCACGTGAAGCTCAAGAAGAAGGAATACCAAAGTGTGTATGCTTCAGTCCTTCTTAGAAGGGGAATAAAATACTTATGAGAGCAAATACAGAGACAAAGTGTGGAGCAGAGACTAAAGGAAAGGCCAAACCAGACACTGTCCCACCTGGGGATTCATCCCATATACAGTTACCAAACCCAGACACTATTGCAGATGCTAAGCTTGCTGACAGGAGCCTGATATAGCTGTCTCCTGAGAGGCTCTGCC
This sequence comes from Mastomys natalensis, assembly GCA_021653895.1. Taxonomy (NCBI): domain Eukaryota; kingdom Metazoa; phylum Chordata; class Mammalia; order Rodentia; family Muridae; genus Mastomys; species Mastomys natalensis. The sequence continues at coordinate 54,230 of JAJTUV010002415.1, forward strand.
AGAGCCTGACAAATACAGAGATGGACGCTCACAGCCAACAAATTGGACTAAGCATAGGGTCCCCAATGGAAAAGTTAGAGAAAGGACTGAAGGAGCTGAAGGGCTTTGCAACCCCATAGGAAGAAGAACAATACTAACCAGTCAGAACCCCCAGAGCTCCCAGGAACTAATCCATCAACCACCAGGTACACATGGAGCAACCCATGGCTCCAGCCGCATATGTAGCAGAGGATGACCTTCATCAATGAGAAGAGAGGCCCTTGGACCTGTGAAGGCTTGGTGCCCCAGTGTAGGGAATGCCAGGGCGGGTAGGCAGGAGTGGCTAGGTGAGTGGGGGAACATCCTCATAGAAGCAGGGGGAAGGGAGGATGGCATAGGGAATTTCCAGAGGAGAAACAGGGAAAGGGGATAACATTTGAAATAAAAAACTGCACAGTTCAGGATCCAGGAGGAAAGATATATTTTCTTTACCATAGAAAATGCTACTATGTCCTAGTAGAAATGGAAGACTTGATCATGGGAAGCAGAGAGGCTGCTAATATAGCTGCCCACTATAGCAGCAGACAAAATCAGCATGTGACAGAAACAAACCAGGAAGAGCAATGCCTGAGTAGATCCAGAAGTTGCACGGTAAATGATAGAACCACCTAGTACTTTGACCTTCACATGGCCTTGGAGAAGCTTGTTCTAGAACCCACTGATTATGAATTGAAATACACACACTCAAGTTACAAAAGTGCTGGTGTTTGCTCACCACAAATTGAATGTCACAGTATTATACTCCTTTCAGGAAGAGTTCTAATGACAATACTGAATGGAAAGTCTCCTAGTTTCAGGTTTTAAATGGTTAATGGGTAACTCTACATTCAGATTTTCATGTATTTCAATAAGACAGAAAATAAAATAAGCCAGAAAAATTTAGCCCTGTGTACAGCCATGTTTGTCAGCAAATGTTTCTCTCCAGCCACACAAATTCTAAAGAAATGAACCATGGATGTAGACCAGAAGGCTCTGTGAAGACTCAATGTCTTTCCCAGAAAGGCTGATCAAAAAATTCACAACTCTCCTCTTTATTTTATTCAGTTATATCTTTGACACATTATTTCTTCTATGATATACCATAATTCTCAACTACTTAGGTACTATTTATACTTTGTGTAGACTTGCATATTATTCTAAAGCTCTTTGTAAACTCACATCTACATTTTGAATTACTTGCATTTTTCATTCAATATATTTTATTTCATTAACCTTCATATTTTTTAGTTGTTTGAAGTCTTTCCTCCAACCTTAATGCTACTTGTTTTTTTAAAACACATTTTAATTTCATTTTTACATACCATATTTTCATTAACTGTTCATTGGTCTTAGGCCATTTAGAATGCTTCCATTTCCTAGATATTGTGAATAGAGCATCAATGAACACAGCTGAGCAAGTGTTTATAGAGTAGGATCTTGAGACTTGGCATATCCACAGTGTATACTAAAGGGGCAGCATATGATCCAAAATCATCAGAAAGCCTACGGCTCACACAATAATATAAACGTAAAGCGAGGCGAAGCTCACTAATAGACACAAGTGCCAAATGCATTCAGAAAAGCTACAAGGCTATCAACATAATTCATATGCATATATATAGACTTAGGCATGTAGTAACAAGTAGCGAAAAGGAGTCCATGAAAGAAGAGCAGGGAGAGACATATGGGAAGATTTAAAGAAAAGAAGAAGATGAAAAAATGCTGTAAGTAAATTATAGAGTCAAAGATGTTTTAAATGCTTTCAAAATATCTTGCTTTAAGATTTCATTTATATTTCCTGTCACCTGGGTAAATTTACTGAGCTATATGTTTAATGGTAACCTATTTTGTTCACACGATATGTCAATGAAATGAACACAATAATTATTGAGAATATGAATTACCACATTTTTCATAACAATGCTTGTAACACTAATTAATATGTTAAAAATGATCATTGTGCTTTGGGATTCACAAGATACCTCACAGTCCATTCTATACAAAGTTCCACAGATCAATTGGGGACCTTATCAAACAATTGTTAAGTACTACTTGCGCAGTTTCCATATGAGTAGAAATTGGAAAATATTGATTATATAGGATTCTAAATTACAATAGGATAGAAGTAATGGTGTCATTTTTAAAATACATAATGTAGATAAAACATTAATAAATGATAAAATGCTTATGACATAATGGTAAGTGAGAAACAAATATTGAGTAAAATGCTAAATATCAATTTGTAAATTATAAATTGAAAATGCAAGATAAGATGCATGGATTTAATATACAAGCTAAAATCTTTTGTTGATAGACCCTTTGTGGAGTGAGGGGATAGCATGAGTTTTAATTTTTTTATATTTGTCTGTATTTGATGTCTTTTCTTAATGAACACTTATTTTCCTATATATCACAAAAATATTAAAAAGAGTAAAATCAAATTTCTGTCCTCTGTCTCTCTACAATTAGTAAAAGTGTTAAAGATTTACCCTAAAACAGCTAATCAGTTCAAAGATCAATATTAATAAAATGCGGTTTTCTTTTCTACTGGTGACTATAGTAATTAAAACAGTTTTATCTCATGGAACAGAAGTTTAAAATGTATCATACGTACCTAAGAAATGTCATCAAAATTATAACTAAGAAATCCAGAGATCCTACAGAATCAAGATTATCTCAGCCATAGCTCACATATATTTGGCTACTTTTGTTAAGTATTCTTATCTTTTATACTAGCATGGTACTGTAGCTAGCCAAGTGCCTGAGCTAAGTGAATTTGTGATTATAGAAGAAAACTTATTACCACCATTTACCTAACCAGCATAATATCTGACCGTACTCTAAATATTTATCCTTAGACCCACAGTTAAGTATAGCTCTCACTCCTCATAAAAGAAACTTCATTTTGCAGCAGAAGACCCTTACCAAAAATGGCAACTGGTTCAAATGTAGAGAACAACCAATTGTATTTGCCCAACCTCCATAGATACATCTACAACACAACTGCTGCACTTGAGATTCAGGAAACATTTCAGAAGCTGTAATGAAAATGTTGTAAGAGCCAGACTATCAGAGATTGTGCTGTGAGATCATGCTTCCTAGAAATGATAGGAAAATTTAACCCTTGTTATCTCAATAATACAGCTTTCTGAAAAAGTATAACGCCAACAGACATAGCAGGAGGAAACCTCACGGAGGCCCACTTATACACAAAGAACTATAGGCAACTAAGGAATGCTGAGGAGCTAAACAAATAGTTTTCCTCAGGGATGAGCCTCAATGGCTATCTAATACCACATGGCAAGGCCTGAAATTATATGTGTGTGTATGTATGTATGTATGTATTATGTATGTATATATGTATGTATGTACTCAATACCACTAAACTGGCTGAGCAAACCAAACATGTTATATTTATATATTCAAGTAATATATTGTGTGTGTGTGTGTGTGTGTTGTGTGTGTGTGTGTGTGTGTGATAAAAATATTTTTTAAATAATTTTTATTCAATAATTAGGATTTCTTTATTCATGATTTCTAGATGTTATCAGGAGGTACATGGAAAACATTGGTGGAAGGAAAGTGAGGAGACAAAAATATGTAACTATGTTTAATTAAAAATAAAACACTAAAAAAGGAAGGCCCCCAGTGAATACTGAAAATCACAAATAGTGTTTTTCCCATAAATACACAAATTGAATTCTTTCTCAATTTTAATTATTTACTATTCACTGTGACCATAACTTCTGCAGTTTGAAATATTGCAACATTTTACAGTACTGCAATGTATTTCTTCATTCTTTTCTCCACTTCACAGGTAGAATATTAATCTGTACGACTGATCTTAGAAACTTCAGCATGCATTATACATTCAGAGTGATGGATTTTTGCCCTTTCCGTTATAAGGAAACACATCATATATACACTAATGTATCTGAATTTTCAGACTCATTAGTTTTGTGCTCTGGTGTTTTATTAAACAAGATAATAACTACTAGAGACAAATAATGCCATGAAAGTCTATATGGTAACAGATATGGACAAGCAGATAACCACCATATACAGTTTAGATACACAGGCAGGACATGATTGACATATCTAGGTCAAGACAAAGCTTCACAAGACTTTCTGTTATTCGAGTTATGAACAATATAAAACTGTGAGTTATTCTGTATTTGTACTATATTGATGTAGTCACTGTAGAAATGAAAAAACTGAATACAAGTTATTTGGTGATTGATTCTAAGTTAAGATTTATCTATTATTATATCTAATTTGGATTATTTAGTATCTAAAATAGAAAAGTTATAAATGTGACACAATTTAAATTTATGCCAAAACATCAATAGCTGGATGCCATTATAATATCTCATATTGTTTTTATGCATACTGAATACATATCATTGCATAGAATCCACCACAACAACACACACTCAACCACCAACACAATGACTTGCTTTATTGGTGACTGAAACTACGATAGAAAAATGACTTGATCTACTCAAAGGGTTTTTGAAAGATCTTCTTAGTGTGTACATCATTTATTTATAATCTGCCAAGTATGTTTATTTTGTGACAATATATTCTTGTGAGATACTCTTTTAAATATTAATATTATGTGAAACATATTTTTTTCATTTTATCTGTGTGTATGTTTGAAAGTATGTTGAGGCACATGAATACTATAAATCTTGTGTTGATGCCCGAAAACAGTTTTCAAAAGTCAGTTCTGGAGAGATGGCCCAGTGATTAATAGCAGATACTGCTCATGTAAATGACTTGAGTTCCTTTTTAGCACCTGTCTCATATAGCTGACATTCACATGTGACTCAGCTTCAAGGGCCACTCTTACATGGTTTCTGAGGGAAACTGCACACACACACACAAACACACACTCAAACACAAACACACACACACACAAATGGAGCTATTTGTCTCCCATTGCATTTTGGTGACTGGATAACTTTACAGAGTACCACTATAGAAATTTACTTCAATTTGATTCTAAATTATGAGTACCTAAGCCTCTTTTACATCAATCAGTTAATATAGAAATTAGTCTAATGAATAACACAAAATGATATAAATAACTTGTAGCAGATGAAATAAATTTTAGACTTACCTTCAACTGACTTTCACAATGATCCTCCAGAACATCAAACATTAATACAGAGTCACATTCAAGAAGACAAAACTAAGAGTGAGGTAACTCAGACCCAAAAGGACATGCATGGTATGTACTCACTAACAAGTGAATATTAGCTGATTAAAAAAAAAAAAAAAAGTACAGAATACTCAAGATACAGTCCACAAAACTCAAAAAGGTCAACAAGCTGAAGGGCCCAAGTGAGGATGCCTCAGTCCCCCTGGGGAGGGAGAAAGAAGCAACCACAAGTGGGGAGGGAGGGAAAGACCTAGGAGGGAAGGTGGATGAGAGTAGTGTGGAGAGGGGAACCTAATCTGATATTGGGTGAGGGAAAAGGACTGAAGCCCTAAGGGTTAGCAGACTAGAAACAGGCAACCTCAGGAGGTAGGAGGTTGGGGAAACCCTCCAGAATTCGTGAGAGACCTGGTAGGTGAGAGACTCTCAAGACTCAAAAAGAGGGACCTTAGATGAAATGCTCAACAGTAGGGAGAGTGAAGTTATAGAGCCCATCTCCAACAGGAATACAGGACATCAAGTAAGGGAGGGGGCTACCATCTCACAGTTAAAATTCTGACCCATAATTGTTCCTGTCTGAATGAACTGTAGGGATGGAAATGGAGAGAAGCCTGAAAAAAGGAAGGGTCAGTGACAGGACCAAGGTGGGATCCAGCTCAAGGGGAGGTCTCAAGGCCTGACACTATTACTGAGGCTATGGAGCGCTCACAAAAAGGGACCTATCATGACTGCCCTCTGGAAGACCCAACAAGCAGCTGAAAGAGTCAGATGCAGAGATTTGCACCCGACCAATGGACAGAAGCTGCTGATTCCTGTGGTTAAATTAGGGAAAAGCTGGAAGAAGCTCAGGAGGAGGGCAAACCTCTAAGTGGACCAGCAGTCTCAATTAACCTGGACCCCCTGAGATCTCTCAGACACTGGACCACCAACCAGGAAGCATACACCAGTTGATATGAGGCCCCCAACACATATACGGTAGAGGACTGGCGGGTCTGGGTTTAGTCATAGAAGATGCACCTAACCCTCAAGAGACTGGAGGCTCCAGGGAGTTTAGAAGACTGGTGAGGTTGGGGGTGGGGACATCTTCATGGAGACAGTTGGGCAGGGAAGAGGTATGGGATGTAGAACAGTCAGACGGTAGGCCAGGAGGGGAATAAAATTTGGAGATTAAATAAATAAATTTAAAAATAAAAAGGAATGAAAATCTAAATCCTTTGTATTTCAGATGCTGTATAAGAGTAGACAAGTGAATTTAACCATCACTACCACAAAATAAGTATAGGATTTATTAGTGGAAAAAGAAACACAAAGTGATTTCACTCTCCATATGTAGGAAATTTATAAGGACAAAAAAAAAAAAAACCATTTGAAAGCTCTCCTTATATCTCAAGAAAATGGTATTCCCTTTGCAAGAATTACTGCTCCCATGTGGAAACCATATGACAGAGTTTCATGGAACTCTGAAAAGTTATCTCAGGTTGCCCAGGTACTCACCTACAGTAGTTTCTCATGATATTGCCTCAAGACGCTTTGGTATGGAAAACCTGGCTTATAGGGGAAATGAACAGCAAATGAGTAGCCTATGAGGGTGAATAAATCTTCCCTATAAACCATCCCAAACCAGATGCAAGGCATCTGAAAATTTGAGCTTTTGCCTTCTTATCCAACACAGACTTGAGTTTCTGCTGTGGTGTATCTTTTATTGATCAACGGAGTAAAGAGGTAAATCCCTCCTCCCTTTTTAGTCTTTTTCTCATGTTTGTAGCTGAAAATTCATTGGCATCTTTTGTAACAGGGTATAGTTTCCTCCATCTTGTCTGAGCTGGAGCCATCTTCGACTTACCCTGAAAGCGACTCCCCCACCCCATTTTTACCCATACCATGCAAAGTCTCCTTGAAAAATACCTAACCCTGTTATAGACCCTGGGAAATACCCCAGGTAACTTCATTCTTTTGGCTACTCTTAGACTGCTTACTTGCCTTATTTCCCCTGCAAAGCCAACCAAGATGTAGTTTTTCTGTGGTCTTTTCCTTTAGAAGCTCTGTGTACAGACTGGAGAGATAGCTCAGCTATTAAAGGCTCAGTTCACAACTAAAAATATAAACTCTCCATGAAAATGCATTAGAGGCTGCTCTTTGAGAAGTATTTTCTCTCCGGGCAGTCTCTGTTAGGCTTAATACGGGCTCTCAGTTCATAATTTGTTCATGCTGGATGTTCTTTGTGTCTCTATCCTGCAACACTTTGAATTCATGCCTTTCCTACTCTGTTCCTAAGTAGAAGCATACACCGCTGCTTAGAATTACGAAATTACCCACCTTTTTCCCACCCATGTTACAGCAGAATTTGTCTTACTTTATACATTGCTCCCTTCTTCACACTCCACTAGTATTTACAGTGTGTCTGGCACTTTTGCTCTCTCTAGAGCTGTCTCACTCAATTGCAGAAGCTCCTCCCGTCCAGCCTGTAAAAGTTCTCCTTGTCACACTTGGATCCTTTCATTCTGAGTTCCATTTTGCCTCTTTATGATGCCCTTATGCATTCTGAGATGACAGCCTTTCCTTTTTATTTTATTTTATTTTTTTTTATTTTTGGTTTCTGTGTGGATGTCACCTGTCGTGGCAGCAAGGCAGCACTTTTTAGCCCATTTACTGTGAAAGGCAGATGACTTCCTGTCTCCTCTCATACAAACCCCTCTGCACTTCTCCTTCTACCTCCTAACCTGCCCTCTCAGGTCATTAATTTCTCAGAAAACATTCCTCTCACTCTCTCACATAATCAGAAAAGCTACTTGCTTTCAAATAAAGCAGAAAGATTTTAGAACAAGAGAATGGCTTTGCATGCACCATCAGCACAAAGACCGTTACTCAAGGAGGAGATGCTGCTCAACAGTCTTCTGCAATCCACATGATAAATGTGAGATGGCTTCCTTCTCTTCAATTCTCAAAGCCAGCAGAGCTGAGGGTTGTTTTCTTACGAATGCTTGCAACTCAGGACAAGTAAGTTACACAGCAGAAGTTCACTGAGCCCCGAGAGAGCTGCACAAAGGTCACACTAACAGGATGCAGATTTTAATCCTGGGGTGAAGTTACACTTCCACAAAGAGAAAACCTGGAAAATCCAGGAAATTTATGATAACAGGATTTAAAACAATATAAAGATTTTTTTTTTGCCTTGAATTTAGCCTTGTCAGCAACTCACAATGGCAACTTTATCTACTGGGGCATGAAACATAGAAAGAATTAGCATTCCTATGATAATTTAAGAGTATATACATGGCACTTTATGTGTAAGCTGCTTTTATATGTAGTTTTCATTTATCCCCCATATTCCTGGGTGGCTTACAACACAGGCACAGACACAGGTACTTGTTTTAACAGATGAGAAAATTGAGTAGGGAAGCAACCCAGTGGGGTTAGATTAAATGATATAAAAGAATGCTGAATTTTGTAGCTCAAAATCTACTAAAGATTCAATTTCTCATAATTCATTCTCTAATTTTGAAGAATTAATTTTTTAACAAATAATCCATACTCTGTGTTAAACATTACATTAACAGTAACAAAGAAAAAAGCTACTAAAAGATGGTGTTTTAGTGAACATAGAAAAACATACTTAACTCTAGTTATTTGCTAAATGCAGAAAGATATCAGAGATGGTATTATTCCTGTAAATAATTAGCAAAATTGCATTTTACCAAATTGATTAGATTCTGATAGTTCAGGAAAAGCAAAATCATAGTTGTGATCGAGGTAGAAGATATAAAATATGCTAAGAGAGAAGGTGTCAAGATGGTGACAGATAATATCAAATGAAATTTTAAATATACACATGTCAGTAGCCATGGACAAATGAGTAGCCTGTTCCACCACCTCAGACCATGTTGATGTCCATGGCCCATGTTACAACTGAAAGCCATGTGCTTATTAGGGTCTGTGCTGTTGCCTGAAGCCATGCTGATATCCGGTAGTCCAGGCTGCCACCTAGGGCCATGTTGGAGTCAATGGTCCTGCTGCAGCCTTGGACTATTTGTATCTGTTGTAACCAGGGGAAATGCAATGTATGTGATCTGTGCCACTGCCGGAAACCATGTTGATATCCATGAACTAGGCAGCTGTGGGCGATGCATTGGTGTCTGGAAACTGGGTAGCCACAGAGACAATGTTGCTGTTCATAGCCAGAGATGTCATGGAGGGCTATTCTCATATCCATAGCCAAACTATGGCAGAGGGCCGTGTCAATGATCATGGTCTGCCCCATTGCCAGGGCCCACGTAGGGATCTGTGGTTCTATTGAAGCTTGGAGCTATGTTGATGTCTGTGGCCTGTGTTATCACTGAAATCCTTGTAGATGTTCATGATATACCTAAAGCCAGGTTGATGTCCAGGGGATGGGCTGCCATTGTAAACCGTGCTGAGGACCTTGGCACCTACTGGCTCTGGAGGCCAGGGTGTCCATACTCCATGCTGTTGCCAGATGTCATGTGGAATTCATGATCCATGGTCTTGGTGACTGTAAAGGACAAGGAAGCTTCTTCTGTGGTTGTACCCATGATGGCAGATTCAAAGTTGAGAAAGGGACATAGAAAGCTTCTGTGACAACACCTACCCCAGCCCAACACCTCCAAAAGTAACAACCTAGACAGCAAGCCATTGTAGAGAACTCTTAAAATTTGTGATAAGATTGCTGAAGTGTAGGTCTCTACAATAGAGGGCTACTAGGGGCACTGGGAGTGGGGCTGGGGAAAAACTCACTTCTCCTTAAGGGACTGGCTACTGGGAATTTGACTATGCTCCAGTGACTATACGAACAACACAAATTGGACGCTTTAAAAATGTTTGTGTGGAAAACCACAAGAGTTGGTAGGGGAGGGTGAACCTAGAAGGCCTTGGAAATAAGATTGATCAGGAAATATTATGTAAAATTACCAAATAATCAATAAAAGTGTTGTGATTAAAAACATAAGCATGTATACAAAGACTAATATAATATAATATTTTCTATACAATATACCACTATATATATACATATATATGTGTGTATACACACACACACACACACACACACACACACACACACACACACACACACATATATATATATATATAAATATATATATATATATATATATTTGCACTGCATTTACTTATGGGATCTATGACCCCTCTGCTCAAAATGTATAGGCTCTACGAATATGTGACCAACAGAAGTTGTAAGGATTTTTTGTCTTTTAGTTTGCACTTGGTGGGGTGGGGCTTGCATAGCCATCAAAATGTGAGGAATCACAAACATCTTCAGAGAAAGAATTCAATTTTCTGTGCTTCCAGCCTTGGGGAAGCTCACTACTAACAGTCAGTATCAAAGGAAGCTGCCTTAAAGTAAACCCTTAGCTGCCACTGAACTCCAAAAGCACAGCTCCAATAGTAGAGACAAGACAACTCTTCAAGCCACAAATGACTACAGATTCTATTTACAGATTATTGCTCTGTGTTAAACCAACAGATGTGGATGGTTTGTGTGTAGCCATAGATAACTGTAATGTGAGACATTCAAAATCAGATTTATAAGAAATACCACAAACATGATGGATGATAGTAGAGCTTCTTCATTTGATTAGAGGGACAGATGATAAGTGAAGAAAGAATTAGTAAATATCCCACAAATCATATGCCAGTTTTAATGCTTTAGCCCAGAAGATGAAGATGAAGTTTAATGGCTTCTTAAATCATGGGTACTCAGCAACCTATGCTTACAATGTGCCATTAAGACACTTAAACTCTAAAAAGTGTTTATCCATCATTGACATTTTCTTATAATAACATTCAAAGAGGCACTTGAAATTCGAGCATGTTTTGTACATACGTGAACTCATGTGAAAGCTATGTAAGGATTTTCTGATACATCATTAATTTCTTTATTACAATGTATAGGCTTTCAGAGATATGGCTGGATGACCTCTAGAAACAGCTTAGGATTACCATAGTGTTTAAAACATTTTCTAAATCCACATAGAACCTCTTAGGCATTTTGTTTGCTTTGTATTTGGTTCTTTGTTAGTTGTTCATCATCTCATTTCTACAAATGAAGACTATGTAGATATTCTAGTACTGCTAATTCTTATTTTGATCCATATTTATTGGACTCAAACTATTCCAGTCATTTTGAAATATCTATTACCCAACAGAGGCCCTTTTCCAGGTTATATTATTGTGTCTGTCTACTGGTCCGTTACTGTCACGTAAGTGTTATACTTGAAAGACAGTGATTTTATATGTGTATATTAAAACCCTCTTCATACTATAAAATTTTCCATCTTCCTCTGACAAGGTTCTGAGGAAAATTGTCTGAGGCCAGGGCAAACGAGAAACAATCGGTTAAGCTCCAGGTAGAAGATAAAGGGAGATGTTTATCAACTCACTAGGTTGAATTTAAAAATCCATTTTAAAAATCATGAGATTCTGTGTGAATATTACATTATCTATATTCTCTTGAAAATACCTAAAAGAACTGGGCACGCCAGCTACTGGCCAGATAGTGTGGGGACTTCCTATTACACACAGAGCCCTGGAGGTACAGTAGCCACTGGTGCTCTCAAGAGCTCCCTGGCCTAGGACAATGTTTTCAATTCTTAGCACCACAGTCAGACATTTTTCCTGCAGTAAAATTATGAGAAAGAAAAGTGTCTTGCCTCTGAAGGACTACAAATGTAAGAAAGTACAATTAAATGACCAAGAACAGTGCTTCCAGTATGTCATTATGCAGGCTTCTTGGCTCATTCACATTACTTTCTTGGCCTCTATAAAAATTAGTATTTATTTCATCTTACTTCAGGCAAAAGTAAGCTGTTGATATTGCTTCTCTAGTCCTGAAGAGATGTGACAATATATCAGTTTCTACTTTTCGGTTTCAAAGAATTGGAGCACTGCCTAAGTCACTCCAACTGTCCTTTTACTACCTTTGAGTTACCTCACAAAATGACCATTTAGGGCTTTATTGTATTGCCCTAGCAATAAATATGTCAGTTGTAGACTGAACCCAATTCCTTCTGCTTGGTCTGAGCTCCCGGGGAGCAAACAACTTCGAATTCCTGCAACTCAAAATGCAGTTTCAATAGACTTCTGCTTCAGATTCCTGCTGTTCTTTGAAGTGTCCTCACTTGGGCCACTGAGATGGCCCAGAGAATAAAGACACTTGCTGCTTACTATTCATGGTCAAGCTATGTTCTAAAGCACCTCCAAATTGGTTAGGAAATATTTCCTGAAACTAAAGTAAAGAGAACAATCTTTGCCCTCTCCACAGCATTGACCCTTGTAACACACAGTCCTTTGTAACAGCAGATCAGGATTTATTGTTTGCCTGACATTCTAGAATCCACTATACAGTATATTTACCTAGATACTCCTAGTGTTATTTATCTAGCAACACCAGAGCTTGGGCTAAAAAGGAAAAACTTCAGTTCTTTGTCCCTCTGATACTTACCACCAGTTCTTGTCTGGAGGCCTTCTTCCCAGAATAAAGTCTGTGCTTCCATTGAGTCTTTTATTCCACTTCCCTTCCTTTTTTTTCTCCTCCATGACTTTTACACTACCAAGTTAATGACCTGAATTTGGTCCCTAACACCAACCTGGTAGAAAAAAGAAAACCACCTCCTAATAGTTTGTGTGTCTACACATATATCATGCAATTCCCATAAACCCCACATACATATATAATAAACTGTGTATATATATATATATAAAATGTAAGATGAGTTAAGGCCAACCAATGCATTAGGTCCCTCACATATACCACAATCAAAACTATCTATCACAGTAATCTCTTGTTCCACACAGTATACTTAGTTTCCTCTCATAGTCTTTATGTCTCAAGACTAAATCATGTTATTAAAAAAAAGCCTCCCATTGTTTAGTAACGTGAATTTTAAATTGAAATTTTCAAGTAAGTGTCTGATATGTTTATATTTTTGTCTTGTTTTCTAGAAATAATCTTATAAACTTTGGGTAGAGGTGAAAGTGGAAGGCTGTGTCTAGCATCACAAGATCCTACTCTCACAAATGCAATGTGAATGGTATCAAGGAGTGCTGATGTTGACAACAACCTCAGAAAGCTAAATCCTCTGAATGCTGCTGTCTGTACAGGGGTGAAAGGCTCTTAAAGTTTGTGTCCGCCAAAATTTCTAAGTTCTATTCAACAATAAGATAGTTTTAGGAAGTGGATTCTTTAAAGGTGATTAGGTTAATAAAGGGAATCCTTGAAGAATGATAATAGTGTCTTTATAAAAGAAATGCCTTCATCCACATAAGGACACATATGGCTCTTCACAAATACCCTAATCAAGTCTTCATCTTGGACTTCCATAAATGCTGGTGGACATGTGTGTGTGTGTGTGTGTGTGTGTGTGTGTGTGTGTATTCCATTTGTAAGCCACCCAGTTTATGATGTTTGTGTTATGACATTCCAAACAGACAAACAAAAAATAATATCAAAAATGTAAGGAATTTTTAAAAACAAATACATATTATGATAGATATGAAGAAATGGCGTAGAAGAGCAAAAAGGGGGAGAAGAGAGAGAGAGAGAGAGAGAGAGAGAGAGAGAGAGAGAGAGAGACTCTGTGTACTAAAGACCTAGCAGAAAGCATTAATGGGGAATCAACCAAAGCCCAGGCATTGATTAAGCTGTTTTCAGTTAGGGCTGTATTGTTGGGTAATTAACATCTGTTTCTGAGCTACAGAGTGGAGGCAAGTTAATGGCCCCACTGATGAGGCCTTATCTTCTTTGCTTCCTCAATAGCAGTTATTCTGGTTTCTTAGGCCTAGAGGCTGAAGAGAAATTGGCACCTGTTTCTAATCTCTATTGAAGCTTCAAAATGGAAAATAATAACCTAATTAAATGAAAGGATTTTCCTCTCTCCTGGAGATGCTGGGAAGAATACAAAGCATTCATCAGAGTGTTCAAGTTTTGTGCAGTGGAACAGATGATGGATAAAAGTTCAGGTGCTCTGCAATTAGTGCTGGGCAAGTGCTTCTGGCAGGCATCCAATGCCCAGAGACTCAGCACAGTCTCGGACTGCCAAACTATGTCCTTAGGAAGCCTCATTTTCTATGCCTTCAAAAGTCAGAATTGTAATTGCTGTGTTCTGAGATGAATGAAGGGCTAATCTGTCTCCTTGCAGTGTGTGTTTCCAGAGGCCTACTCCCATGGATTGTCAGGAAGGCAGCTCTGATTCACCAATATAACTGAAGGCTGGTGTGTTTCCTTTAGAAATGCACCATTTGCCAAACGTGCAGCCCAGGAGATCCCCTGATGATTCACATCAGAACCCTCTGGGAGAGCCAGATCACAAAAGTGGAATTTACCAAGTTAGTTTACAAAGACAGCAATTTTTATATGTTTTTTGATTCTCAGTCCCATGAAATTGACAATTTCCTGATTCTAGATAATTTTTTATTCAACAGGCAGGTGCTGAGCATGTATATTTTAGATCATGGTTTATTAAGTAGCAAAACTCAGACAGATTATACACTCTCAAGATGTACACACTTAAAATTTTAAAATAAGCAATTAAACCAGCCAATCATGAATATAGATTGATGATCTGTATTATATAAATCCACACAAGACACACAGAGGAGAGACAGAGATAGAGACAGAGAGACAGAGATCCGTGAGCTCTGAGTAAGTAAAGCTCTTCTCTCTTGTTTTGCCTCATACACAAGCCCCAAAGGACCACCAAGGAACTGACCACAATGCAATCTCACTAGGGTCACTTTATACAAGCTGGAGCTTGTAACACACCACCTACCATCTCTGACACAGCAGAACAGGAATACTGTGCTCTCAGCTGGACAAGGTTTTATAAGAAATGGGAAACAAGCAAGGGGTTTCTACCCTGGCACACATCTGATTGTGGGGCTATTATGGAATTTTGTTGCCCTATAAAATAATTGCCCGGTGCTGGCAGACAAATTATAAACTTAACTTCTGTTTTCCTCTTGATTGGTGGTTGTTGAAAGGAAGTGAAGTGTCAGGAGCAGGCATGTAACCTGGAGGTACATTGAGAGTAACCTGGAAACTGGTGCTAGAGAGTTCAACCTTAAGTCATGTTTTCTAAGATGGAGTCTGAACCCAAGATCTGGTCTCTTACTCTCTCTTCTTTCAAACACTGACTAACAAGTGTATATCGGGATTTCCTTTCCATGCTAAGACCTTGGGATGATTACAGTCAATCCTGAAGAATTTGGGGAAACAGCCTGTGTGTATCTGCAAACAGGTAATAATCTTACTGTATTTAATACTCACAGCAAGCCTGTACATTTATCAAAGTGGATATTGCCATACCTCCTTGCAAATGAGGATAAATGTAGCATAAGTAACGTGTCCCTAAAAATGAAATAGTTGGTAGCTAATTTCACCTTCTCCATAGGTCTTCCTTTAGGTAAATTTCACTGAAGTAGAAAAATCAGACAGTGACCCAGAGAAAAGGGGGCCAGCCATTTGAGAAGTTTACTTCTTACTAAAGGAAAATAAACTTGTTTTTACAGAGGGACTGTTACCTGCCTGTAGAATCATTAGTGATGGACAAAATTCCTGATACCTTTTCTAATCATTGGGAATATATTAGAAATGCTCTGAATGTAATTTGAATTTTATATTTCTACTGCATGGAAAACATTACAAAGAAATTTCTAAACCAATGATTATATGACACAAAAGCTAAAATGAAATCTTAATTCTCCTGCTATCTTCTCCATATTGCAATGCTTGGGGCACTGGGAAGATAATGGATGAGAGACAATACAGTTATTATTACTCAAGACTAAATTATAAGTAAATTAAGTTTGACATCATCAACATATGATGACATCATCATCATTCAACAAATATTTCATGGGATCCTATGGTATAAGTGAAGCCCTTTTGACAGGCAAAGTAGGAAAGCAACCTAAGCAGGTGATGTCTCAGTGTCTCTAGTTAAAAGATGCAAAGTTAGAAGACAGCATAGATCAAAAGTAAAAACTGTAAAATTAAAGTGTGATAAAAACAAAATACTAAGAAAACATGTAAATAATGATTCTTCAAAGATATTTAACATGATACAGAAGAACAGTCTGAGACTGGATGAGAGAAAGATCTTACAGACCTGAATTCTCCTCCAGGGCAATGTGAGACCTCCAAAGTTTAAAGAGTGGAATGAGGCACTCATTAAATTAAAGAAGATAGAAGACATACCTAAATTGCTAAATGATTTCTAAAAATATATGTGCCTTATCTTCCTTCTATGTTTATAATTATCAAATATATACTCATATGTTAACAAATATGCATTATGTATCTAAGAAAACCTAAAATGTTTAATGTTAAAATAGCTTTGTATGGTGTCTCGAATCCTCTCAACTCCTTCAGCCTTCACTCTATCTTCTCCATTGGGAACCCGTGATCAGTTTAATGGTTAGCTGTGGGCTTCTGCCTCTGAGTATGTCGAGACACCATGAGGAAAGCAACAATCCCAACCAACCAGAGCCCCCAGGGTCTAAACCACAAGCCTGGGAGCACTTAGGGAGGGACCCATGGCTCCAGCTATATATGCAAGGGAGCTATATATAAGTGGGAGAAGAGATCCTTGGTCCCATGAAGGCTGGACGTCGTGGGGGGGGGATACTCGAGGGTGGGGAGGTGAGGTACAGGGGAGGCTGGAAGGGGGTACACCAACGTGGAGACAGGAGGAGGCGGGAAGGGATAGTGAGTTCCTGGGAGGGAGGGGGGGAAATGGGGTAAGGAGAGAACATCTGAAATGTAAAAAAAAATTTCCAATAAAAAAATAATAGCTTTGTATAAGTCTGTTTTTTAAACACAGTAGACAGAGCCAGCTCAGTGATGCCTGCATAACCCTGAGTTCTGTCTTAAAACAGGTACACAGTGGATGAGAGGATGTTAGTGGCACTGTTCTTCACTTCTCTATAATATCTCAAACTGGCTGCTGGGACTGGTGTTTAGAACCCATGGGAAATAAATGGATAAGCAAATGCATAATCATACGCCACTATCTTATGACTATGGCTAGAAATGTGACTTCTCAGTTTCTTTTATATTATTAAAGCTTTAATATAAAAAATTATTAGAAATTAAAAACATCATGAATGGGAATTAAACCAACCTAAATCTATATACTTTAATGATTTCTAATCATTTAGAATAGTCATTCTAAGGCTCGGAACTTCACATTATATTTTTCAGTTTCACAAATATACTTGCCGCCAAAATAATTAAAAATAATTAAAAATCTGTGACAGAGTACTAACCTATAAAAACATTAGTTTTATATAATCTTTCATGACTCACACCATCAATTAATTTATGCATATATATTTTCTCATGTTTCTCAGAGAAATACAATGGAACCCTAAATATGAGGACTCCTCACTATATTCCATCCAAATAGACTTTTTGCTCTAATGTAATCCATCTGCATGTATGAGGATGAAATGGAAAAGGCTCAATGTCAAACGTGTTCTCCGCTATCCTACACAAGGTTTAGATAAGTAGCTGATGCTACACAATCCAGCATACACTGATACATTTATATTGATACTTGAATGTTTATACAGCTTTTTTGTCTTCAAATTTTACTTCTTTGATTACTGAATATTAGGGATTCTGTTCAGCAAAACTAAGATAAAATCTTCCTTATTCCTTGTTACTTTTTCAAGATTTATATCAAAGCACATAATATATAATTGATTAGCCCTGTCCTAGACCCTTTGGAGTTAATGGTTGTCATTTTACCAATGATGTACCTACTGACAAGTTGAACTTATTCCTGTAGATAACATCCCATCCATGTTTGGGCAGGTATCTAATTAAACTAAGTGGGTCACACATAAAGATGTAAATATATATAGGGTGGGCACTTCCTGGAAAGAGGCGTTTCAGTGGGAAAGGAAGATAATGAGAGAATGAAAGAGGGAAAAGGACTATAAAATTAATAATATAAATGTATGACACTGTTTATAAAATGAATTTTGAAATATATAGCACGTAATAATTCATTTAAATAAAACAGCACAAATGTAAGAATAATACGAAGTCATACTGTTAGAGATAAGTTTCTTCTCACTGAAATGTCTTGGACATGACAGCTATAATTTTTTTAATTATCAGAATTCTACAGAACACTTTTGTGAATGGGGTTATTTTTCTTATCTGTGTGATGATTGAATCTCCCTAGAAACATTATCATGATAGCTCTAAGAAATTGCCACTAATTAGGGAAAGGAATATAAATGGCATAAAATCTTGTTCAACTATAAAATAAAGAGATAAGAAATAGCTTGTCAGCAAGAATGTCTATCATAACTTGACATTTTGCAATGAAAATAAAAAAACACACAAAGATGTTAAGCTGTCAAAGAGTTTTATTAGAAGGATGGATGTGGGACTGCATAAGGGTATCCTGGTTCTTGGCTGGGCATGGGCCTAGAACCCCGAGGCTCCAAGGGAGAAACGGCAGGAGTTCGGCCAAGTCCCCAGAACTCAGAGTCCTAACAAGTAGTCCAATCTCCATAGACCTACATTGTTCAGTCACGTAGGCCATTACAGCCCCTCCCAAAGTGCACAGGTAGAGGGTGTAACTACAGGCCTCAGGCCCTAGAGATTTACATACTAATGAAGATCAGAGGGCGGAGCCAATTAACCATTCCTCCCCAGAACCTCCCCCTTCCTCCCTCCCTACTAACCAGGTTCTGCCCTGAGTTGTGGGGGGGGGGTACTATCCAGATCCATCTACATCGCCATGACAATAAACCCTTTTTGGAACAAGGACTTCCTCGTATCATTGGTAACACGGCCCGCTGCAGCCAAAGCCATCCAGCCACTGAAACCTGGGACCTTCGTCGAATGTGAGACAGGCCGCTGCTGCTGGGCCTGGAGGCCTGCCTGCGCATGCCTGGGGCCTGTCTGCCGCGTAGGCCGGGACTCCACCGCTTGCCCGCGCATTTTTTCCCACAGATGTATACTTTGAAATTATTATTATCATCATGAACTACGACTTGTTCCAACTGTTCTTTCTTGCTAACATGGTGGGTGACCGTTCCTCTTAAGATAACTTTAGACATCTAATTATAAGTTTTTAAGTTGAAAAAAATAATAAAAGCTTGAATTTGTAGATGTGACTGTAGATAATAGAATTTACTAGGCAAATGAAGAGGTTCTGGAATAAGTTGGAGTACAGGAAATTTTGATCAGGATATATTACGTGGAAAATTGATTTTCAGGGAAAAAACTCTAAATATATTTAAAGTAAAAAGAATGTCTGTATTTTAAACTTAAAGATATTAGAAATAATGTTACTGCACAGGCTTTAAACTATCTTTTAATTATAAAATAATTATTTGAGGACAAGTATACAGCAAAGTTGCCTATGAATCCTAGAAATACATTTTTCATCAATCCTTGATGAGTAAGCTGCCACAGCTATCATTTGAAAAGTACAAAGGGTGTGTGTGTACAGTGCAAGCAAGTACTTCATATAAGATATATAATAATTTGATGATTTTATTTGTGAATTGACTCTGAACACTGTGTTGCTTAATTGGAAAAATAAATAATGCTTTGTCAAGAAACATAATGACAAATATTCACATAGGTTGTAGAGAGTTCTTAATCCAGCAAAATGACTGCTCTGGCAATAGATCACATCCAAAGATAAGATCTGGCCAAAATGCAGACATGGCCTGGATTACAGTATGATCTGACTAGAATACAGACATGCCCTTAGTAAACACCTTTAAAGCCTAACAATGGAAGTAAGGTTAGTTTGTAAAAGAAAGTGGCCATGTGTAAAAGTAAACCTATTTAGGGGCAGACAAGGATAAAATCAAAGAAAGATTTGACAAAATGAGTTTGAGATAGGATATTCCCAACTCACACAAAAGGCAACTTAAGAGTAGAGATGTGTGAGTTTGTGTGTGTGTGTGTGTGGGAGAGAGAGAGAGAGAGAGAGAGAGAGAGAGAGAGAGAGAGAGAGAGAGAGAGAGAGAGAGAGAGGCAGTAGGTAGTGTGTGGTGTGTGCAGTTTTACCGGAACAATTTTAAGGAGAAGTTTGTAGAGAAAATAACCTAGACACAAGTGAAGACTGAATGAGCCCGAGAATAAGTAGGAGAAGATTAGAACATATTGCCAAGGTTAGTATGAGGCCAGACATAACAATTCAGTCAGAAGCTGAGAAAAGCCAGAATGATCAGTCATCTTGGAAGATTAGATTTTACAGAGGCTACACGCTTCCAAGCCTAGGTCTAGAGACATTTGGAACAAAAAATGAAACACTCTGGACACAGCTTCTCATTACTTCATGTTAAAAAATAAAAGTGACTTTTACATAAGTGATCATGATCATAAAATGTACAAGTTCATCAAGATATATGTATACATTTCTCTATGAAGTAGTTTTTAAGATTCAAGCTGAGTTGAGAAAAATTGTTGATATCAGGATGATATTAAGTGAAGCTCAGCTGAGTTTGACAGTGGTATGGGGTCTGTGTAGTTGATATCCAGGATGTATTGCCATCTGTAATCAATTCATTCAAGATGATATGATTCAGTTATGAACAGAAAAGTAAGATAGGAAGTCACAGGTCAATGCCACAACACATCAGAGGTATTCCCTTCAAAAATTCACTAATTAATACAAATATCATTATTAGCATTCATTTAACAATATCAGCTCAAGAATGGAAACAAGAATTTAGAAAAGATTTCAGTTACAAATAATGATATTTAATAATTTCTGTTCTAAGGCTCCATAATTGGAAGGAAGTATAGTTATGGTAAAGGAAGCTACCACTTGACCATAGTCAGCAGGGACACTAAAGTAGAGTCAAATGAAGAAAAATCAAGTATATCAAGTATTCTCAAATATTGACCAGGAGGTGGCTTTGAGTGATGTAAAGTAATCATTTGTGATTTTTTTCCCCACATACACCTACTTTTAACCAATTGTTTACACTTCTAGTTACCTGCTCTCAAGGTTAAGATAAAAGAGTACATGAACAGTTACAGGAATATGGTAAAATAATGTCAGGTAGAGCAGATTCCGCAATGTGAAGGAAGCTTTTAGCAATTAAGAAACATCCAGACAACGGAAGAGATACATCATTCCAAAAGGACATTAACCATTTAGCTGAAAGCTACAGAACACTAACAAGAGAAGAATCAGAGAATGTCTAGAATTCACTGGGACAAAAGAATCCTAAACTATAGTAATTTCACTATAAAGGAAAAATTATTTTTGTAATCATGAAACAAATTTGTAAATATATGGTTCAAAGATATGTTAATTTTCGAAACTAGATCAAATTAAGTAACATTACAAGCTATGTAAACTTTAGTTGATAACATAAAATAAGGAAAAGAAACAAATAAAACAAATCGTGCATATCCCTCAATTTTCACAGAAAATACATTCCAAAAAAAACTTCTAAGGGCTTAAAGTATATTTAAGTATTTAACATATGATTAATATCTCATATAAGTCAACAATGGTTTTCAAGCCCCATCAGCTCTTAGTTCACAGAGAAACCAAGACCTTATACCTGAATCCCCAAGAATCATAACCTTTCAAGATCCCAGCAGCTCTGGCCTGAACACTGAGCTGATTTCTCTTTTCAACCAGGTTGCAAAATGTTAATCGAGCTTCTAACAGACTTCTGATAATGAAGAAGATAGTTTTATCAAAAAAAAAAAAAAAAAAAAGGTACTCCATGCAAAAAGTCATTGCCTTTGAGTTTACTCTGGAACTATCAAGAACTTTCCTTCAGGGCTCCATTAATGTACAACAGCAACTTTTTCTGAAGCTGAAAAAGCACTGCTGAATTGTAGGGGAATTTTACTCCTAGCAATATGGTTGCTTGGGCAAGGGATCACATCCAAAGTCTTTCTAGGTGTGTGTGATCTGGTTGAAATGACACACCTTTTTTCCCTCTGGTTAGAATATAGACATGCCCTTAGTACTCATATTGAATCCCAAACACTGAAGGTAAAGTTAATTTGTAAAAGGAAGCAGCCATATTGAAAGTCTAATCGATGGACAAAGTGGTGAATCAGAGAAAGATTTTACAAAATGAGTCAGAAATAAGATATATCTGACTCTGAGAGAGCAAGAGTTGGAAGTCAGTTGAGAGGAGTGCAACTGAGTTGAGTCATGGCATTTCAGTTGGTATAATTTAGTTCATGGATCTCAGAGGCAGTTTTTACATGGACAGTTTCCCAAACAGATTGCAGAAACAACAAGATAGACACAGGTGGAGACAGAGAATGAGAAGGAGCCAGAAAAATAGAACAGATAGCTCAAGTTAGTTTGAAGTCAAATAGAAAATTCTGTTTGGCGCTGAAAGAGTTCAGTTTGAATTAGTCATTGTGGAGAGCAGTTGAACCTGAAAGTTGAGTTGAAACAGCCAACCAGAGTTCACAAAGAGCTAGAAAAGGTGAGCTTCTC
This sequence comes from Mastomys natalensis, assembly GCA_021653895.1. Classification (NCBI taxonomy): domain Eukaryota; kingdom Metazoa; phylum Chordata; class Mammalia; order Rodentia; family Muridae; genus Mastomys; species Mastomys natalensis. The sequence goes on from JAJTUV010002415.1 coordinate 76,898, forward strand.
CATAAGAAATCCTCAGAGTTGACAATTACATTGGGCAAATAAAGATTACTTTTACACTTCAGGCCAGAAGTACTGGTGCTTTCTTGTATAAGACAGATTGTCTGAAATTATCTTTCTTAAACTTCACTTGATCAAAGGCCTAACCTGATACTTATGCTAATTGTTTCTGCCTGCCTCAAAGGAATATGGATTTTAAGGAATGATATGTGTCCATTGGCTATGTTAAATTCATATGGTTTATAATTACATTTTGCTGATGGTATCCCTTTGTACATGCAGTGATAATTCTTAAAATAGCTTTGTATTTAAGAGGATTTTGCTCAGATGGTAAACCCCTTCATTGACTATCTCAAGCCTCTAGAATTCTGTAACATTCTAGATGTATCCATATTCCCCAACCATTGAATAAACAGAAATCTGCACCAAACCCCAAAGCATCAGCTCACTGTAGAAATATTTCCAATCAGTCGTTACTGAAAATTAAAGTCAAGACTTGAAAATTATTTTAGGGAAGTTTTTAAATATAGATATATTGAAGAGAGTATAGATAAAGTAATAATCTAGGACTTGTTACATATTATTTTCTTCTCGGTGTACAATGTATTTAATACTGACCACTTTATTTGGTTTCTCTGGAGTACTAGTTCAATGAAGATTATGCAAATCTCCTGTGAATAAATTACAGGATGGCTCTAGGCCTTGAGGAAAACTTACTAGATGTTGCCTGAAGTTGCCTATGTCCTGGAACTGGCCTTCATTCTCAAAGCAGATAGTGATATAAATGTTAATAAAGTGAAAGATACATGATATTTTCTTTTAAAACACTAAGCAAAAGTAATAAATAATTGTTTTGATGAAAGCATTTTAATATTCCACTTTGATTAACCGAAATGCTCAGCACCTGATACGAAGCAGGCACACTTTTGTGCTGCAAGGAAGCCTTGCATGTGACACATTCACAAATAAGGCAATGAGAAAAGAATAGCTGTGAAAGTAACTCATGTTAGTCATTAAGAATATAGAGAACAGCACATAAATTTGTTATCTAATATCAAGAGGTCAGCCCTGAAAATATACACACCAGCAATTTTATGCAGATTGAGCAGGGTGAATTTATGTATTTAAGAATATAGATGGATATAAATCGATATATGCATGTAACAGAGTTTAATGAAAGAAGAGCCTTGACTTTAAAAGATATCATCCAGAATGTTTTCCTAGTAGACCTTATCCTTCTCATGGTTCCTCTCTAATTATTAAGAGAACATGATTACTCTTTTGTTGAAATGCAGTAAGCCCTAATAATTGAATATCATTTTCACATGTCATAAAGCTCCAAACTCTTTGTATTTTATAATCTAGACAGACAGATACACACATATATGTGTATACAGGTGCATTCACATTAATATACCTACTGGATGTATCAATCACACACCAGGGCTGACAATCAAGAAGAGCTGTCCCATGCTGCTGAGGATGTAGCACAGCTACAGAGTACCTGCTTGGTTGGTACAATGTTTTGGACTGGATCTTAATTACTTCAGAAGCAAAAAGAGCTTCTTAAAGGTATCTGTGTATGAGTATACAAATTAATACACTTACTTGATGTGCAAATTGATTAAAAAGGAGAGTGGGCTGATACACAAAATAGCCTCCAACTGGCTGAGCATTTCAATTTTGCAAACAGGTCACAAGAACATCTTGAGCAAGAAACTAACCTTCACTATTCCCTCAATTTTAGAGGAAGAAACCTGGGCCTGACAAGAATCCCTTAATATCATATCAATCTGTACCTGTCTATAGACAGACGCCTTAGATGATTCCTACCAAATATCATGTATTATAGCTTGGAAAGTATACCTAATGTGTGTATTGAAAGACAGTTATATATTGGAAATGCTGAAATGTCATTAAGGTAATATAATATGAAAATACAGAAGGCTTTAAATAGCAAAAATATTTAAATGAAATGTATTTAGAATGTAAAACTTATCTTTTAATAGGCATGATAAACACAAAGCAGATTTCCCATCAGCGTGGCCTGCGTGACACCAAGCTATGTCCAAATGATGCAGCTTTCATTACCGCAAGAGATACTTTTTAAAATGATAGATATTGATGATATTTCCAGTTCTGTATCTGTAAGATCAGAAATGACACGCTTATCCATCAACACAAAAGGCAGACTACTCTCAGAAATCTAATCTGAAGTGATTTGAGAGAAACATGAGGCAAATGTCTGAAATAAAAGGTCAGAGATTAAGGTCTGTTCTCTAACAAAGCTTTGAGTCAAATTATTGAAAAAAAAAAAAAAGAGAGAGAGAGAGGACTTACCATCATTAACAAATGAATGCTTTTCCTCTGGAAAATTCCAAATCTGGGGGGGGGGGTAGCGTGGGGGGGGGCAAACCCTATGTCCACACATCTGGTGCATCTCATTTTTGCTTTGTCAGTTGACCAGGGAGAAGTTAATGCAGCAGAAGGCAACAGGAACAACTACTCAAGTCTGGAATGAGCTGCAAACAGTTCAACCCTCCCAGCCTCCACCTGGCAGCTGGAATTCAGCAGCCCAGGTGTCACAGAGGGACCATCACTGTTCTGCTGGTCCACTTCCTTAAAGACTTTACTGGACTATTAAGGGGCTTGACTTTCCACAAAATAGATAATATTCAAGGCATATCAGAGCAGTGTGGAGACTTGAAGGTACATTAACTTGAAATATCTGAAATTACTTGGCTTCTGGCTCTGAGGGCTTCTGAGGCCAGGCAAAGGTTAAGCATCAGCTTCTTGTTGCAGAATACTGCATCTGCTCTAGGGCACAGACAGGTTATCACCTGTGAAATCTGTTCGGGTCCCTACAAGGAAGCCTGCTGTTTAGAAAGCACTCATGCCAGAAATGAACTCTACCATATGGACTAAAATACACTTAAGAGACATTTTCATCAGAAAACTAACTAAAGCAGACTTTGCACCATATACCTCTTTATAGCTTAGACATTCAATGCCCAACAACCATTTATAAGTGAATGGCTAGGTCACTAGAATGCTTTCCTGCCTGGTTTTGTATTACTGCTCAATTTCTACCATTTATCTCACATAAGATACATATATTCCATGTACACTGAACCTAAACTCTACAATGCTGACATCATCTTGAATGAGCACTGATTGTCTTTGGAGACATAAACACCCAGGGTTCAGACACCTCTTGAATAATAGGAACAGTGATCTGAGGATGCTCCTTCAGCTTCTAGGAAAGTAAATAAAGGCAAATTGTACCTTAAGTAATCTGTAGGAATGTGTTGAGACAGGCTAATAATGGAAAATAGAGAGTGCCACAGCCCTACTCTATAGAGACTATGGGATCAGGAGACTACATTCCCACTTTGCCATGTGTTATCTAAAGCACTTGAAAAAGTTCTATTAATCTCTGGTTACCAATTCATCTATAAGATGAGTGATAACTACCTAGTGTCTTTCTCTCAGGAATATTAAGTTCAAATATCAAATGATATGTGCAAAATATCATGCCTGCTGATGTGATACAGACATGGTATGGTTAGCTATAAGGTTTTCGAGGCCTGAATTTATCTCTTTCACTTGAGTTTCTAGAAGATTGATTGCTGTCCCTCATGTGTGCATTCTCGATTCACAGATGTGAATTCCAAGGCTGTGCTTAACTCCTTTCATAAAGGCATATTGAAGACTCAACATATGCCACATTCTAGGAGCCAGAATCTTACTAAAGTGAACAAAAGCAAGTTATTGCTTCATACGGCATTTAACACTAGATCCAAATATGCTTTTAGCTTTTTAAGCATTTGCATCTTAGTCTAACCTCTGAGAGATGCATATCAACTATACATAAAATATATAATACAACAAAGTGTTATTTGACATAGTAGAACCAGAATTCATCAATTTAAAATATTGTTATTTATTTGTTCAATAAATTATTATTTATTGTTACAGGATATCATATAGCCCAGGGTGACTTTAATTTGCTCTGTAACCAAGGATGACACTGAACTTCAGATTCTCCTGCCTCTATCATCCAGCTGCTGGAGTTTGGGGCATTAACCATGCTAGGTCAGAACTCTTCTGAGCTACATTCCTTGCCTGTCATCTTTGTTTGAACACATATTATTTTGCTTATCCTATATCCGACTGTCAACTAAGTAATTAATGATTATCAATAAGAATTATCTGAATAATAAAATAAAGGCTGACCCTCCCTACACCTGCTCCACACATATAATTTTGCTTGACCTATATCATACTGTCAACTAGCTAATTAATGATTATCATTAAGAATTATCTGAGTAATAAAATAAGGCTGACCCTCCCCTCACCTGCTCCGCAAGTCTCTGAAACACTATCTGCAGCAGGAGAACATTCACTGATAGCTCATTAAACACACAATGGTCACACGTTTGTGTCTGCAACCATGTGGAATGCTTTTTATCACTATATGAGTGGATAATGTAGCAAAGAAGAGCTAAATGAACAGAAAAACTGGAGGTGCCTTTTGCAATTATGCAAAGGTAATTTAAAGATCATAAGACTGAGGCAAAAGAAAATTGAGAAGCCTAAAAGAACTCTGGAGACCTGGCAGGACTTTCTCAACACGAAGTTGGATGCTATTGCCCAGCTGAGCACACCTCACTCAAACAAGGAAATCTTACCAGGAGAGCCAATTGTACTGTTAGCCAGCAGCCTGAAGTCCTCGGATACCTTGGTTAAATATGGATCACTTGAGCCTATTGTGATAAAACAAGTAATCAGAGACAGGAAACTCAGTTTTTCCCTCTTGAAGACTAATTCGGGGCCTAGAGAGACAGCTCAGAATTTAAAGTGCATACTGATGCTGTCCAACAGGAGGACTGGTGTCAGATCCCCAGAAACCCATGCAAATACCTGTAATTTCAGTGTAAGCTAGCTAGCAAGAATAACCGTATCTGTCAGTTTCCTGTTTGACTGAGAGAAATTGACTCCATGAATAAGGTGGACAGAACAATCAGAGAGAATTCCTGATACCAGTTCTGGATATCCACAAGCTCTCACACAAACACACAATCATGTCCCTACCTATATGCATATGTACACATGCAATAATAATCACTACAGAGAGAGAGAGAGAGAGAGAGAGAGAGAGAGAGAGAGAGAGAGAGAGAGAGATTTCAAAGATCAACTCAGCAATGTTGATTTAAATTGACAGTGCACAACTTGGATAATAAAAGATAAGCAAAACAGCTCATCATTACAAAACTAGTAAAGCTTCTCCTCAATTTACAATCTAGTTATATTCTAGTAAACTTGTGTTAAGCTGAAAACATCAAATACAGAAAAAGACACAGTGTGCTTAACCTAACAACCAAACATATCTTAGCAACTGCACATTATACGATAGCAGTTGTTTAACTATGAGAACCTGTCCTGGCTGGAGGTGATGACTTCATGCTTGTGTGTTGTATCACAAAAGCTTCATGGCCTGCAAAATGATTAGGCCAGGAAATGATCAAAACTCTAAATCTGAGATAGATTTTCAAATGAATTCTTATTGCTTTCCTACCACAGTAAAGGTGAAAAAAATCAAGTTTATTCTTTATGAGCCCAGTAGCATCTGTAACTAATATATATTGAACTGTATCATTCCTAAAGTTCCTGTACATGGTACAGGTCTAATATTAATATATGTCATGAAGAACAATATCAAGAAACTGTAAACAAAACTAACATATATTCTGAGTAGATGAATAATTATGAGTGGATGAAAAATTTAGGCTATTGCAACAATTCTTTCCAAAGCAATTTCTTTCTTTGCTAATGCTAAAATATTAGGAGAAATAATGCACAGAAAATATTTGGTGTGTGGTAGTAATAATAGTTGATGCTGAAGAAGGTCTATATTCTACAGTTTATGTATTTCAACACTTAACCACTTCTCACACTACACACACACACACACTATATCAGACTATAATACTCATGCATTTTATCTCTAGATAAATCTGGTTCTTGAAATAAAATGGGCCCTGAAAAAAATTCCTTTAATAAATGAATAAACAAGCAGAAAGTGTTGAGTCCATTTTAAGGGAACAAGTTTAAGTGTTCAGGAAAACGTTATGAGATGGAATGCCAACAATGCTGAGACTTCCTTTTGTACTCATTGCTGTTCCATCTAAAGATAGAACATTCCCTTTCTAATCTTCCATCCTGGAGACATTTTGTGAGGTTGTCCTGTCTTGATAATATTGGGTACTTTGTTCTTTTCTGTTGGTAAAGGTACAATTTGCACTCTTTCCTGGGTTTAAATTGATTAGTTCTTTTCTGCAAACCATTATATATTATCTCACTCCTCAAGGCATCTCCTTGTTCACCTTGTGACATTCCTGCGTACACTGAGCAACAGACAACCATTGCTTTCGAACGCATCAGAGAAAACAAACTCAAGAAGAAGTGTACCATTGAACACAAAGAAGTCACTGTATTGACAATACCTATTTTTTTTCCTGTGTTCTTTAAGTATTGGAGCCCAATATATGTTCCATCAGCTGGTTAATAATCAGTTCATTTGGTCTTTGAGCTAACCAATAACACATTAATTTGAAGATCTTTAAATGTTTGGTAATGGTTATACTTCATTTGCTCAACAAGGCTTCAATGTATGGACTAGCCTTTGATAGATCCCATAATGGAGACAAGAGGAGTAGACAGGGGGATGAGTGCCTTCCTACTCCGAGTGAACACTACAGCCCAGGACAGCAGAACACTTACTGCATGTTTGGAGACTGCACCTGAGTAGAAGTCACAATGAGAGAATGCTAGAATAAGCATTACAGCCATTCAGAGCATGGGGCTTGCAGGAGGTTGAAATGAAATGGAAGGTTTAACAATGGAGGAGGAACCTGAAAGGGAGTATTGAAAGATCTGCAAACTCTCTCCACCCTCTGAGCTCATTTTCTAATCATTACCCACAGTAATGAGCAAGGTGCCTTTAGAGAGCAGCAAGGAATTCTGCCTGGCTGATTGTTCAAAAGCAGCCCTCCCCACACAACCCTTGTTCCAGACCCGTCAGAATGACAGCACACACAATACTCTCTGTTGCTGAGATACAAGCACTTTTATTCCCTTCTCCGAATATGGATCAAGGTTCTGTCAGCGGGGTGGGGATCATGTCAGCTAGAGCTCAAGTAGGAAACTATAATATCCTTAATGGGAAGTTTTTGCTACAGTTTGTTCAATTGTAAGCAGTTAAAAACAAGAAAGGATTTTAATTAATAGATTTATAGGAAGTATTAAATGGAAAATTATGCATCAATGCTGATAGACCTGCAAGGATCAACTATTCTGGGAAATAGACGAATGATAATTATACATCAGCCTAAAAGGATCCATAGACCACAGAGGAGATAACACCATCTTACAGGGTTGTGGGCCGTCATTAGTAGCCATTTTGGGGATAATTTATTATTTCTTTTGTAGAATTTTTCAATGCAAACATCAGATACCCATTTTTTAAATTAGCGCTATAAAACTCAAGGCTCATGGTCTCACTTCACCATAAGAATGGTTGCCTTGTGCCCGGCAGCGGTGGCGCATGCCTTTAATCCCAGAACTTGGGAGGCAGAGGCAGGCGGATTTCTGAGTTCGAGGCCAGCCTGGTCTATACAGTGAGTTCCAGGACAGCCAGGGCTACACAGAGAAACCCTGTCTCGGAAAAAAAAAAAAAAAAAAAAAAAGAATGGGTTGCCTTACTTGACTCTCTTGTTATTACCTGTTTATAGCTAACAGGAGGCCAATAACATCCCAGTCACAAACGCAGCAACTCAGAGGGTAATGTAGTGCTCATGACTAATGCTGAAAGTTAGAAGTGGTTTTTCACTATTGACTATTTGAATATTAACTATTAGAACTATAAAGAACCCTGCCTGTATGCTATGCAATATGGCACTTTATTAGTTACAGTCATAAGAGGAAAAAATATAAAATTACTAGTATCTAGGAATAAATTAATGGGATTTTGAACACTGAAAAAAGAGAGAGAAAATAATATGAGACAGGTAAATAACTTTGTGGAAAAATATATTGAGTTGCAAATTTCATTTTCCTTTGGAATCTGGATAGCTCTGGAATTGTCACCAGATGTAGACTAGAGTTTGGAAAGAATGTTATATATTATACTTTGGGTATAATATTTTATACTGAGTATTTTATATTTTTAATGATTATTATATTTTGAGTCACAACAACAAAAATAATAAAGATACGGGAAATTGTAAGTTCAAACTTATATCCAAAGCAGGCTCTGTGAATCTCTAGTTTGTTTTAATGGGTACTAGTAATGTGTTTTGAAAACCTCTAACTCTCATTTGGATGTGTATATTCTATACCACAGCACTTCTGCTTACCATCTCACATTATCTCCTACTCATCCTCCTCCTTGCCAGAGCCAAAGATGGATATGCACTAGGACACCCCCTATGAGGGCTCACTTGTCACACTTCAGTAGCAGTGGCATCATTCAGTGCCAGTGTCACAGTGATTCAACCTTGGGCAAATTACTTATGTGGTATATTTGTAAATGGAGTGCTGTGACCTTGGAGCATTTAAATAGTTGAGATTTGTCTTTGGATATAGCAATGTCCCTTTCTGTCTTCTTACCCACCTGTATATGTTCCTCCATCCCCAAATTTCTTATGTTTCATTTGCTCTATTATCACCCTCCTTAGCAAATGGCTTCTTCTAGAAAATCAATTTGAAACTATTCATACCCTATCTGAGTTTAATCCAGGAAGTTCACCTCTCAGGACAGTAGTCAAAGATGCTCACTATCAGTACTTTGAAAGCATTGGCATATGGGGCAAATGACAAGCAGTGAAGACCATTTTGTGAAATCTTTTTCAAAAGCAATTTTTTTTAACTTATTGGGTTTTTTTTTTTTTCTTGAAAGGTGTTATAAAGCTGACACAGGTTCCCTGTTCGTTTCTTATCCTCTGAATTGGACAACAGCAGCTCATCCTTACAAACTTTGCAACTATCTGTGTCTTTTCAGAGTTGACACCTGCCTGTCAAGTTGATGGTGAGTTCCTGGGAGGCGTATCCAAAGCTTGGGGATAAATCTGTTCTGAAGAAACCATGTTCTTTTTTAACGTCAGTCAGTAGTAACATCTGAATGGCACTGCCAACATGACTCCACATTGATCCTTGAGGACATGCTCTTTAAAAGGCTGTGTCATTATATTCACAAAGAAAGAAGCAAAGAAGGGAGTAGAAAAGAGAAAGAAGGGAGGGAGCAAAGAAGGAGGGAAAGAAAGAAGAGAAGAATCCGAGAGTCATGGGCACGTTTTGGAACTACATGGATCATGTATGTATCTAACAGAAAAAAATTACAATACAGAATATACGCATGTGAAACAGCCTGGAGTCTTGTAACCTTGAATTATAGTTCACTTGTAAAGTGATTTTACAGCATGGTAATGAATGAACTGGAAAGGCAAAGTACACTGAGGAAATCCAGAATATTTCTAAAGAAGGAAATAGCCTCCACAGTAAGAATTTTACCAGTACAGTAAACATCTCCAAGTCAAAACCACTCCCAACTCCTTGCTGTAGTGCTTAATAAAAAAAAAAATTAAGCTGCTTATTTTAAAACTCAGAACCATCTGAGTCATACAGAACCATACACTGAATCATACACTAGATCCATCTCAAAATTGTATGTAACAAAATAGTCATAGCTTATTCTTTAACAGCTCATTTGGACAGAACCAGCTATCAAAGAAGTCCTGTTTTAATAAGTATACACTAGTTGTATAAAGTCCCAGATTTCTTTAAAACATTTTCATATATAATACAATATATTTTGACTATATTCTTGTCTAGCTCACTCTTTGTCTCCTACTTCTGCATTTGTTTCCCTCAAACAAGTTTACTTACTATTTTTTCTTCTTCTACCTTCCTGTATGGAATTGCCTAGGAAGAATATGCTTGTGAAATGTAGGCACTATGATTTTGGTATTTCTATGTTTCAGAACTCTAAGCTAAATAAACTTAAGAATTAACTAGTCCATGTGTTCCATTATAATACACAAAATAAGTTAAAACAAAAGTGTTTTGTGTTGTATTCAGTTATTTGTTCAGCAATAAATATACATCATATTTTGCAATCAGATTGGTAGAGAAAAAGAGCACTTCTCCCAAGTAAGTCATCCAAGATCCCAGAAAATATGCAAAGAGCGATACTTGGTAGCAATAAAAGAATTTGAGACATGTAAGTATCCTGAGAGTTGAAAAATCTGATGGCTTTCAATGACGGGAAAGTTCTGCCTACAGAACAAATCAGGAAGGACCCTTAACACAAGTCTTAAACACGCCATCTAAGTAGAAATTCAAGAACATTAAGGAAGTCTCAAGTACAAAAAAAATGTAACATACGAGAACAGAAAATATATGTGTACAAAAATAATGCGAAATGAGACTATACAAGTCCATCAATGGATAATACACAAATAAAATGTGGCATATATACACAAATGTAGTTCAATGTAGACATGAAAAATAAGATGATGGCATTTAGGAAAATGGATGCAACTGGAAATCACTGAATGAATTGAAATAAGCCAGACTCAGAAAGATAAATGCAATATTTCTCTTTATATGCAGAACTTAAACTTAAAAGCATAAGTATATATCTATTGTAGTAATTAATACTATCAACTAGATAAGTCAAAGAGAGCAGCATAAGGGTATGCAGTGATTATCTTCAGTAGGTTAAGGAGACCAAAAGAGACTCTTAATGTTAGTAACACCATTCCTTGAACTTGAGATTTGCACTATATAAGAAAATAGAGGGCTACATGAGCTTTAAATTAATCTTTCTCTTTTTCTGTCTACTGATGCATTGGAATCAGCCTCCTCAATCTCCTAAAACTATGGTTTCCCAGCACATAACCTTGAACTGTGAGTCAAAATAAAACCTCCTTATCTAAAATTTTATTTCACCAGGATGTTTTATCACAAGAAAGTAACTAATGCAACGGTGCATATGTATATGTTTATTTATATTTGTGTTAATAGATCATGAAATTACAAAAGAGATTATGAAAGGAAAGAAGAATTTTCCTGCAATTGTGGAAATAGGGTCATTGAATACATATGATGAGATAAAACTCAACACAAGGAAAATTAAGCAAGAGAAGAAAGAAAATGAACTGAAGAAGGGTCAGTGGATGAGGGGAATAAATAAGAACAGATTATAAAGACGTGTATATGAAGAAGACAGATTGTAACCCATTACTGTGTATGCAAACCTTAAAAGTTAATTTTCTCTAAAATTAGAAGTTGGTCACTAGTAGAACATAAATAACTACAGATTAGTAGTACAGATTAGTTATTAGTTACAGTTTTAGTTGCTGCGAAATATGTTTTTCAAAAGTAGAGCAAAGAGATCTGATGTAGAATGCACTTAGAGTCTCTATTGCTGTGGCAGCTTGGGTACAAGTTCCATACATATACAACAGATACACTAGAGACTATGGATACAATGCTGGCATTCCAGTAGTGCTGGAGAAAAATACCTAAGTTGAGGACCACTAGAAAATGATGAAAACAGAAGATGGTGGTCAAGATATACATTCTCATTGATGAGACTTCTGAAATTGCCAATACAGGGATGGGGTTTATGTATTTCTACAATTCATTTCCACACTGGTTTTCCTCAGTTCAACGTATCTCTTCCTTTCCTTGAGCAAGTTGTCTTCAGATTAAGACAATAATTTCAGATGGATAAGTCATATGGAACACCCAAAAGTAAACATTCTATTTTGTTTTGACTCGAAGATTAAAAAAAAAAAATGTTATCTGTCACTGAAGAAGCAATTAGATGATCTACTCCAACCCTCCATAAAGTACTTTGCCAGACACAGTACAGTCCCTTCTCTGATAACAAAGAGTGATTTCTGAGAAGCTGCTTCAGTGGAACTGAAATTTACACACAGCAGTTAGCTAATGGTACCTCATGTCTCTCAAATATTTCATCTCTTCTGAACTGTTGGAAGTTGTCATTTGCACTATCTCATCTACTTCCGAGTTGAACTCCAATATGTCATGAGAATGGAAAAGCTACTGAAGCCAGAGGAAGCACCTTGATTTTTCATTGGTGGTTTGGGATGGTACTGGGCAGATATGACTGTGATTTTTGCAGCAGAATACAGAAGTTCTGTGTAATATGTGTGGCCTTTAGAATGTTTTCTAGGAATCTGACGTAAACATGGGCTGTGATAACATATTATTTTTACTGAGCTTTCTGTCAAAAGCTAAATATAAAAATCACAAGGAATGAAATCTATGAAGCCTTTACTTCACAAGCAAACTATTAGCAGAGACATTAGGAGACCACTCTGAGACAGAAAGAATGCAACAGGAACTAGTTTAACAGTATCCGAATGTCAATAATTTAATAGTTCTTAATCTTCAGCCTGTATGCTAACCTCCCAAGAGTTATGACCATAGTAGCTCCATGAAGAAGCTCCTCTGGAATCTACTTTAACAAACACTGATCAAATTTTAACAACAAAGTCACAACTTTTGATATAGTGTCTTAAAATCATATTTGAGATCCTTGTGTATCATTAGAAAAAATAATACAGAGGGTGACATTCAAAATCAATAAAACTTATTTCAAAGTACAAGATTATGAATATTTGGTATATAAATAGAAAAAATGATACAAGGGATCTTAATGCATACATTCCTGTTGGAAAGATAATAAGAGTAGATTTTATTTCTTAAATTTAATTAACATATACTTACATCATTTCCCCATTCCATTCTCTCCCCTAACTTCTCTGAGTTCCCTTTCATAGCCTATTTAATACCTATTATTGTGTAGGAAAGAGAGGAGAGAGAGAGAGAGAGAGAGAGAGAGAGAGAGAGACAGAGACAGAGAGACAGAGAGACGAGACAGAGACAGAGACAGAGACAGAGACAGACATAAATACATAGATAGATACATAGACTCATATATAACATGCATATGCATACTAACATTTAAGTAAAATCTGCTGAGTAGCAACTATGAATCTTTTTTCTATGCCCCAAATTGTATTTAGTAATATTAAGTGAAGATGACATAAGAGAGTCTGTGCATAATTGGATGAAGGGAGAAGACTATGGAGAGAGAACCTCACAAGAAGATGAGAAGCATATTTATAGAGAAAAGTAATATGGGGCTAGAGAGACAGCCCAGCAGTTAGGAGTGCTTGCTACTGTCAGAAGATCTGAGTTTGATTAATTCCAGTACCCACATTGAGCATCTCACAGTCAACTGTAACTCTGGCTTCAAGGGTTCTTTCTCTTTCTCTTGAGCTCTATGGGCACTCACCTGAAAGTGGACATGATCACAAGTAAGTGCACATCCAAATACAAAAAATTTAAAAATATATGTTTTAAAAATACACTGAATGATTCTTTGAATAGAGAATCGGGGAGCTACATAAAGGTTGATAATTTAATGCCTGATTCGGAAGTACATATTTTGGTTTGAAACTTACACTTCTAAGGAGCCCATTTTATTTGGAATTACACACAAATGGAAATATACTGGCCTTCAGAAGCTACATGATATATTAGGGAGACATAGAAATTCCATCAGACAAGGACTGAGAGATTGATCTGAACCCATTTGGTGTTGAAATGAAGGCTAGCAGGAGGATGATGAGAAGGAGAAAGCAAGAAACCTGTCTCCCTCAGTGCCTACGGCTGAGCAATCTGGGTGGCATTCCCATGACAGAGAACCTTCAGGCTTTGCTGATATTCTTTGGAAATAGTTAAGATGCATTGTTTCATTGTCAGTTTTTATCAATGACTAGAGAAACAGCTATGAAAACCAATGCCGAGTTTCACACTGTGTGTGCCCTTTCAAGCATTGATTCAATTAAAGTTGAGGAAAATATCTGACTCATTGGGAGTACAGAATCATCACTACTGAAGAGATATGGGTGGGATGTTTTCCAGAATTTAGTGGTTATAGTATATGCTGAGTCCAAATGTCAGAGATAGTCTACACACTTTAATAGAATATCAGGAAGCTAGAAGAGACACATCCTTCTTCTGCTACATGTTTTCAATTTGTAGGTGTTCATTCTCTATCCTCTTGTTATTATTCTTATGTTCATGTAGAAAGTGCCTCCATCTACACTATGACTCTACGCTGTCTTTGACTATCCCTTGGTTCCAGGGGAGACTCAAGAGCTGCTATGTGCTCTGAAACTTCCCACCTCTTTTACTAGAACACTAATCAGGTGCATTGGTTAACTCTTTTCTTCTCACCTGGAATGAAGTTTGCTTCTCTGGTAAATATTAAAAATCCAGAGGTTGCTGGCATTATTGTTAAAGAAAGACACCACTAAGATCAAGTGCTTTAAAATATGCTGAAGATGCTAACAGAAATCAAAACTCTTAGCAGCACTAATTGCCTTGGTGCTTGCCAGTGATTTTAACACTCAGGCCGCTGATGCAGGAGGATCACCTGGGCTATCTATTGAGTTTGAAGCTACACTAGGCTGCAGAGGAAGGGATTAAAATCATATGTAGCCAAAATACAATTCAGCATATTGAACTGTAGACCTAGGAAAAGAAACTAAAGGTGTGGGCCATTCTCCAATTTGGGAAATGATACCCTGCAGCTGTATTTTAGTCTTCTGTAAGTTTCTACTTAATTTCAGATAAATAGTCTACATATTTTTCCAGTAGGAAAGTATGTTTACTGATACTTCCTTCTATCTCAAATTAAAGATCTCTTGAAAAGAATCAGCAGACTTAGACTCTCAACAGAGTCTACATTCTCTAAGATGCAGACTGTCCCTAGAGAAACACTGGTATTACTACCTCTGCAAAGACTAACTTAAGATACAAATTCTCAGAGTCAAAAGGGCCAAGATAATGAGAAGCATCCTGGGATTTCATTTTTGACGCTATCTATAGCCAAGAGGACCAGAGAGAACATTTCAAAGAATCTGTAAATGTGAACCGCAGTCAAAAAATTTCCCACAGGCATCCTATGCGAAAGTTAAACTTCCTACCCAGCAGCCAAGCTGAGTTTTCCCAGATAGGGCTGAAAATACAGCAGTACCATAGGAGCAATCTCTGAAATATTCAGATTATTAATCAGCTGACAAAGACTCATTTCTTCTGTTTTCTGATCCATGCATCAGTGGCTTGGGACTTGTTCAACATCAGTCATGCAGAACAGGATTATTTCTATGCACAAGTGTCTCCTAGGACTTTAGGAGGCATGTTAATCATGTCACTGTGACAAAGCCTTATAATAACAATATAGAAGAGGAAAGGCTGAGCAGGAGTCATATTTTCTGAAATATTAGCCCCCGGTCTGATGGATCCATTGCTTTGGGGGCGGAGTCCATGGTAAGACAATAAAGCAAAACAAATAGAAGAAAAGAAAAAGGAAACAAAATATTGTGGAGAAAAGGTACGGGGGAAGAAACACATTTGTCTTTACTATGAAGCAGAATGAAAGACAGCAAGCGAAAGTAGGGAAGAGGTCCTGAAGATGTCCTTCAAAGACACACATTCAGTTTTCGTCTATCTCCACCCAGGCCCCACCTATCACAAGTCCACCCTACTTAATAGTCTACTAAAATTTAGAATCAATGACTGAATTGATTCTAAATTTTAGTAGAATTAATGGAACACACGCAGATCCAGACACTTCTCAAAAGAACCACCTCTGACAGTTGCTTCAATACATAATGCTTCTTGTCCAGTCTATAAGAAATCCTTAAAATAAGAACAGTTATAGAAAGAGAAAATATGTTCAAGTCTATGCACAGAAGGATTTCATAAATGCAGTATGGGCTCAGTAGCAAGCGGGCCCCTTCCACACAACTCATCTAATTTCTTATAAACCACTCATAGAATGACGTTATATTTTATAAAAGAGGGAAACTGGAGCATAAGACTTTTTAATTTGTCTAGAATAATACAAGCCAGTTAAGAAAATATCTAGAATTCAAATTCACACCTAAAAGCTACAAAATTCACCAACGTATGCTGAAGAATGTAGCAAAATTCTCATCAATTTTACATTCCCATAAAATAGACCCATGGCTAAATTTTATTAGCGTTTCTTCCATCTAGTACTGCCTACCTACAACACCCTAAGCCTCCTGGAATACATAATAACGAATTCAAGTTTTATCACATTTTAAATATTAAAAAGTAATAAAAATTTACTTTGATTTTTGGTAAGTGATAAATTTGCTGCAAGCCAAAATCCTGCCATGGATTAGAAATCTATCAACTCTTTCAGAATGTTTAACCTTCAGGTAACCCTTAACTATGTCAAATGCTAAATTAAGCAGGAATGCCAAAAACACATCAAGATAGATTAGAAAAACTAGACTAAATAGGATATACTGAAAATACGCACAGTCATAGAAATCTAAAATCTAAATATAATGTTTTAAACTTTACTCTGTGTTTAACATAGTCAACGTTTCTGAAATATTTATTATTTTCGTATACTCAAAGTTCAATTTCTTCACTTTTCTTTCCTGAGCATATCAAATTCATTTTCATCCAACTCTTTACATTCATGACACATGCTTGCACTCTTCTCCAATATTGATATAGTCAGTTCCTTTCTTCAATCTTGTTCATATTAAAGTATCATATCCACATTCATCATGCCCCTAACAGTGAACATACTTTCCCTGTATATGTTAACTAAAGTAGTCATCTCACTCTAACCCTTCAAACTCTAGAGATTACAAAACAGGAATGTCCCATTATATTTTCTGTGTATTTTCTTCTTAGAGACACTATCAGGAAATGGTTTTGATTTGAGAACCAATAAGAAAATAATAGTCTGATGTCTTGTGACATGGCACATAAGTTAAGAGCACTTATTCTTGCAGAGAACCCAAGTTTAATTACCAGCATCCTTATGGTGGCTCACAACTGTCTGTCACTCCAGTTTCAATGGATCTGATGTCCTTTTATGACCTCTGAGGATACTACACATATACCTAGAACATACACATACATGCAGGTAAAGCATTAGCACAGAGAAAATAAAAGTAAATAAATCTTTTAAAAATTCCCTTCATTTTTAACCATCTGAATTATATATGCAGCACAGGTTAGTTAGGGAAAGATTACTTCCGGTACTTATTGGAAATATTTAATATTAAAGGTGAAGTTTGAGAAGAAAATGAGTAATGGATAAACTAGAAAAGGTAAAGAATTGGTAGAGCGTAGATAATGAGTAATGGAAAGAAAAAACAAACAAACAAACACAAAAATAAAACAAAACCAAAAAGCAGCAACTATCCTCATATTACACTTTTCTTCCAAATGACACAAACCCAAAGTCATCTGTGGCACATTTACCAAATAATTGACAAAATGTTACATTTATTGATTACAAAAAGATTTTGAAAACATTTATGTTTACTAAAACTTAAAACTCTGTAGAGCATTAAATGTTGCTTCACATGCCTTTATCCTTCATTTTTAATTTTATAATAACTGTATGTCCTTATGCTTTCAACAAAGCATAAGGTGTTCATTGTAGAATGGCTACACCAATACACTCATTACTTCATATATTTTGTTGGAAGCCATTACTATCTACTCTTAGCAATCTGTATGAATTCAGTGTGCCATTGTAGAGTCTCCATGGTGCTTAACAGGTGCCTTTACACCTAACTGAAATCTCATAGCATGTATACTATATCTCCCTCCTCCCTCCTCCCTCCTCCCTCCTCCCTCCTCCCTCCTCCCTCCTTCCCTCCTCCCTCCTTCCTCCTCTCATCTCCTTCCTCCTTTCTCTTTCAGCATCTCTGGTAAACACCATCCTACTTTTTGCTTCTCAGCACTTACCTCTTTTAAATTCCACACAAGAGTTCATGCTGAATTTGCTATGTGACTAGCTCATTTCACTTAATATGATTCCTTCCTGTTTTTTATGTGTTGTCACAAATGACAAATTTTACTTCTTTACTAAACTCTAATAGTGTTTCAACATACAACATACTACATTTTCACCACTAATTTTTTACTTCCTTTTTGGACATTCATAATATACAATATTAAAAGACGAGAAAGAGGCCACATTCTTTGAAAGTAGTAACTATTCAAATATCGATATGTTTAGCAACAAAATCAAATTCTATCATTTAAATTAAGTCGTCTGCTACATTACTAAGGAAGTGTATAGTGTAGATTTATATATTAACTAAACCAGGTTAAGAAAAGGAGAGAAACAATATAAGAGCTATATCGTCCTTGGCACTAAGGCCCGAGATCTTGAATGAAATAAAACTTAAAATCAGGTATTCATCAAGTACAGCTCTAGTTTCAAAACTAGACACAGTTTAGAGACAACCCCTTACCTGAGTCAGAAAACTCAGAAGTCGTCTAGTAAATTGGGAGGTCCATGAGTATGACAGCACCAGCCAGTGTCCCCAACCATACATAACCTGAGCCTGTTTATTCAGGTCAATTTGTAGTTGTTTTGTTTTGATATTGCTTAGGGGGAGTGTTGTTTATTTGTTTCTTTGCTTGTTTGTTTGATTGGTTTTGATTTTGGTTTTTTTCCAGACAGTGTTTCTCTTTGTAGCCCTGACTGTGCTGGAACTTGCTCTGTAGAGCAAACTGGCCTCAAACTCAGAGCTCTGCCTGCCCGTGCCTCCTGAATATTGGGATTAAAGGTATGCACCACCATGCCTAGCTTCAGGTTAGTTTCTTTTTGGAAGTAGTTGCAATATTTTCCCATTCCCAGGTCTGTGTTCTATCTTCTCTTCAATTCTAGTTTAATCCATCTCTTCTTTTTCTTTACATATGCTATTTTAATATAAATATTTCCAGTAATTCCATAAAGCATTCTTAGTGGACATGTTTGTCCCTCAATAAGTCTCAAAAATAAAAAGCAGCATCAATGCTTCTCTAAACAACCTAAGAGGGGAATTGTTTCTTTTTCATAATTTGCACATACAGTGAGGGCACATGAACTAGATTGCACAAGACTTTCTTTCAGGAAAGAAAATTATTTCTAGGGTTATATATAGAAAACTTGGGTAAATCAAAATCATAAAAATAAAAAAGCAACAATTCTGCAAGACGGACAGATCTGGAGATGAGAGAAGGGACACAGGGAAGTAAAACTGACTGTCATTTACATAAGATGCCTAAGGAAAAAAATGGCTTTTAGTGAGTTCAGTGTGAGAGTAAAGAGAAAGGGAACACAATGAAAACTTTGAGTACAGATCAAACATCTACTCTGCTTAGAAAGTATGAAAGAAATTAACATATGGAGGGGAAGTAGTTTGTGATATTACAAAGGGCTTTCCAGTCTGGTCAAAAATATAGCACAGGAAGGAAGAAAATCATTTTTAAAATAGGTTAGCTAATTTCAGTTTGTTTCCATCCCCTTATCCAGATCCAGTTGATGTTTGGCTATGTGAGAAAAAAAAATGTACAATATGTAGAGCCAAGAGCTGCAAGCTAGTTCGCATAGCATAGCAGTACAAGAACACACTGCTTCCGTAACCAGCCGTGTGCTGTTTTCAATAAAGATGATGTATGACTACCAGGAATCAATATGAATGCAGATAAAACCTATTCTTTTCACTGTATAATTCTATAGCTGATACACAAGGTGCGAATATTTCTCATTTGAATGCAGAATAGTGTTTTGCCAATGCTCAATGTGCAAACAATAAATACAAACATTGCCCGTTCACTATTTTCCCTTATTTCTGCTTTTTGCTTTTCCCAGACTAGGATAAATGAATAGCAAAGACCTACCTCACAGTTCACGAAACATGGTAAAGGAAGCATAAATCCCCAAGATAGCACTGCTAACAATCTCTAAAAGAAGTAAATGGCCCATGGATCCTTTAAATGCTCTGAGTACAGCAGTCGAACGAATATGAGTCATACATTAAATGTGATCACTGGAAGGATGAATGGAGCTATAAGGTGAAAGGAGTTCCTGTCAGAGACTGTCTGACAGAGGTATGCAAATGCCCTTGCCTTCAACGTTTTTACAATATTAAGATGGTTTTGAATGTGTCACAGCTCATTTCGGTGTGAGCCCACAGCCATTTACAAAATGAAATCCTCAAAACCAGCCCTCTCCTCAAGGGTCATGAAGCAAATTGACTTTGTATATTGGTGGTCTCAGTAGAGCTAGAGAGTTTTTATGGTATTTTAGTAGCAGAATTGAGGCAAGTAACATATAAAACTCAAGTGGCAAACGCTATAGGTCAATGTCTGGCACTCTAAATGAGTTACCCTGGCCCAAGGAAAAACCAGTCCTTCTATCATTCCCAAATTCTCTCTTTACTGCCAATATACAAGCCATCTCTTTGGTGTGGACCTATAGTACCTTCAAATCAGCTTTGAAACTCATCTTCTTGTTTCCTTTCAGTTTTATCACTGGTTTACTTAATTCAGATAGCTTCGACTAGTGTGTAGCAGACAAAAAAACTGGGCCTCTTATCCCAAGACTTGCTTCATCTTGAGTTGTTTCTCTATTTATCAATATAAGTTTTTTCCATTGATCATTTCATAAAATATTCAAAGTTCCTTTAAGGACTTTCAATATCGTATGGAAGTACCTGTCCCTTGGACTTCAGTACCGACCCTTAATTATTCTTCACATTAAATCTACTCTGTCATCTCTCTTGTCCCATATGCTAAACACTCTAACATTGTTACCATTCCTAGAATTGATACTTTTCATCATTTTCCAGGACACCATCCTAAACTTCCTAATTTTTCCCAAATGAATAAATTCATCCTGAAAAGGGTTTCAGAAGACATAAGGCTAAGTAAAATAATTCTCCTTTAAACCTAAGAACATACTATGCTTCCTTAGTTGAGTATTTATTATGTTATATGGTCACTGCATATAACATAATCCCCTGTATAGCAAGGACAAGGGCTATATGGTTCACTATGCTACACTTAATTCTGGACAGTGCTGATAGTAAACTAATCACATATTTTTCATGAAATGAAGGAATAAAGCACATTATAATATACAAGCCTTAATTCCTAAGCACATAGGACAGACTTGTAGAAAAAATTATAATTTACAGAAGGTGATAACCTCAATGTTCTTTACCTCAAATCCTTATTCATTCCTATATTTAAAGCATCAAGGCACAGGTCAAAGTAGTTATTTGTGATGTATACTCTGATACATCAACTCAAAGGGATATTTCTTTTTTCTGAAACACACTAAATAAAATTTAGAAGGTTTTTAGATTCTATATAATCATTTCAAGCCATGGCCAATCACTCATTTGGCCAAACAAGAAAAGATGGAAGCCATTTTTGTTATGTTATATGCATTTGTTTTTAACCTGATTTCATGTCAGACGTAAGGTAATGTATTTTGTGGATAAGTGAATGCATTACAGAATTTTGATGGTGACTTTTAGTTCTTGCACAATCAAATTATGTAGGAAGCTCTGAGCCCTGCTCAGCTCAACTGAAATAAACTCTGAAGTGCAGATATCTATACTCTTTTCAAAGCTTTCATAAAAATTTTATAAGGTTAGAAATGCTTGCTTTACATGAGGGGTGAGCAATCTTTTATCAAAAGGCTAAATCACTCATGTTTTAGACTTTGAGATGCACAGGGGATATGTGACAACTAGTTCTCTCTCCTCATATATTCTGCATGTGACTAGACCACACATAAATGGATGGAAGTAGCTTTGAGACAGCAAAACTTTTATTTACAAAAGCATACAAATGGGAGACTTGACAGAGAAGTTGTCCAGGTCTGAATTGAATATATCTATATTCAATATATATCTCAGAAGCTGAACACCTTTATTTGTATTGTTTGGTTGCTCATTTTGTTACAGCGATATCTGCTAGTTTGGTTTATGAAAATTAATTTACCCAAAATATACTTGACCGAATTGTTTTTATTGGATATTTTATTTACATTTCAGATGTTATCCCCTTACCCATTTCCCCCCACCCAGGAACCCCCTGTCCCATCCTCTCTCCTCCTGCTTCTATGAGGATGTGCCCCCACCGTACCCCCACTCCCACTTCCCCACACTGGAATTCTCCCATACTGGGTGTCCAACCTTCATGGGACCAAGGATTTCCTCTCCCACCTATGCCAACAAGGCCATCCTCCCCTACATATACAGCTGGACCATGGGTCCCTCCCTATGAGCTCCCAGGCTGGTGGTTTAGATCCTGGGGCTCTGGTTGGTTGGTATTATTGCTCTCCTCATGGGGCTACAAACCCTTTCAGCTGCTTCAGTCTTCTCTCTTACTCCTCCCTTGAGAACCCCATGATCAGTTCAATGGTTAGCTGTGAGCATCCACCTATGAATATGTCAGCCTCTGGTAGACCTCTAAGGAGACAGCTATATCAGGCTCCTGAACTTGACATTCAACACTCACATTGTGATTAGGTAGTCAAAAGTGCCCAATTTGTGAATATGCTCACATGTTATAAAATCATGCTAAAATGCTATCTGCTTTGCTGCTATTTTGAAAACATCAGGACACTGTTTTTACTTATCTCAATTATTTACTGGGAAGGAATACTGAAAGGATTATTAGTGTCCTCCCTTTTATTCTTCCAAATGGTAACAATAAAACACAGCTGTTGCTGGAGTGGAGAAAGCGATGAAAGCTCACAGAGAACTGAGACAGTCCATTACCTGCACAATCGTGTCCATGCAGGCATCTCAGAAGACTGATCCCAGCAGTACCAATAGGTTGTGAAGTACGTTGTTGTATACAGCACGGGTTCATAAAGCTTTACAATGCAGATGAAGAAATATAAAAGAGTGCTGCAGATGGGATATAGAGAAATTCCTTCTGCTGACTGGATACCTCTGTCCTGAGCAAGGGACTTTGAATCCCTTTAATGCAAACAGAACTTCAGTGATGGCTGCCCATAGATCTGCATAGGCATCACACAGGTTATTCCACAGCTGTGACATGAAGTAGTCAAGTACGGTTCATCAGCCTACAAGTTGCACACTGTTTAACTATTGAATGGAATCTCTTATTCCCCACCTCCATCTCACCCAAGAAATGAACCTGCTCTTTCTTTGTCTACTGTTGTACACTAGAGACACTGCACACCCACTGACTACTGGTTCTCATATCATTTGTTGCAGCACTTGTGGTCAAGTAAACCTTTTTTACTTTAACAGGACTCTTCAAATAATGCTGCTGAGAATTCTGATGTAGCAGAGGAAAGCTGTACGTTCCTTTCCTTAAAGGGAAGCAGAAGTTTATCTGAAGTATGTGTATGTAAATATGTTGGGAAATATGCATATACTGTTTTGTTTTCAAGGATGAGGGTAACAGTTCTTCCTGTGTGAACATGTGTCAGAGCCTCTCAAGCTACTCTTCCTCTCTATGACCGGATGCCAGGAGAGAATTAGACAAAACTTGCAAAATTTGATGAAAAGTTAATCTAAATCCACAATACTCTATTCAGCTATCAATGAAACACATAGAGAAAATAAAAACATTTTCACCAAGCAAGAGTGGTTAGCCGTGGTCAAATGCTCCAATAATAAATAATAAAAAAAAGCTGTGAGCAGACCCTTGAATGTTGACATGACCCATCCTACCAAGCTAATAGAATCAAAACCAGCAAGCATATGGTTCATAGCATTTTTGACCCCAAGGTAACAGCATGTGTAGGGTGCATTGACCATGAAATTTTGAGGACAATTTGGCAATAAACATTTCTCCTTCCAACTTTATGTTTAAACTCTCTGTATTTCTCCATTGTTGTTTACTAGCTTAGAAGAAATCAAAGTAAATTGAGAAAAATCCCACTGATTTTTCTCTCTCCAACCTGGAATCTAGAAGAGTGCTTATCAGTTACCTGTCTCATAAGAACTCAACGTTGTCGATTTAAGAAAAACAAAAGAGCTATGTAATGTGATCCTTTGGAAACTGAATGGCAATCCCAAGAAATCGGAAAAAAATTTAAAGAATAAAGGTTAGATTCCAGGCCTCAGCATCCACTTTAGAAGGCATACAACTGCCTGTAATGACAGCTATAGCTCTCTTTTGGAGGATGTGGGCATCTTCAATCACATGCATCCACATAAACAGACAGACAGAATAGCAGGCAGGCACACAGGCATACACATGCACACACATGCACACACATGCATGCACACACACACACATACAACTAAACATAAAAATTAAAGGCTTAAAACATAAGAGACAAATGAAGGAAATATAAAGATAACACTTGTACATCAACCTTAGAGATCAAGTACTTCAGATTGAAAGAAATAAGTAAAGGCTTGGAAAATGAATTTCTATAGAAATGATAGATCATTTACTACACTGGGTGGTTTAAAATATGGTCATTAATAATTCATAGATTGTACTTGGAAATTATAGATTATGAGTAGACATAAAGCTGGGTAAATTTAAAAATTGAAAGTTATTATCTTAGAGAAAAATAAATAAGTAAATACAATGAACCTAAAGAATAACCCTAAAACACTGAAAAATGTAAATCCCTGGTTAAGGAGCAAACAGACACTGGCTGAAATTGGTGGTTTTAAAACTGAATTCCAATATGAATGAGTACTGAAGTCAATAAAACTGTTACTAAAGAGATGCAGATTATTACTTCTATGATTCAATTGGCAGTGAAGAGGCAGAGGGGTAGAAGACTGGCACATAAAAAATTTGCTATGCTAGTGCTTCATAAGCTTATTTAATAGACTGTGCTGGCAATGCTACTTTGATTTTTTTATATTATTTTAAGACAATTATCATGTAAGGTCATATTTATGGGAGTGATCTCATAAAGTTGCAAAACACTTCAGTTTCAGCCATGAGTCTCTAGAAACCAAATCTAAAGTCAAGATCAAGAGTGAAATGCCTTGTGTAGGGGCATGTAAGCAAGAATAAAAGAAAAGAATTGAGGTAACAAAATACCTGGACCACTGTGATAAACATGCTATACCAGGTCTCATTGCACTGCAGGGCACAAAGAGGCAAATGGCCTCCCAAGGTCAGAGCATGGCACAACTCTTCAAGGGGTCCATTGACTCACTTCAGAGTGTGACCTTTCATTCAGCTTCACTCCCTCCTTTCTAAATCACACATGCATCTCTTCTAACTCTTGTCTAAGTCACAATCTCAAATAGAATACTTTTAAGTACAGCTTTCTTGAGGCTAAAGGGATTACCAAAACAAAGAAAATAATAAACTATGAGTAGTGCAAAAGTATGAGGTAGAGTTTAAGCCACAGGTTACAGAAGTGGTTTATTTAGTCAAAGAATTACTATGGAGACAAATTTCTCAATTTTTTTTTGTAAAGTTCCAAACAAAGATAACACTTTCATAGAGAAGCTCGGAAAGGTGGTGAACTGCTAGAGAGAAGTAGAGATGTTTCATGGCTGTAAAGCATTTGCTTTCCTTTCAATTTGTTTTCCTTTGAAAAGTCATTTCATTAGATTTTAGGGTAATGGCTCTAGATATAAATTCCTTCAAAGTTATGTTTCAAGATAATGAGTAATCTTGCTCCAGATCAGAGGATGGAGTATCACCAAATGATAACCAAAAAACTCAAAGCCTCCAATAGTCAAAGTCCTCATTTTCTGGTACAAGTCACTGCACATGAACTAAAACTTCTGAACACTATCATCTTCGAGAGGTACTTTAGTCCACCTTAGCCACTGATTTTGTTGTAGGCAAAAAAAAAAAAAAAAAAAGCTATGGTTCTGTGGTAGTAGTACTTACTCAACATGGGGAAAGACACAAGTTTGAGTCTCATAATTGCAAATATTAATGATATAATGATTTTTCTAACCCAGAAACCTTGTGATATAGAAGGAATATGTGTGGGTAGGTGTGAGTCTGGGTGTGCTTATGTTCAAATAAAATGTAGACTAACTGGGGACTTTGCAGGAATCATACTAATGTCAATTCCATCATAATTCTGAAACCCGACAAGTGCCTAATTTCCATTCCCATCAAAATTTCCTTCTTGTATTTAGCAGAAGTATTTAAGTCTATGCAGATTTTCCTGAATAGAAAAATTACATAAATAAAACTAACTTTAAGTCTTCTTTCTTCTGAAAGTTAATTTATATTTTCACAAATAGCTGATTTTGTAACATTTTGAATGTTGAGTAAATATTCATGTCACCTAATTATAAGAGAATGTGGTTGTCAAAGCTCACTATATTTATTTTTAGTGTGTGTGTGTGTGTGTGTGTGTGTGTGTTTGAGTGTGTGTACACCTGTTTACTTTTACGTACAACACATGTTGACAGTTACTCATGGAGACCAGAAAAAGGTGTCAGATCCCCAGGAACTGAAGTCTCAGGAAGTTGTGAGCAGTTCAGTCTTCCAATCTTAATGCTGAAAATACAAAATAGGTCATTTGCAAGAGCAATAAGTGCTTTTAAAGCCACTGAACACAGACAAAGGAGGCTCAAGGCAGTCTATAGTGGTGAACCTAGCTGAGACTCATAGCAGCAAGGCATTTAGTGGCTGATGTGGCCACCTTATGTAGCAAAGCAGGACTTCCAATAGAGAGAGAGGGACATCAACTTACCACAAAACTTTGACCCAAAAGTTGTCCTGCCTATAAGAAGTACAGAGATAAAGATGAAGCAGAGATTGGGGAATGGCCAACCAATAACTGGCGCAACTTGTGACCCATCCCATGGAAGTGAACTAACACTTGACACTATTGATGATATTCTGCTATGCTTCTGGATAAGAGCCTAGCATAGCCATTCTCTGAGAGGCTTCATCCAGAAGCTGGTGGAAAAAGAAGCAGAGACCAACAGACATATATTAGGTGATGCTCTAAGAGTTTGTGAAACAGTAGGGGAAAGAATTGAGGGAACTGGAAGAGTTGAGGATACCACAAGAAGATCTACAAAATCAACTAACCTGGGTCCATGAGGGGACACAGAGAGTGAAGCACCATCCAAAGAGCCCCCAGGGCTGGACTACTCCCTCTACATCTATGGAGCAGATGTGCAGCTTGGTCTCCATGTGGGTTCCATAGCAAGAGGAGAGGGAACTGACTCTGACTCTGTTGCCTAACTTTGGATCCTTTTTCACTAGATAGGCTGCCTTGTCTGGCCTTAGTGGGAGAGTATGCATTTAGTTCCTTAGTCCTAATGCAATTTGATGTGCCAGGGCAGGTTGGCACCCATGGGAGAAGAGGGGAGGCTTCCCCTCTCAGAAGAGAAGAGGAAAGGGAATGGGGAGATGGAGTGCAAAAAACTGTAGTATTTAGGTGCAGAGAAGCTAGGTAAACTACTCATGGTCATAAAGCAAGTACATACGAAATCTACTTCCAGTATATGGGCATTGGGGATAGAGAGATGGCAGGGTGGATTTACTGTAGATAAATTATAGTATTGTATAAAAATTCTAAAATATTGTATTAAGAGTATTGACGAAAAGACCACGTAGCCAAGCTTTGAAAACTGTGCATTCCAAATTCTCCGAGGACTACTCACCAGGTTTTGAAAACCTAACCTGGTATTTCACAGCTTGTTTATATTTTAAACTCAAGAACAAAAAAATGGTTAGAAGTAATTTCCTTAATGCAGTTCAAAGGAAACTCTGGACTAGCCTGATCATCCAAGCACTTGGAGTGTTTGAGCTTTTTGCATGTTTTAGGTTTGGTTTCCTTTTTCAGGCAAAGTAACACAATCTTTTTTTTTTTTTTTTTTTTTGGAAATTTTTTATTGGAAATTTTTTTACATTCAGATGTTCTCTCCTTACCCATTTCCCCCCTCCCTCCCAGGAACTCCTATCCCTTCCCCCCTCCTCCTGCTCATGTGGTGTCCCCCCACCACCTCCCCTGACCTCACCTCCCCACCCTGAGTATCCCCCCCACGACGTCCACCTTCATGGGACCAAGGATTCTTCTCCCACTTATATTAGCTCCCTTGCATATATACTGGAGCCATGGGTCCCTCCTAAGCCTCTAGCTGTGTTTAACCCTGGGGCTCTGGTTGGTTGGATTGTTGTTTCTCATGTGTCGAATCCTCTCAACTCCTTCACCTTCACTCTATCTCTCATGGGAACCCATGCTCAGTTTAATGGTTAGCTGGAAATAATCTAAGTGCTTGAAAAAATAATGTGAATAGTTTGTCAATACAATAATGCAGATGATCTAATCAAAATTCAGTCTTTTTTTTTTCCTTCTTTCAGAGGAGGTCTCAATCATTTTTTTATTGGAAATTTTATTTACATTTCAGATATTCTCCCCTTACCCATTTTCCCCCCCTCCCAAGAATTCCCTATCCCATCCCCCCTCTGCTTCATGGGATGTCCCATACCTATCCACCCCACACATAACCTCCCCACCCTCAACCCCCCCCAGACATCCAACCTTCATGGACCAAGGATCTTCTCCACCTATAACACCCTGCATATATAGCTGGAGCCATGGGTCCTCCTAAGTGCTCCCGGCTGGTGGTTTAATGCTGGGGCTCTGGTTGGTTGGTATTATTGTTCTCCTCATGGGTCATAAATCCTTTCAACTCCTTAGTCTTCACTCTAACTCCTCATTGGGAACCCCATATCAGTTTAATGGTTAGCTGTGAGCATCTGCCTCTGTATGTCAAACTTCAGACTCTTAAGAACATCTAATGGTTCAGCTATATGAGCTCCTGTCGCATGTACATTCTGACTTGCATGCACCAATGGTTACCTTTGTCCGAGTGCACATGGTATGGATTAGGCCAATGTCTGTAGTCGCCCTCTTCAGTTTCCATTTCTACCTTTGTATCTATTTTCTCCCTTGAGATTTTGTTACCCCTTCAATGGACTAATCCATTAGCCTTTCTCGACTTGGTTCATTGTTCATTTCAATTTTGGTCTGTAATTAAACTTGGGTGAATTCAAGTTTTGGTCTAAATCTAATGTACTCATGGATGATTACCAAGTGTCTTCTTTTTGATAGAGTTTACTTCAATCAGGTTTTTTATAGTGTCAATCCATTTAATAGAATTACCAAAACATTGTTTTTAATATGCTGTGTAATGATTCCATTGTGTAATGTTACCACTTTTTTATCCATTCCATCTGTTGTAGACATTGGGTTCATTTCCTGTTCTTTGATGCATAAATAAATGTCCTGGATTACTAGGTGGAGGCATATGTGTCCATTTTTGAGAGCATCTGGTTATATGCAGGAGTGGTAAGCTGGGTCCTCAGGTATGATATGTCCAATTTTTGAGAACCGCCAAGGTTTCACAGTGGTTGCACATCTTGCATCCCACCACAATGGATGAGTGATTTGACTATTCTCCACATCCTCCTGGCATCTACATCACCTGAAATTTTATCTTAGCCATTACTGCTTTGTCTAGGGTATCCAGTTGTTGTTTATTTGATTTCTGATGACTAAGGCTGTTGAACATTTCTTTAGGTGTTCTTGGCCATTTGCATTTCCTCAGTTGAGAATTCTTTGCTTTAGCAAGGACCCCATTTTCTAATAGGGTTATTTGGTTGTCTAGAGTCTAACTTCTTGAGTTTTTTGTATATATTGGATATTAGTTCTCTATCAGATGTGGGATTGGTAAAGATCTTTTCCCAATCTGTTGGTTGCCATTTTGTCCTATTGACAGTGTCCTTTGCCTTACAGAATCTTTGTGATTTTCTGAAGTACCATTTGTCAATTCTTGATCTTAGAGCATAAGCCATTGGTGTTCTGTTCAGGAACTTTTCCTCTGTGCCTAGGTATTCGAGGGTCTTCCCCATCTTCTCTTTTATTAGTTTCAGTGTGTCTGGTTTTATGTGAAGGTCCTTTATCCACTTGGACTTGAGCTTTGTACAAGGAGATAGGAAAGGATCGATTTGCATTCTTCTGCATGTTGTCCTCCAGTTGAACCAGCACCATTTGTTGAAAATGCTGTCCTTGTTCCACTGGATGGTTTTAGCTTCTTTGTCAAAGATCAAATGACCATAGGTGTGTAGGTTCATTTCTGGGTGTTCAACTCTATTCCACTGATCTTCCTGCCTGTCTCTGTACCAATACTAGGCAGTTTTTAACACTATTGCTCTGTAGTACATCTTGAGGTCAGGGATGGTGATTCCTCCAGAAGTTCTTTTATTGTTGAGAATAGTTTTCGCTATCCTGGGTTTTTTGTTATTTCAAATAAATTTGAGAATTTCTCTTTCTAAGTCTGTGAAGAATTAAGTTGATATTTTAATGGGGATTGCATTAAATCTGTAGATTGCTTTTGGCAAGATGGCCATGTTTACTATATTAATCCTGTCTATCCATGAGCACAGGAGATCTTTCCATTTCCTGAGATCTTCTTCAATTTCTTTCTTCAGAGACTTGAAGTTCTTGTCATACAGATCTTTCACTTGCTTGGTTAGATTCACTTTGAGGTATTTTATATCATTTGTGACTATTGTGAAGGGTGTCATTTCCCTAATTTCTTTTTCAGCCTGTTTATCTTTCACATAGAGGAAGGCTACTGATTTGTTTGAGTTAATTTTATAACCTGCCACTTTGATGAAGTTGTTTATCAGGTTTAGGAGTTCTCTGTTGGAAGTTCTCGGGTCACTTAAGTATACTATCATATCATCTGCAAATAGTGATATTTTGACTTCTTCCTTTCCTATTTCTATTCCTTTGACTTCTTATGGTTGTCTAATTACTCTGGCTAGGACTTCCAGTACTATATTGAATAGGTAGGGAGAGAGTGGGCAGCCTTGTCTAGTCTCTGATCTTAGTGGGATTGCTTCAAGTTTCTCTCCATTTAGTTTGATATTGGCTACTGATTTGCTGTATATTGCTTTTACTATGTTTAGATATGGGTCTTGAATTCCTGGTCTTTCCAAGACTTTTACCATGAACGGATGTTGAATTTTGTCAAATGCTTTCTCAGCATCTAGTGAGGTGATCATGTGTTGTTTTTTCTTTGAGTTTGTATTTTATACTGGATTACATTGATGGATTTGGAATATTGAAACCATCCTTGCATTCCTGGATAAAGCTCAATTGATCATGATGGATGATTGTTTTGATGTGTTCTTGGATTCGGTTTGCTAGAATTTTATTAAGTATTTTTGCATCGATATTCATAAGAGAGATTCGTCTGAAGTTCTCTTTCTTTGTTGGGTCTTTCTGAGGTTTAGGCATGAGTGGGATTTTAGCTTCATAGAACAAATTGGGTAGTGTTCCTTCTGTTCCTATTTTGTGGAATAGTTTGAAGATAAGTGGTATTAGGTCTTTCTTGAAGGTCTGATAGAATTCTACACTAAAACCATCTGGTTCTGGGCTTTTTTTTGGAAGGGAGACTTTTAATGAATGCTGCTATTTCTTTAGGGGTTATGGGAATGTTTAGATGGTTTATTTGCTCCTCATTTAACTTTGGTACCTGGTATCTGTCTAGAAAATTGTCCATTTCATCCAGATTTTCCAGTTTTGTTGAGTATAGGCCTTTGTAGTAGAATCTGATGATTTTTTGGAATTTCCTCAGTTTCTGTTATTATGTCTCCCTTTTCAAATCTGATTTTATTAATTTGGATACTGTCTCTGTGCCCTCTGGTTAATCTGGCTAAGGGTTTACCTATCTTGTTGATTTTCTCAAAGAACCAACTCCTGGTTTTGTTGATATTTTGTATAGTTCTTTCTGTTTCTATTGGTTGATTTCAGCCCTGAGTTTGATTATTTTTTGATACCTACTCCTCTTGGTTGCATTTGCTTCTTTTTGTTCTAGAGATTTCAGGTGTGCTGTCAAGTTGTTAATGTGTGCTCCCTCCAATTTCTTTGTGTAGGCATTTAGAGCTATGAGTTTTCCTCTTAGCACTGCTTTCAGGTAGTCCCACAAGTTCTGGTATGATGTGTCCTCATTTTCCTTAAATTCTAAGAAGTCTTTAATTTCTTTCTTTATTTCTTCCTTGCCTAAGTCATCATTGAGTAGAGCATTGTTCAGTTTCCACATGCATGTGAGTTTTCCATTGATTTTGTCATTACTAAAGACCAGCCTTAGTCCGTGGTGATATGATAGGATGCAAGGGATTATTTCAATCATTTTGTATCTGTTGAGGCCTGTTTTCTGACCAATCATATGGTCTATTTTGGAGAAGGTACCATGAGGTGCTGAGAAAAAGGTATATTCTTTTGCTTTAGGATGAAATTTCTATAGATATCTGTTAAATCCATTTGGTTCATAACTTCTGTTAATTTCAACATGTCTTTGTTTAGTTTCTGTTTCCATGATCTGTCCATTGCAGAGAGCGGGGTATTAAAAACCCCCACTATTATTGTGTGAGGTGCAATGTGTGCTTTGAGCTTTAGGAAAGTTTCTTTTATGTATGTGGGTGTTCTTGCATTTGGAGGGTAGATGTTCAGAATTGAGAGTACGTCTTGGTAGATTTTTCCTTTGATGAGTATGAAGTGTCCTTCCTTTTCTTTTTTGATTACTTTTGGTTGAAAGTCGATTTTATTTGATATTAGAATGGCTTCTCTGGCTTGTTTCTTGGGACCATTTGCTTGGAAAATTATTTTCCAGCCTTTTATTCTGAGATAGTGTCTGTCTTTGTTACTGAGGTGCATTTCTTGTATGCAGCAAAATTCTGGGTCCTGTTTATGTATCCAGTCTGATAGTCTACGTCTTTTTATTGGAGAATTGAGTCCATTGATATTAAGAGATATTAAGGAAAAATGATTTTTGCTTCCTGTTTATTTTTGTTATTAGAGGTGGAATTATGTTTGTGTAGCTATCTTCTTTTGGGGTTGTTGGAAGATTACTTCCACGTATTTTCTAGGTTGTAGTTTCCTTCCTTGTGTTGGCGTTTTCCATCAGTTACGCTTTGAAGTGCTGGGTTTGTGGGAAGATACTGTGCAAATTTGGTTTTGTTATGGAATATCTTGCTTTCTCCAACTATAGTGATTGAGAATTTTGCTGGGCAGTCGGGGCTGGTATTTGTGTTCCCTTAGGGTCTGTATGATATCAGACCAGCTTCTTCTGGCTTTTATAGTCTCTGGTGAGAAGTTTGGTGTAATTCTTATAGGTCTGCCTTTATATGTTACTTGACCTTTTTCCCTTACTGCTTTTAGTATTTTTTCTTTGTTTTGTGCATTTGATGTTTTGATTATTATGTAACGGGAGGTTTTCTTTTCTGCTCTAGTCTATATTTGGTGTCCTGTAGGCTTCTTGTATGTTTATGGCATCTCGTTCTTTAGGTTAGGGAAATTTTCCTCTATAATTTTGTTGAAGATATTTACTGGCCTTTTAAATTGGGAATCTTCACTCTCATCTATACCTATTATCCTTAGGTTTGGTCTTCTCATTGTGTCCTGGATTTCCTGGATGTTCTGGGTTAGGAGCTTTTTGCATTTTGCATTTTCTTTGACTGTTGTGTCAATGTTTTCCATGGTATCTTCTGCACATGAGATTCTTTCTTCTATCTCTTGTATTCTGTTGGTGATGCTTGCGTCTATGACTCCAGATTTCTTTCCTACGTTTTCTATCTCCAGAGTAGTCTCCCTTTGAGATTTCTTTATTGTTTCTATTTCATTTTTAGATCTGGATGGTTTTGTTCAATTCCTTCTACTGTTTGGTTGTGTTTTCTCCAATTCTTTAAGGGATTTTTGTGTTTCCTCTTTAAGGGCTTCTACTGGTTTACCTGTGTTTTCTTGCAATTCTTTTTTTTTTTTTTTTTTTTTTATGGGTATAAATTGCATGCCGAGATTGGGCAGATTTATCACTACACTACTCTAATCCCAGGATAGGAGATCCCTTATAACTTGCAGTTTATCCAGGCTGCGTGCTTGTGTCCTTCCAGCTCCTCGTCATTGGCTTCCTACTGCCTGCTTCCTCCCGCTTCTACCTCTTTTCTTCTTCTGCCTCTCTGTTGACTGCCTCTTATATCGAATTCCTCTCACTCTCTCCTCACCTAAGTCTTTTTCTCTCTGCCACCCCTTCTACTGCCCAATCTCTGGCTCTAGCCTTTATTTTACAGGTTTTAATTGGACAGAAGGTTTACAAGACGTCACCTGTGTACAAATCAATCATCCTCTGCAGCCCCTCCCAGAAGGGTGGATCTAGGATCAAAATGCAAGCCTGGGGCTATCCACAAATTCTTTAAATGATTATTGTGTTTCCTTTTTAATGGATTCTACCTGTTTACCAGTGTTTTCCTGTATTTCTTTTAAGGGAGTTAGTTATGTCCTTCTTAGAATCCTCTATCATCATCATGAGAAGTGATTTTAATTCTGAATCCTGTTTTTCCTGTGTGATGGGGTATCCAGGGCTTGCTATGGTGGGAGAACTGGGTTCAGATGATGCCAAGTAACTTTGGTTTCTGTTGATTGTGTTCTTGCTCTTGCCTCTCACCATCTGGTTGACTCTAGTGTTACCTGTGCTCACTGTGTCTGACTGGAGTCTGTCTTTCTAGTTATCTTGCTTGTGTCAGAACTCCTCAGATTCCAGATATCTCTGTGTTCCTGTGATCCTAAGCTCCTGGGTGGAAGAACTCCTGGGGCTCAGGCCACCTTGGGATCCTGAAATCCTGCTGCCCTGAGTGCAGCAGCTCTTCCAGGATGGCTCAGATAAGGTGTCTCCCCTGGAGTAGACCAGCTCAGTGTCTTCCCTAGCCAGAAGGACCAGGCCTCTGCTCTGAGTGCAGTGGCTCCTCTAGGATAGCTCAGTATCAGGTGTCTCCACAGGAGCAGGTCGGCTCAGTATCTGCCCCAGCCACATGGACCAGGCTAGGGGCAGAAGGGAAGTGGTATTCCGGAGGGGCGGGGTTTGGGTGCCTGCTAGTTCCTTAACCTCCCCTTGACTCCCAGTTGTAACTCTGGAGTGTGGGATAGTGGGCAAGGTGTCTTACCCTCTGCTTTGAATGCAGTAGCTCCTCTAGGATGACTCAGGAAACACCTGTTTCCCCAGGAGCAGACCAGCTAAGTGTCTGCCCCAGCCAAAAGGCTCATTCATTTTTTTAGAGGAAGATAAATCATCAGTTAAGTTATTCTAATTAAAAACGTGGTGTTCTATTTTAACCACTGTACATGTATTTTATAGATTATGTTTCTGTTTATACATTTATAGGCTTATCAGAAATGAAAGTATTTTAGGTTATGCTAACCTTATATACTTTAATTCCTCAAAAAAGTGTTATTTCCATAAAAAAGTAATGTGGTGATAATTTGTCCAATGGACCCCAGGAAAGATTACATCAAATGTGTTTCTCCAAACAATATAGTACTCAATATTAGTGGAAGAAAAATTCTTAAGAATATTAAGGCCGGGCAGTGGTGGCCAGTCCTTTAATCCCAGCACTTAGGAGGCAGAGGCAGGCAGATTTCTGAGTTTGAGGCCAGCCTGGTCTACAACCTGGGCTACACAGAGAAACCCTGTCTCAAAAACCCCAAAAAAAAAAAAAAGAATATTAAGAATATTTAATTCCATAATTGCAACACTAATTCAAAGAATATTGTCTTTAAAGAAAATCACACTTACTTCATTATTTTAATTTTCATTACTAGAATCTTCATAATTTAGAATATTTTCTTCAATTAATGTGAAATAAATTCTTATTGTTAAAGTGACAGTTACCTAATATAAACTTGAAAGAGTTCCCAGCATTGACCTGACATCATTACAGATTGTATTAAAATAAGGATATCTTGATTTATTCCCAGAAAAACAGTAAAGCTTTCTCATCAATTCAAATCTATCAATGATGTAATTCTTTATGAGATATTTTTCCCACTTAAGTTTATTATCTGGAGGGAAAGTGATAATGTTTATGGACCATATGTCTACGGAAACATTTTTCATTAGAAATCAATTGCCTCTTCTTTGGTACATGTGGTTATAGATCAGCCAAGTGAGTATTAGACAATTAGAAGCCACTCTGAGAAAGATGCTCTGTGCCTCTGGTTTGCACCTCTGTCTTCATTGTTCACAGACCTCCTGTCATTGGGAAGAAAACTTCTGGGACATTTTCAAAACCATGTTTTCTACTTCATAGATCTCTGGAGAAAAGTATAAAGCACCTTTATGTGACTTTTTGGTAGGAATGCATCATTATAAGCAAAGAGAATGACAGTCTTTTCTTCAGTTTAATGATGTTACATGTTATGAGATTTCGAGTCAATGGAATTATCTTTGATGCCAGATGTTCCTTATGAAGCAATAGGTGATCTATCTTAATCAGGGGTTAGTCATCTATGAAAGTATGATGTCTTTCCAATGATGTTTTCCATAATAAGAACTAAGAATGAGAAATAAATGGAGCCATGATGGATAACCATTCTGGATTCCTTCATTAACACATGAAAGAAAGAGGAGAAAATCCCAGCAGGGGGCTATGGAGTGTGGTACAGCAGGCTCTCAGGAGACAGTATAAGACACCTCCTCTGACAGATGAGCTTCTCAATCCTTGTGAGAAAACTAAGTAAAACTTTAAGCTAGTCATGACCCTCACTAAATAAATCATTTGACTCACAAACAATCAGTTGTTTGCTCTCTTCAAAGAATCAAATTTCCTTTCACTGTTAGGATTTGCTTTAAACATTTCTTAAAGTAGTATGTGAAAAGACTAGAAAATACAAACAATTATGAATAATAAAAAAAAAATGCCCAAAGTTGCAGAACTACAAGCATTTCAGAGTTTATGAGAAACTAGGGCATAAACACACTAATACACCAATGAAATGGAATGAAACTCATCCCCTTTCTTTTCCACATGTACAATGCTCAAATTCCCTACTGACTCACAGCAGCATGACTGCCAAGCCCCCTGTGATGATTGTGTGAGTGGTCTTTTACTCCTTTTAATAATTATAAAGAATATTCATTTCATCCTCACAGCTTGCAGAATATCACTTATCTTACAACTTCTGAAATACCTTCCCTACGCTGCCTTATTATTTGGTCACAGACACTCTGTCCCCCCTCAGTGAAATAGCTTCAAATGTTATAGTTTGGGGACAATTGAAAAGAATACTTTTTGAACTAGAAAAGTTACTCAATTATGTTTATAAAGATGAACATAAGGTCAGTTTTGGAAACATCAGGTTTTTTACATTGAACCCTAATTGGCATCTTATATTAAATAAGCAGTTACAGACAAAGGTATTTTGAAGAAAATGTAAAATAAGACCCTAGGTCACATGACAGCCTGCCTTTTGCTCAACTCAGATGTGCCTCATAAGGGAACAATGAGTAAATTCATATGGAGGTCAATGAGTAAAGCTTGTTCATTTGTTTGTTTGTCTGTTTGCTTGTTTAAGGAAGTTATACTTTCCTAACATGATTCTAATTAGTGAAAGTGCCAATTGGGAGAGATGGTCCTGAGAACTGGTGATGAGGAAATGAAACATTGGCTTGGAAATACGGCTCAGTACGAATGGCAAGTCAGGATCAGTGATGCTGGTGCACGACCAAGCCCAGAGGTTCAGTAGGAATGTAGAGTCAGGACCAGAAATACAGATGCAACACCAGGCTCAAGGTTCAGTAGGAATGAAGAGCCAGGAACAGCAATGCGGGTGCAAAACCAGGCTCAGAAGTTGACAGGGCATATTGAATCCATATTCCAATAAAGTCGGGTTTTTTGCATAATTTTATTTTATTTATTTTTTAAGGAATTTTAAGAGTGAGAAACATGTTCTCCAGGGAAGATCCCCAACTTGGTTACCCAATAACAAGTGAAAAGCCCTAAAATCAGAAATGTGCAGGTATATTATACAAACTCACCAGGTTGTATTTGCACATTTAGAAACACACATGCACATGCACACACACACACACACACACACACAGAGAGAGAGAGAGAGAGAGAGAGAGAGAGAGAGAGAGAGAGAAGAACATTCATACATATGTATCAAGTTAACTAAAATGAGGCCATGAATTTGACATTGAAAAGGGGGGCGGGCATAAGTGAGAAGGATAAAGAGGGAAGAACCAAATAATATAATTGATTTAATTATTTTATGTATACTACATTTATTTTTATATATTTTTATTATTTTAATTATTTTATGTGTGAAATCTCCACGGGACTGCTTAAACAAGACCTGAACAAGGATGACATGACTACATAAGCTAACAGCAAAAGGGGAAATCTCATGGCACCTCTACTGTACAGAGTGAATTATAGGCAGATAAGAATGTGCTCGGTTTTTAAAGGGAAGGAAAGGTGAAAGGACAGGGTCATTGCTGGAACCTGTGCAGAGCTTTAAGCAGTGTATTCATTATCACAGCATGGACAAGGCTGGGTTTAGTATGTGACATATAAGATTTCACCAATGTAACAAACAAAGGGTCAAAAGGACTTGAAAGAACCTCTGTATCTTTCACTAAGTAGCAAGTGGTATGGACAACTTGAAAGGAAAAACTTCACAGAGGAGAGGCTGTTCCATCAGTTGGACAAAAACATGTGACCAAATAAATAGAAGCAGAGAATAGAGAGAGGTAGATAAAAAAATCTTTGATATATATACATATATGATATATATACATATATAGTAAAGATATATATGTGTGTTTATACCTTGATAGATATATGTATGTATATACACACATATACATACATACGATGGATGGATAGATAGATAGATAGATAGATAGATAGATATAGATAGATAGCTGTTAATTTTCCTTCACTGTTGCTGTTTTAAGACCTTGTTAACTTTGAGAAGGATAAATAATAGAGTCACAATGAAGACAATTTCAAATGTAAGTAAACAGGCTTCATATGATGGTGATATTGATTCATCTTAATACCTAATTACATATTAGAGCTTGGAGTTTTTTGCCAGCATTATCATTAACCTCAACAACTCGATCTGAAGGCATAACTTCCATATGAAATAGTTAATATGGACATGTGGGGAAACCCTACTAATTAAGGTCACAGTCTACCATGTCTGGATAACTCCTCTGATCTTAATGCAACACGGAAGACTCCCTTTTCCAGCATGGCTTCCCCATCTCTGATCTTGTCTGGGGATCCTGACCCTCAATTCCCTTAACTGAGGAAGATGATTAGTCCTTGGCAAAACCACAAATTCAACTTCCTCTTCCTGGATAAAAACCTGTCCAGCCTGTACCTGGGATTCCTGGAATGCCTCTCGACACAATAAGATGTTCACAGTAC
Organism: Mastomys natalensis; assembly: GCA_021653895.1. NCBI lineage: Eukaryota > Metazoa > Chordata > Mammalia > Rodentia > Muridae > Mastomys > Mastomys natalensis. Next base: position 116,057 of record JAJTUV010002415.1, read on the forward strand.
TTTACACCTCAGACAATGATTCTTCCACCTTGAAACTCCTTCCCACTCTGCAAAGTTCATGTATAGCCCTTGGTCACCTCAAATAAAGTGTATGTTTACAAATACACCCCAAATAAAACTATGAACACAAGACAAAAATCCTCTAAGAGAGTTGTTTTATTGAAATCTTCAGAAAAGTCTTCACCCTAATGCACATCCATTCCAGATAATGCTTCATCCTTCCAGACCAAGGTACAGTGATGTCTGTAGACCTTGAGAAGAAGGAAAGGGAGGAGATGGAACAAGAATTTGTTCCTAACACTTGTATCACATGGACAGCTTTTTTCTGAGTAAATAAAATTGAGGGGATAGAATTAAGGACTAGCCAAGCAGTGGAGGTGCATTATTTTAATGTCTGCACTTGGGAGGCAGAAGCAGGCAGATCTCTGTGAGTTCCAGGGCAGCCTGGTCTACAAAATGAGTTCCAGGACAGCCAAGACAGAATCACATAATTAACAAAAATATTAAGGAATAAAAAGGAAACAGAGGTGTAATCTATGTGTACATGTGAAAAGAAGGTGGTTAGAGAAAGACCAGGTATTTGAAAATGAGCACCCGAAGTGTTTAGCAACATGTGACTGGTCTTCTATAGAATCAATGTGTAGAGCTTTCTGTGCATAGCAGCTAGAACAGGTTTTCATACCAATGTTCCCAGGGAGAAAATTCAGGAAAGCCAACTTGAACATTATAAAGTTTTACCCACTGGAGGGCTACGATAGCAGACCATTAAGGTCAAATTATGAAAAAATGAGAATTATGAGGAAAATCACATAATTTGACATGCTTTTACCCAGTAAGCATTGGTTAGTCTTCAAATTTTGAACTATACTCAACCTGGAGCAAAGCTAAAAGCAGTGTTGTAAAGCTAAGGTGACTTAGGTGGGTAGCTCCGTGGAGATTCAAGAGCAGGGAGAAGGGGCAAGTATGTTTTCAGTCATAAGCCCTGAAAACCTTTACTGCAGAAGAGCTAACTGTGTATAAATAGTGTTGCTATTATAAAAATTGAATCGTGATTATGTAAATATTTAAAACTGCCATGACTCATATCCAGTATAAAATTTGTGATGAGAAAAAACTGAAGAATTGCACTGTTGTAAATAAACCTTCTTTTAAATACTGGCCATATTATACAGTACATTTTGTATTTTTAATAGAAATTAAAGTACAATTAAGAGTAAAATAACAAAACCAAATCGTTTTTCAGATACAACGATTAAGTCCTCTGCAAGGAAGAAATCTAGTATTGACTTTCAAATATCACAAACTGTTACTCAACATTGACTAACACACAATCCCATACTAGTCATTACTACAAGATGATGATAATATTAATATGATTTAATTTATTTGGTCTTCCTTGTGGTTAAAAATATATAATATGGAGAAGAGAATTTGAAGTTATCTTATATTTTGGATCTCTATGTTTCCTTTGTAATTACAGTGAATGATAAATGAAAATTAAAATAATAATATAATAATTTATGGATGTCATTGTAATATGCCAGTCAACAAACAAATATCTTTAAGGCTGAAGCATATAAAAAGGTCTTAAGAGACCATTCACTAGGCACTAGGCAGAAGGTCTCACTGACAAGCCTCCTAGTTCCATTCCCAGGACCTACTTGGTGGAAAAAGAGGACCAACTTCTGCAGGTTGGCTGCTGACTGCCTCATGCTCACCATACCACCCCATACAAATAACGGTAATTTTTTAAGAATTTTCTCCACCAAATAAAGCACGTGAAAAGTATAAGTTGAAAAGGGGAAGAAACCAACAATCACCAAAGATGGGTTAGACAATATCTATTAGACACATCTAGACTCAGGCTAATGTACCCAAACATCACATGAGTTAATGCAATAATTAAGTCATCTGAGCCTCACATTATAAATACAATCTACATTCACATTATTAATAAATTAATGATCAATTTATATTCATAGTAACAAAACAATAAATTCAACAGATTTAACAGTTAAAATATATTGAGTATTTTCCACAAGATTTGAGATTTATTGTAAGTGTTCCACATAATCCCTGTAATTTAATCTTTGCTATAGCCATGTGAGGCAAGTACTTATCACCTATATTTTACAGATTAAAAAATATTAGCCTCAAACATATTAAGGAATTTCTCTGATTATGGATATAGATACAGCCAGATTTATTGCCACATATATAATTTTCTTTTAGATGTGTTTATATTAATTAGAGTAAAGCTGATTTTCTGTAAGAGAGATAAATAAATAAAATTAATCAACAGGCTGAAAGGGTTTTTATTTTTTCAATCATGTATAATCCAGTGCTACAAGGAAGGAGCTTTCTACGCTCTTAAGCCTACCATTCTACCTCCAAGTCCAAGGAATCTACGCTGACAATTATGTCCACCCAGGCAAACAGCAGTGAGAGACTACTCACAGTCACAGACCAGATGTCTCCCTGAACATCCATACCATGCATGGAGGAAAAGCAGTTGCTACAACTCTGGAAACACATTTCTTTTGTCATAGATAAGGTCATACATATCCAAAGCATGCAAATAAAAGGTCTTTCTCTATGTGCAGTTATAAGAGACACATGGATGATATCTTTTGGATCAATTTATTACTGGAAATGTGCTGAAGAGAATAAGAATATTTTTTCTTTTGTAGCAAATGGTAGAAAATTTATACAGGGATTAGTTTTAATACAATTTCATTTCTGTTTCTAACAAAGAAAAATATCACTGAACGATTAAAAAAACTAAAACAGGCTATGTCTGGATGTCAGTCCTACTAATTTCCAGTGGAAGGTTAGTTCCATGCCCACACTATCATAGATTTAATGCGATGCCCACACTATCATAGATTTAATGCGATGCCCACACTATCATAGATTTGGTACTGAAAATTGATACAATCATTCATTATTCTTCTATTTCATCTAGTCATATCAAAATATTTCAGTGTATTATATAAAAAAGGTTATAAATGAGTCATTTTCAGACTGAAATGTACTCACAGTGAAGGGCGAATATGTTCAGCACATCTAAAGCAGGATATGAGATGGGGAACCATTACTTCTTGCCAATGGTCATACCCAAAGGATGACTGCAATACCTGCATACAGCTTCTTCAAGAGGCACATTTCATAGATATGTTCAATAGCTTCAAGAACCTGAAGCCATCACTTCAGAATCAAAATACAGCAATTTTTATTATTGAGGACAAAAGCAAAACAAAACTTTGACTATGCAATTAGTTTAACATTACAGAACATTTGCTTTGTGCAGTTTTGTTTTGTCTGTGACTTGTTGAATAAAGAAATGAATTCAATGCAAGAGTCATTAAGTACATATATTCATATCCAAATGCTGTGCCAGAATAGTCTTGCTAGGGTCCAAAGTAACAAGAGAGAATTGGGAAGTAAAGGGTCCTGGGTCTAAATAAATAAAAGGGCCTCATCCACTCAGAAGAAAATCTGACTTAATAACATAAAGTCAATGACATTTACAAAGATTTGTGATTTTAAGATATTTACTTTAGTCCATAGCATGATTTAAAAGTTGGCATGGGCAGAGTTCTAATGTGTGTTTTAGGCTAACTTGTGGCAAGCCTAGTATTGGCATAAGTGAAAGCCTAAATCTATCCCAATTATTACCGATATGGCTTTATTTTAGTTGTCAATGTAAAATATTGTTTTAAATTTTAAGGAAGTGATCAATCTGAAGGTTAAGGTTGGCATATATTTTGAATATTTTAGTTAATATTCTTCATGCTATAAGAGTCTAAGATTCTAAATTAAAACTAAATTACTCTTAAAGATATCATTAGTCTCAGGATACTGTTCAAAGAGACGATGGAAACTTCAATGTGATATTTACTTCATTATCTAAACAAGCAGAACAATACAAGTATTTTTAGAGGAGGAAATCACAAAGTGAATTTCAGAGCAAAGAAAATATAAGTGCAATTTGTCATATTCCTAAATGTTCAGTTTCATAATTTTTAGTAAGCCTTTTCAAATAATCTAGTACTATAACATAAGGTTTTAAATGTGATATTGCTCATTATGAACACTTTTTCTCTGTTGACATGTAAACTCCTATGATTTTATAACTACTGTGATGTCCTTTTAAAAGTAATTACAAAAATGTTTTATGGAGAGAAGGGGATTTTATGGAGATTGTATGTCCAACATACAATGTGGATTTGAACAAAACCTTTTTAAAAAATGAAAGAGGAGACCTGAAATGGCTCAGTGGGTAAAGGTGTTTCTGGGAATTCCTAGAGACCCGAGTTTGAGTTCTGTAACTCCTATAAGGTGGTGGGAGAAAACCGATTCTACCAAGTTTCCAGTTGACCTCTACTTATTCTTTTAACTTTTACACACATACATGCCTACACACACATCATGTCCATAAACATGAAAATTAAAAATAATCACAATGTAGATGTGTCATTTTTAATAATAATAGTCCTTATTGTCACATTGAACACATTATAACACAGACAATTAAACTCATGTAGCAAGCTTGCCTCAGTAGAAAACTATAGTACCTTATAATCTTGAAATATAATATTTTATTGTCAGCATTATCATCTGTGTTAGGTTTTAATTCCTTCTAACCCATGTAATACTCAGAAAAATAATCAGAAAAGCAGATTGTTCTTTGGGTTCTTCTACTAGGTGCTGCATCTTTAAATCAGGCACGTTGCAGAGATTCAAGGTAGAACAGGAAGATGAATGGTACAGAGAAGATCATTAGAAGCACAATGTGACACTCATCATTTTGTGCTGTCACAACACCATCTGTGTCGCACCAGACCAGAGTAACTTTGACATGACAAATAAACCTCTTAGGGGAAACAGGAGCTCTATTAATTGTTCCCCTGTCTGGTCACACACTAGCGATACACACTCCTCAAACGCAACTCTGTACACGGTTGTTATTATTGAATTAACAATAGCAATGAATCATGGTTTTTAAAACAACATTCATTTCATCTGCTCCAACAGTGAGACTTTTTCTCCATCTCAACAGGGTGCCACAAATCCATTCAGCCCTAACTTACACTTATTCCCCACTTGGAAGACATGAAATAAATATAAATATTCCTTTCTCCACCCTATGGCGAACCTACATCATGTCCTCAGGGCAATCACTGCCTTCAACTGCAGTAAATGGTGAGAATATTGATTGGTTCCATTGGCTGCTGACATGCCACACTGACATCTGCCTGAGCATCATGGTCATTAGCAACCACAGCATGGCAGGTAACATCCACCACAGGTTCATAGAAATGCCTTGACCTGCATAGCATCTATGTGTAGTATCTCACTTAAGCAATTCAATGAGCTTTTTATCAGTCCTACCATCTAGATCAGAAGTGATCAACTATTCTTGATAAATGGATAAGGAACAAATAGTTTAGGCTTTGCCAGCCTTGCAGTCTCTGCACAAGTAGTTATTTCACTGACCCTGCAGTGCCCACAATCTAATAAGTGTGATTTTATTCCACTAAAAATAAGGGCAAAAATCTTAAGTGCTGCATCTTGCCTACCTGCTCTAGTTCGAGACAATGAAGTGGAGATGTAGAATAGTTATGTGCCTTACCGAAGGTCACTTATTGATGTCAGCATTTGAAAGCAAGCCATCTTGGGTCTGAGCTCCTAAACATCTCTCTAGTTCCTCTGATATTACATAACTGACATCCTCAAGGACCAAAAGGACTGAGAAAATGGGCACGTTTTACTGCCTTAACAACTGGCGCTGGGGATTTCTTTTAGAGGGATGAATTTGTTTTAGAGCAGTCTTGGTAAGTCACTGGGAGAAAATTAAGAACTGAAAGACCATTGTCAGCAAGGCCCTGAGTAGAAGAGATCTAAGTGACGTTTTGGGTTTAGCCAGAGATAAAAAGAACTGAATGTATTGTGGGTGATTACAGTCTTACCGAAGAAAAAGACAACTCATAGGAATGATATTTTTACAAGAGAATGAGGAGGTTGGGGATTTCTATCGCTGTCTTACATGAGCTGAAGAGAAATAAAAGCACTGCTGCAACAGGCTTAAAAATACATCCAGACATTTTCTCACATACTCCACATCATACACGAAAAGGCAGGAGAGGGTCCAGGTGCCATGTGGTGCAAACCCTGCTCAGCATCTCTGCTGTCGCTCACCCCTTCCCTGTGCTCCACTCGAGTCTATTATTAGAAAGGCTTTCTCTGCAATAGGAGAAGACTGCCAGCAGTGAAGGCAGCGGGATGCTTGCTGGATGGATGCTGTACAGTGAACACAAGGAAGAATCCTCTTCTCATTTCCCTGGGCAAAAATCCCCAAATTAAGAAATATCAAGCCACACAAAGTATTTCGAGCATTCCTGGTTTACTTAAGGATGGCTAACCCGTTGTTCCCTAGAAAGGATTCTCTGACAATTGGCTTAAGTCCACCACATGAGTCCTGAAGCTTCAGGTGTGTCCATTTCGCATTTTCACCTTGGAAAGACTGGTGGATGGCTACGCGAAAATCTGTGAGATCCTTTGCGGAATGCTGAAGTACAGACTGGAGAAAGATTAGTACAGTATACAGTGACAGCCAGCTGGTAATATACTGAAGCACTCTAAACCAAGACACATGTGAACATAGCAAACAGCCAACGAACAGTTTGCAATAGCATCAAGCCGTGTATCTCCTCCATAAAGGTCAGCTAGCAGGATGTGGCTGTGCATTCAATAAGGGTCAATCTTTACCTCCAAAGCTTTCTTGTCATGAACATGAGAGTCCCTGAATTTTAGACACTAACACTTTGTATGCTAGGACACTAAATTTTGAGGTTTTCCTTATGACATACACTATGCCTGACCTAGAACAAAAGAAAAAATAATAATAATCACATGTGAGACACAGCAAATAGAAAGTTATTATGAAACAACCTAGGAGAAGATTAACTATAGAACATACTTGGAATGCAAAAAGTATAATTGAAACTTCCGATCTGAAGATCACAAGAAAGAGTTACTACCCATTATCAGTGTCATAAACAGAAACAAATGATAAGCTATATGAGCATGTATTTGAATATATAAAAATATATTCTCGAAGGTATTCAACAATACAATGTTTTCCTTACAAAAGATGTGACTAAGTTTTTTATTCAATAACACAATATTCTTTCAAAATCATTAAATTATGTACTAGTAAAATCTAAAAATAATACAAGGTACATGAACTGTACACTAGTATACAGAGGCATAATACAGACAATGCAGGTCTTCAGCAACTTACAAAGTATGTTCACATCCATTCACATTCCCTTATGGACAAAGAAATCTGGCTCAAGTATTGCTGGTAAAACTATGTGGTGAACACAGGAATAGAATTTTGATTTGTACAGAGGAAACATACTTAAAAAATTGTTGAGCAGCCTTTAAATGTGTAATTTATTTTGAAATGAGAACATATTTTATCTGCAGGGTATTCATTTTCTTCATAACAGAATGTGGCATAACTTACTGAGAAGACAGCTTGCTCTTGCACTTAAGAGAAGAACTCGTGGTCACAGGTAGTCGAACATTTTAGAAAGGAAATCACTTAATCTGTTCAATTTAGAGCTTTAGAGGCAATACATTAATGGGAAAGGAAAGAAAGGCCCAAAGCATAAATGTTTTTAAATTATCTTTTCCCTAGATAAAAATTATAATACCATGGCTTTTAAGCACACATTAAAAATTCAACAATGTACTGGTCTTTTGTGAAATTATTTTAAGGCTAAATTGCTCAGCTATACACTGTTAATATTGGGAGTCATTGTTAAGGAGGTATGTTGTACATTGAAGGATTTTAACAGCATCCCTAACATTGACCTGTTGGACATCGGGAGCATTTTTTATTCACACACACATACACACACACACACACACACGTACACACACCACCTCAAAACATTGTCAAATATTCCGAGAGAGAAAAAAATTCTTGTGTTTGAAATCTAATGTCTTGAAGAATGATCTGACTGTAAATGAACAGCTTCTTAACATCATGGGAAAATTAAATCCCTAGTAGTAGCTTCAGTTTTCAATACATAAATGTTCAGTTGTAGAAAGGACTGTGTGGGCTGTTCAAATGTCCAAAGGTCAAGTATAGAGTAAATATAAAATCCACATAAGTTAATGAAACAGTTTAAGGGTCTACAAGCGCTGGGAGATAGTTCAGCAGTTAATAGCACTGGCTGTTCTTCTAAAGTATCAGGGTTCAATCCCAGCAAATAGGAGATGGGTCACACCCATCTGGAACTCTAGTCTCTGGTGATCCAATGCCCTTTTCTGGCTTCTGTGAACACCAGGCTACATATGGTACACAGACATACCTATAGACAAAACAGGCACACATATTTTTTTTTTACATTAAAATCAAAGGTTACAAAAGGATTATTCTTGAGAATCAGAGGCTATATCATTGCCAAGGATATCCTTTATACTTCTTTGTGTCGTTTCTCAAGTCCAGCACATAGACAGCAGTTCTGATTTGGAGAATTCTAATATGCTTTTGGTTTTTAGCCATTTAATCATCATTTTGTCTCCTAAAAAGTATCATTTGAGTGTTTTTTATATATAAATTAACATGCCTTTCCTACATCTATTATCGTAACAACTCCTTTCATTTGATTTCATTCAAAATGTCTAGTATATTGTCTGCCACATACTAAGCACGAATACCTTTTTAGGTGCTGGAGGGATGCTGGCATGCATGCACATGTGATTGTACATAAGCGGAAAAGGTGTGTGTGTGTGTCGTCAATCCCACTTGTAAGCCTCAGGAGCCATCTACCCTATATTGTAACACAGGGCCTCTCTTTGCTACCTGAGGTCCCTCTTGTATTGATGGCTAGTAAGCCCAAGGAATCCACCTCTCTGCACCTACTGAATCCTGTCAAGTGCATGCTACAACATTCAGATTCTTTATGTGAAATCTGAGGACCAAATGCCAATCTTGAAACTAACACAGCAAACACTTTAAACATAGGGATATCTCTTCAGTCTAAAAAGTATATGGTTAAACAAATAATGGAATACATGTTCCTTCTGTCACCATAACAACCATCATTCTGTAAGAACAATTTGGTAAGAATGCCCCTCATGCAGAGATCTATTTTTGACATTTCATGATGTTTAATTCACCCAAAACTTAAACTACCTTCAGCAACCTTCAACTTTGCAAGATGCAATAGACAACAATATTTTAATACTCTGACACCTGAATGTAACCTTCAGCAAGCATTGGGGAATAAAAAAAGATTGTTGTTTTTCTAATTTGTAAACACAAAACTATAAACCTAGTACCACCATTCAAAATAGAAAAAAGTCAGACTTGAGTTACCAATTCTCTATGTGTATTTCTGGCTTGATCAAAAACAAGTTTTATGGTTCAAGTACTACACAAAAAGTTCTTAAATTTTTCCTATGCTTTAGTATATTCGACATAGGCAAAGGTTAGGAGTGCTTTGTATTAACACTCTATACCAAGTAATACACATCATTCAAAACCCAGGGATTTTTGCCTATCCTGAGCTTATATTGTTACAGATAAAGAAAATCAGTTCTACCATTAAAGGGTCAGAAAAGCACTTCATTTTTATATTCCTGTATGACATGTAGAGAGCTAAGTAGCTTTCCTGCCTATATTACAACATTCCTGTGGAGCTTAACAAAGCGCTGTCCTTGTGGTATAGATGCCACCTTAAGAAGTGCAGACAAAACTCAGCTGGGCCAGAGCTCCTCCTGAGAAAGCAGAAGCAGAATAGTCAGTTGTGGGCCAATCTGGATACATATTGATATTCCCTTACAAGGGATGCAGGGAAAAGGAAAGAACCTAAAAAGATAAATAATTGAATGAGTGAACTGTGAGCTCAAAAACACATTCCTCACCTCTTATTCTCAACCTAAATGAGTGAACACACCTGAGAACACAGATTAAGATTACCCCAAATTCTGAGTGGCTGTAGTTTTAACATTAATTTACAGTAACAAAACAATGAATGTCACAAATCGGCTTACTTTTCAAGTACACTGGCAGGTCTATCAGGCAGGAGAGTTATTAAAAATGTGAGAAAATCTTTTCTATGGGCTTCAAATGTTCTGGAGGCTAGAAATCTGTTAATACATTTCAAAAAGAGCATGCTAATAGTCCCTATTATGTTAGGACATACACACAGATAGAAACAAACGGCTATTGATAGTGTAGAAGATAACTGGCATTTGTTTGGCTCTAAACCCACAACATCCCAACCTCTGTACATTATTAGTCAGTCAGTCAGCCTTGGAAAATGAGAATGTTCACTGTTATGCATGGATGCTTTCCAGGAATTTTCATGAATGCGAATAAGAAAAGCAAAAAAAGAAAGAGAAAGAGAGATGGAGGGACAAAGCAAAGGTGGTAGGTAGGAACAGAAGGAAAGAAGGAAGAAAGGAAGGAAGGAAGGAAGGAAGGAAGGAAGGAAGGAGGAAGGAAGGAAGGAAGGAAGGAAGGACAAAGAGGAGAGAGAGAATGGAAAACAGGATTGGTGAAACAGTGTTTTGTTTTGTTTTTTTAATTTACTTCCTACCATAACATTAGCTCAATACAAAATGAAAATATCTAGCTTTTTCTGGTTGATTGATTTTTTTTTTTGTGAGGGATTTTTTTTGTTTTTGTTTTTGTTTTTGTTTTTTTGGTTTTTTTTTTGTTGTTTGTTTGTTTGTTTGTTTTTAGGTAGTAGCACTGGAAATTGGCCACATGGTCCCATTTAATGCAGCTAAGCATTTAACTATCTCTATAGGTCTGACACTAGTGCCATTGTCTTGAAACAAGGCACTCCAAGGACTTTGAACTTCCCCTGGAATTTCACATTGTGTTGGAGAAATGTCTGAAGCCTGGTTTTAGAGTCTAGATTTTACCTTCTGGAAAAAAAGACTTACAACCTTTAGACCACCTTGGCCAATGTGCGGTGGCTGAAATAGTAAGTCTGTGACAGAGCAAGACCACTCCTTGACCAGAACTGCTTACTTATACAAACCTCTTTATTATTAGTTCAATCTTAACTTCTTACCACAAGCCAAGATTTACTTGTGGGAGCAATGGGATCTCTTTGCTCCCATTTCCAAAGTGGCCACCTTAAATAAATACCCTCCTCCTTCTTTCCACTATTACTTACTTTATTGACTGTCTTTCAAAGGGAGTGCAGTGAGGTCCTGGGCATCAGAGAAGCTCTGCCTCGTCACTCTAACCCGTTGCTTATTCCATTCGATACTCCAGTTCAGGCCAAAGAAATTGAGCTGAGACTTCATAGAAAGAGAAAATGTGGGACCTGTTGCCGTGATAGAAAATCTGCTAAGTTGTTATCTCCATACAGAGATCTTTGCTCATGGATCCTAATATTATTTACTGCTAACAAATTTCTATGATGAAATTTACAGCCAACTGTGTGTAGAGTGGGAAAGAGAGAAAATAGAAAAACAGAAAAAGGAAGAATGAAAGAATGATGGAAATAGGAACAAAACAGAGAGGGAGAAAGAGGGAGTAGGGAGGAAGGAGAGAGAGGAGGATGGATGGAAGGAAGGGCTTATCCAAAGACTACCCTTATGTTTAGTAACAAGAGTTCATAACTGTGTAATTGCAAACAATTCACACGCTTAGGATTAACTGTTCCCCAAATGTAGCATATTCTTCAATTGGTAATACCCAATTGAAATCTCTTCAGGAACATTTACAAGAAATTTTGGGAAAGTCAGTTTATAGTATGTGACCATCCTAAAACATCAAACAGGACATCAAAATATCTGGCCAAGACATTTATTCCCTTCTGCTGTAGGGAAAGTAAGCCAATGTGTATAAGTGCATGAACATTCCAGTTGGGTCCCAAGGCAATAATAGCATTAGCAGAAAACCCATTTATTATGTACAGTCACTAGGCTAAGGTTTCATGGAACAATCAAAATAACTTCATGGTTTATTCCTATCACCTTGTCAATTTGTAGAAAAGTGAGATGTCAAGAATCTATTAGCAACTGCTAGAAAACTATGCTAAGGTCAAAATTCAAATCCAAAGAGTTGTGCCAAATCACTCTAATGAGAATTCAGGTGCGATGGACCTTGCCAGTTGTTTTGATTCACACCTTTCTTTATCTCAGTGGTACTTCACCCTGACAGTTGTGGTCCTCAAGGGACATCTATAATGATGGAGACAATTTTTCAGTTGTCACTCAGTTGGGAGGATGTTACTGACATCTAGTGGCCACATCCCAGGAGTGCTGTGTAATAGTCCGTGATGCTCAGGACCTCCCAGAAGAGGAAAAAAAAAATATCATATACAAATGCACTGTAGGAATGTCTACTGTATTACCTGAATTGAAATGCATGGGGTGGTCAGTTCTTCATCAGCACATTAGTCAGATGGATCATGACAAAGTCCAGATTTGGATCTGGATTTAGTTTTGATTGGTACGAATGTAGACAAGAGAAGGAGAGTGTATGAATATAGAAGAAAAAATTGACTTTATATGGCTCATTTTTAATTATAAATTTAGAAGATATGTAGTTACAACAGACACCGGAGGTTTTTGGACATTCATTATATTTTCAGTGTCTTAACACCACCACCACAACAACATACACACACACACCACCACCACCACCAATGACAACAACCACCACTACGGACAACACAACCATCACCCCACACGGTGATGTGTACTTCCACACCTGATCCTGTCCCCCTTTTTCCTCCCTTTCCTCTTTCCCTCCCAGATCTACCCCTCACTCTACCTCCCTTGATTATTTTGTTCCCCTTCTAAGAAGGACTGAAACATCCACACTTTTGTCTTCTTTCTTCTTGAGCTTCATGTGGTCTGTGAGTTGTATCTTGAGTATTCTAACCTTTTGGGCTAATATCCAGTTATCAGTGAATACATGCCATGTGTGTTCTTTTGTGACTGGGTTATCTCACTCAGGATGATATTTTCTAGTTCCATCCATTTGCCTGTGAATTTCATGAAGTCATTGTTTTTAATAGCTGAGTAGTACTTCATTGTGTAAATGTACCACATTTTCTATATCCATTTCTCCTTTAAGGGACATCTAGGTTGTTTCCAGCTTCTGGCTATTATAAATAAAGCTGCTATGAACATAGTGGAGCATGTGTCCTTGTTATGTGTTGGAGTATCTTTTGGGTATATGCCCAGGAGTGGTATAGCTGGGTCCTCAGGTGGGAGGAGAGGAGGAAAAGGACAGAGTGTCAGGAATTTGAAAGGAAGTGTGTAGCAGTGGAGGATGGAGAACTGGGGTTAGCCACTAGAAAGCCCCAGATGCCAGGGCCCCAAGAGGTTCTCGGGACCCAACTGGGATGACATTAGCTGAAATACCCACAAAAGGGAGATAGAACCTGTAGACACCATATCCAGTGGACAGGCATGTTCCCTGGTTGAGGGATGGGGCCACTGACCCATCTCAAAAATTTTAAACCTGAATTGTTCCTGTCTAAAGGAAATGTAGGGACAAAATGTGGAGCAGAGACTGAAGGAAAGGCCATCCAGAGACAGTCCCATCTGGGGATCTATCCCACCTACAGACACCAAATCCAGACACTATTGCTGATGCCAAGAAGCTCTTGCTGAAAGGAGCCTGGAATAGCTTTCCCTTGAGAGACTCTGCCAGAGCCTGATCAATATACATGTGGATGCTTGCAGCCAAGCATTGCACTGGGCACAGGGACCCCAATAGAAGAGTGAGGGGAAGGATTGAAGGATCTGAAAGGGATTGCAACCTCATAGGAAGAACAACAATATCAACTAACCAGACCGCCTAGAGCTTCTCCGGACTAAACTACCAAACAATGAGTACACATTGGAGGACCCATGGCTCCAGCTGCATATGTAGCAGAGGATTGTCTTATCTGGCATCAATGGGAAGAGAGCCCTTGGTCCTGTGGAAGCTCGTATGACGAAGCTAGGGTAGTGAGGAGAGAGTGGGTTTGTGGATGGGGGAGCACCATCATAGAGGCAAGGCGAAGGGGAATGGGGGGTTCGCAGAGTGGAAACCGGGAAGTGGGATAACATTTGAACTGTAAATAAATAAAATAACCAATAATAAAAGAGAAAAAAACTGTGGAAACTATTTATTTCACCTTTTTTCTTTTTTAGAGGCTTGTGCTTCAATTACAAGTAACTTATTTTGGCAGCCAATTCATCTGTTAGGGGGATTACTTCAGCAATACTTGCATGGGTGTAGTTGTCTAATAAGAGACTTTAACTAGGTTATTTCTAAATGAAAACTTTAGTACAAATTTTCCCTTTAATCTTCAATCTAGAGAAATATTTCCATATGAAAGAATCTAAAGGACTGGAAATTCCACACATAAAAATTAGATCCCACAAGAAGCAATCATATCAGCTTGAACCTCTGTGACCATTGTCTGATATCGACCCTTCTTTCTGTTATAGGTGGAACTATTTTCTGTTCCATCAATCTTTACTTACACTCAGTTAAGTTTCTTCACTATTATTACCTCAAGGATCTTGATGATGAAACCATATGGGAGTGGCTTCCAATCTTATGTTGAGTGAACAATTTTGAGTATGCCAGTCCTATCATCTTAATGATTTTGCTTTAGGTTATATGTATAATAAAGCACAATTAACCCTTCGCTACAATCATAACAGCATTAATGGAGTACTTGCTGGAAAGCACACCATATTCATATATTCTCGATGGTCCTAGGACACATGCCTCATGAATCTAGTCTCTCTAAATATTTAGAAGCCACAACCCCTGAACTGCCCCTGTAACTGAAATCTCAGAGCCTGGAAAAGAGGTGAAAACAGGACACATACCAAACACTACTCTGTATGACTTAAAAGAAATAATAAAATAAAAGGCAATATCACATCTAGAACTAAATGTATTTTTGTGTTCATGTGAGAAACCACTAAACTACCACAAAAGGAGATTTTAAAAATAAGAAATATTTTACAAAAAAAAAAATGTTAAAAGGAGAAACAGTATCAATTATCCCCTAGTTTCAAATATTTCCACTTCCTAACAATGCTTACTATGAATTTTTATTTCCAAAACCATTATTCAGGCAGCACTGGAAAAAAAAAAAAAAAACATGAGAACTTGAGTTTAATGAATGCGAAGTGTGACAATAGCAAGAAGAATAAACACTAAACACAGAGGAAAGATGTCTGTGTATCAGGGACCAGTATGGCTTAGTGTTTAGCTACTATCAACATCCTCCTCCAAACAACAGAAGAAAATAATGTGCGTATTATTGAGTTACGAATGGCAAGTCTACTTACTGCAATTATTTAAAATTTGCTTGAAAATAGCACAAAAATAAGTCTGGAGCTATTCCTGTATATTCCTTTGATACATGCAGGAGAAAGAGACACAATAAGCACTCTTAGAAGTAAATGACTTGAGAATTGTTCAGTGAAATATGTTCACTTTAGATGCTTGGTGGAGAGTCACGTGGGCAACAGGGGAAAAGCAGTCATTTTTTTTTTTACCATGAGTGGAAGAAAATAAGGAAAGCAAGAAGGAAAAGGACAAATAGAAGAAGATAAATCTATTGCAATACTAAAGGTTGCTTCTCAAATCACAACCATAGACTTGCTGCTCTCCTCATGAATCCCAAATGTATATATATGTATATATGAATCCCAAGTGTATATAAATGTAACATATATATATATATTGTAGGTCATGCTTTGTTGGGTTAGAAATAATCTGACAATTTTAATTGTTGAAGAATAATAATCATTAGTCTGAGATATTTATTGATAAAAATAAAACTCAGTAAAATACACTTAGACAAGGGAACTTCAAAATCAAACCACATATAAATCAACATTTAAAGTTCTTCTAAATGAACCCAACAAATTACTTACAGCAATGCTTTTTAGCCTGTTTCTACTAGTAAATTTTCATACTTTTGATATAATGCTGGTAAGCCTCTTTTTCAGATGTGGTGATAGAGTTTAATGTAACCTGTTAATAAAATACATTTATGTTAGGGAGTGTTTTGGAGGTTTTATTGTGAATAATAATCAAAGCAAGCAGCTAAAGAAATCTGTAAGACTCCACATCTCAAACCCTTATAGGCATGGAGTTATTGCTTTTTTATTAAAATTGAAATTAGAGAGATGATTGTGAACACTGTGCCAAAGGCACTGTAAATTCTAATAATTTTACTCGGTCACTCACATAACAGAGAAACAACCGTTTTGTATGCTGGTCTTCTCAAAAGGAGTCTGCCTCTAGCATGACTGATAAGTACTCTTCAGTTAAGTTCTACCTTTAGCCTCAGACAATTAGATGACAAATAAAAATGCCCAAACATCCAAGAATACAAACTCCATGTTTATTCAGTCCTCCCCCTTTGAGTCAACACCATTGAAGTGAATTCAAACAATGAAATGGGTTCTACTTGACAAACATTGAATTGAGGCTACCATGGTTTGAGCTTGTTTGCTGTTCGTTAGGAAATATGGAAGAATTTAAAAAGAAGAGATTTGAAGGATTGGAATGCAGATACATTGAATAGCTTAACATTTCTCAATATTCTGCCTATATTTGATGGAATAGGATTTTTGAAATTTTAATACTAATCATCAAGCTAAAGTATGTGAATATACACATGTGTGATTACTATACAAGAACTGCTTAGAGGGTACACCTGAAACTCCTTATAACTGGTCCTGTCTTATATGGACTGAAGAGTATCTCTATGTATGTATATGAAGTTCAAATCTACTAGGCATCTATATTTGGAACGAATATCTTGACTGAGGGCAATTAAGTATCATATGATAGTATTCTAATCCAAAAGGACCATGGGAAGAAAAGACAACTGAGATTGCTTTCTCAGATCCACATAGAGAACCTGAGGACTCAATTAGAAGCTGTAATCTGCAAGCCCAGAAGAGAATTGTACAGGAAACCATTACTGATAGTAGCATGATCTTTGGCTTCAGGTACTTAGAACTATGACAAAATTAATTTATTTCATGTATAAAGTCATCTATCCTGGCTATTTCTTATGACAGAGACGGAAGACTAATAAAATCTGTATCTTCTCAGTCAGAACTGTGTATATTGCTACATGCACCCATGTGGGCTTTTTCATGTATATATCTATACATTTATTTATCACATGCTTGTTTATTTAATCATTTAACAAATATTTCCACTGTTTGCTAGGAATGATTATTTTCAATGTCATTTTAAAGTAACTTTTATTCACCTCATGTAATTATCATCTCCGAGGCTTGCTGCTGAGGCTTACCCTTTTTAGTTTTCTGAACTCTTGCTGGCTGGTTAACTCAGCAGTCCTAGCTCAAACTCCTCTCAAAGCTAACTGACTCAAATTGGTTTTTCTTAGCTTCTGACTGAATTGCTCTGCTTGGCCTCAAACTAATTCTGGCAATCTGTTCTAATCTTCTGACTCCTCATTCTCTGGCTCATTCTACCTTAATCTGTGTCTACCTTGTTCTGTCTGCCACCTACCCTGTAATACTGTCCCAGCAAAAACTGTCTCCTCCACAAACTGAAATGCTATTAACTCCACTACATGACACTGCCTCTCAACTCAGTGACAACTGAACAGAATAGAACTCATTGACTAAAACTCAGAGGTCTGCATTCCTCCCTCTCCTGGTTGCTGGAAATAAAGGTGTGTACCACAAAACCCAGACCTAAACTTTTCTTTACCTGGAAATTCCCCTATAGCAGGCTGAACATGAACTGAGAGATCTGCTTGTCTCTGTCTCCTGGGATTAAAGGAATGTCTGTATTCCATTTGGATCACAAAGGCCTCAAAACTCTTTGGATATGATTCCAGGCCAGAGCAGCCATGATGCTGAATTAAAATTCCTCTACAGTTATCCCACAAAAAAATCCTAAAATAAGATGCATTTTCTTCTAAAAGTTAAATATTAGAACTAGCCTATCTGCTTTCCAATATTTTCACTTTTTTATAACAACTACCACATGAAAGTGCAAAACAGTAGCCTCCATTTAACCAAATTATGTCTTTCCCATTGCTGGTCTTCTTTTAGGAAGGAAAGAGATGAAAGTATTTTACTAGATGTTGTATATACCACAGCTTATTTGTTAAACAAACAAAAGAAAAAATAGGAAATGATCATAACTAAGATTCTTCCTATATAGATATAGAGTTCAATTGCCTTATGCAAAATGATTTAAGTTTCTAACTCCAACTTCAAGTGATGAACTTGTACTGCATCAATAATTCCTTCTATCTAGATATTTCTACAAACATTACCATTCATAATGTTCTTCCATCTTGCTATTTGAAAAGACTCATGCAAAAATTGAAACATCATCAAAGTGTATCCATCCAACTTGTACAGTAGAGAAATATAACTAAACATGATAGTGGCAACAGGTAACAATATATAACATGAAAATCTATGAAAAAGAGGGGTTGTTCGTTTGTTTGTTTGTTTGTTTTTGTGGCTATCCTACATTTTAACTTCCAGAACACTGCTTTTTGTCCTTCAACTAGGTAATGGTGTATAGGATATTAGGAACATAAATCTCTATCTAACAAATAAATTTTGTTCTTCTATGTTTAGTTTTATGAGCACTTTAATAAGTACCATTCAAGGACATGGTTTTAAAATATGTAGTATCTGTTAGGAATCTACCTTCCTAAAGTATGGCCTCTTTGAACTCAAAACACTGCTGAATCTTCTCTGAGCCTACTGTAGGCATTTTGCAACCCACATGCATACATATGTGTGATGTGTAATATATGATTTTATAGTTGATGCTTAAGTGAGACTTAAAGAAAAGAACCCAGATTTTCTCACAGCAAGCTTCTGAGGTAAACTGGGAATCCTGATAAATCGCAGCCAATGAAACTGTGGAACTTGTGAATTTGTTGTTACTCAATAAATTATGTCATTGTACACACACACACACACACACACACACACACACACACACACACATACACATACACACACACTGTCTATTATCTACTTTACACAGCAGCAAATTATATACAGGACAAGTGTTTAGTTCATAGGACGTTAATTACAGCAGGAAACATACACAGTGCCAAATTAGCACATTCTCAGTGTATATCTAGCCACAAGTTTAATTTAGACTCCCAAAATACTTATCTTATAAATGCCAAGCAATATTTTAGGTTTTGCCAAATTCCTCCAACTCTCAAAATTTCACAAGCTATGAGTTCTAAATGATATTTCCCTTCCTCTTAATTTGTTTGGGTTGTGGAGGAAATGACATTTTCCAACATATTTCCAATGTAAATTAGGGTTTTCTGCTATGAAAACACAACTCCTCTTCTTGGAGAAACTCAACATTTCTGCATCGTGGTGAAGTGATGCTGTTCCTGAAGCCTTTTGTGGTTAATGTGCTTGGTCAAGAGATAAGACTGGAATAAATCATTGTGAGAACACAGAACTCATATAACATGGTTGGCCCTAAAGACATAATGCTGTTTAAATTTCAGGTTGCTTTCTTTTATTTTTATTGGATATTTTATGTATTTACATTTCAAATGTTATCCTCTTTCCCAGTTTCCCCTCCAGATCCCGCTCTCCCATCCCCCTCCCCCTACTTCTATGAGGATGTTCCCCCCTCCCACTTTACCACCCTGGCATTCCCCTACACTGGAGAATCAAGCCTTCACAGGACCAAGGGCTTCTCCTCCCATTGATGCCAGACAATGCAATCCTCTGCTACATATGCTGCTGGAGCCAAGATGAGCTTGGGCTCCTAGAACAAGTCTAATACATTTCTTTAGAAAAGTTTTTATTTGTTGTGTCTAATCACCATTAATATTTTTATCTCTTACTATCTAGGAAAAGATAAGTTCACAATCAAAAAATAAAAGGAGAAAATCTTACCATAATTTTACAAACTTTAAATATAAAAGGGTTTTATAATTTTCAGTCTTTATCAATCATATTTTTACTTTAAAGCATAAATGTATTAGCTCTGTGTGCTATAACATTAATACCCTAGATCTTGACCTCACTTAAACTCTAGAATATTTTATAGTTCTTGAGACTAGATTCAAGCTCAAGATGGCATATGTTTGTTTTCTGGTGCAATGTTTTTCAAATGGGTACATTCTAGTTATCTTCACATTATCAGAGAGAGTTCACAAATACTTCTTTTTATAAAGGAATTTATCCAGTGGGAAGTAGTCCCTTGTGTATGGCCTTCATTAACCATAATTATTTTCATGTAGGTCTTATCTTCAAATATACTATTATTAGGAGTTGTGCTTTGACATATGCATTTAGAAGACGTACATACACTGAGTCTGCAACAGAATATTCTGCCCAGTAAAGCCAAAGAGTCTCTGTAAAGTGGACTTGATGTGATTTAACTAGAATCTGAAGCATCATCAGTTTTCTCAGAATACTTTTGTAGTTTTCATGTAAATCAGAAGGAAGAACACACTGCTTGTTCATTGATTATAAGATCTTTTGAGCTCTGCTCTGCAGCAATAGTAGGCCTACTACACAGCCTCTAGAAAATTCTTTTATGTAAAATCCTATCAATAAATAACGTGCATGGAGCCCTTCAGTATATTAATTGTTTCAAGCTATTTACAGTCCAGACTGGATTATCTTAGATATAGGATCACACACAGAGACACACACATGCCAATGTAAAAGCACATACAAATTGCAAAAGCAGCATAGCAAATAACAAATATTTCTTATGTTCCTATTATGGGAAACCATTACTATCTATTATAACAGAGTTCTCCCACATGATCTATATAGCTATTTCCAATGGTTTGTAACATCAATAAATATCATATATCCAAAACATTGTGTAATGACCATATTGTCACACATGAGACGTTTCCACAGAGTTTTTTATTGCTAATATAAAATAAAAGGACGCTATAGCCAGCAAAGTAATGGATCACATGATAACACAGATTACTTCTAAAAGAAGTACAACTTGTGTTTCTGAAAATTTTTCTTAAAATTTCAATAGCTCATCTTCTGTGCCTCTCTTTGGCCAGAGTACAAAAACAGCAAAAGCTAAGGAACCGCATTTTCTACTCTTCCTGAAGCCAGGTACCACAAAAGACACATGACTGTTCCTTAATGGACTCAGGGAATTCCCCAAAGCACAAAGGGAGCATCTATTTCTGAAATGTGCTCTACTATCAGATATCAGTATGACCTTAGATTATTATGTTGGTACTTCCAACATAGGCCATTAGAACTTTCACAAAGAAAAATACTGCTAATCTTTGTCAGTCCTGAAATGCAGAAATATGTCTTTCATATTTCTGTTTGAGTCATCACAAGATGCCTTGACTTTACTTTGTAGGATTCTCTATCCTACAATACTCCTAAAAATGAGTCAACATTTAACATTTGCTTACAACTATTACTTTGCTTCTTTAATCAGAGAATACACAAAGCTTCTATAGTTAGAGTTTTAGTGTGTGTGTGTGTCTATGTCTGTGTTTGTGTTTCTTAATTTTTGTTTGTCTTTAGAAAGAAAAAAAGGAAGAGTATATAATTGAGTGAGGAGATACATGGAGGGGACCTGGAAGGAATTGAGGAAGGAAAACGTAACCAGAATATATTATATAAAACATTTCTCAATAAAAAAAAATGGTTAAAAAAAACAATTTAAATGTAATTATCTTCCTCTCTGGCCATATGCTAATAAGAATTAGATTACCCTAGGCTTCTGTCATGCTGACATTGCTCAGAAGGTTGCCTATATACTTCAGTAACTTCTCTAATGCAAGCCCACTCATTTTCACAAGGCACTGTAGTAGTACTGTGCTGGCATTTTTGAGAATCCATGGTTAATCTATGGAAGTGCAGGCAGTGTAAACTCTAACACTGGGTTCATCTCCAAGATTGTATTCCCAACTGTAAGAATGAGCCTTTACAAATATCCCTTGACCACCTATGAAGCACTTACAGTCTGGAAATTTGGTGGATTTCATAACATGTTAAAATATTATTCCATGAAAGAAACGTCCCCACCACCACCACCACCAAGCCTTTGGGTTTTTCATATGCCTTATTTTTCAACTTTAGTATTCACAATATTTAGTTTTCAGTTTCTTAACTTATCCTGTGGTAAGAAATGGCAGGCATTTTTGTCCTTGAGATGTGAGTGCAAGTTACTATATTTTCCTTCTTGGCCATCTCATGAGACAGGCAGTGAAATGCTAAGAATAATGTAAACTGTACAGGAAAATACCATGACGTACTACATCTAGAAATATCTCAGTTTAATAGGTGTTGTGCCATTAACGGTGAATTTTATGGAGGGAAGGAAATGTAAATCTGTCATGTAGACAAAGATTTACAATAATGCCCCCTTCTGTGCATGATTTCCATCACAGTTAGGATCGCCAGGCGACCTAGGTGTTTCCTGGAGTCTCTTAAGTTATGAAGGCCTCTTCATATTAATCCAAGGTTTTTCTCCTGACCTTCCTGGAGTTGATGCAGACGATGTAGAAGATGCTGTTCTTCTCTTCCATTATTGCTGATGTGATTTCAGTCAGTGCAATGGGCTTTTAGTTAAATAAAATTGATTTACAACACAAGTCAGAACAATTTAATTTAACAACAATTTTCTATAAACAATGCATTTTTATCATGCTAGAGTGTTAATATAGATTCTTTCTAATCAGATCTGGATAAAAATTTCATTTTCAAAAGACATCCAGTATATTACCATGAGAAATCATTTGCCTTTGTACTTTTATACATCAATTTCACAGTTGTAACAGAAAACTGAATGGTAATTTTGTTCACTATTAATGTGAAGTTACTGAAAGCAGCCCTTATTAAACAGTAAGCTACTCACAAAGCTTGGTGGCAGCACTGCATTAAAACTGTCAGTTGAAAACAAAGACCTAGCTTTATTTTAATAAGCAAAATTTGTCTTGATGAAAAGTTTATAGAGCCTTTAAGCTTTCATTTAAAATTTGGATTTTAACTAAATACAATAAAAATAAGGTTTTTAAAGTCATAACTTATTCCTATGTATTTAGATATTAGACAATATGTAAGGAGTCCAATATATGGCTCAGTGGGTAAAGGCATTGTGCTTCCTGAGAAAGAGTTAGTAATGATGTTATCTCTGGGAGAATCTCAGCCAAGGAGAAATCGGCCTGAGACATTGGTAGAACTGAGTTCTCTCAGTATTGAGTCCCGGGAAGACTGGCTGTGACTACATTTGTCAGTCAGCTACTTTATTCCTTCTTTAGATGTATTCTAGAACACATACATGCATGTGACAGATGTCTACATAGATTTATATTATAGTAACAATGGTTTTTGGAGCAGTCATCTTTATAACATCACAAAGTTATGATTCTTATATTGACAATGGCCTCAACACTCCATTAAATTGTTTTATTGTATATCTTTTATATATCTTATAGAATTATAAATTATGACCCTATCTTCTATGCTTTTTTACAATTTTACAAAAGCACATTGTTAGAGTTTGTGTATGTGTTGGGTGGGAAGGGGCACATGCCATGGCATGTCTGTGGAGGTTAGAGGGCAACAAGTTGGAATCAATTTTCTCATTCCAACATGTGGCTTCTGAGAATTGAACTCAAAATATGAGAATTCATAGCAGTTGAAATAAAGAATACAAAAGGACTTGGCAGAGACAGACACCCTCTGCTTCACTTGCCCCTTATAAAGCGACTCTGCTTTCCCTTGTAAAATTCCTGACTTTATAGTAAAGAAAAAGTCATATTCACCTGCTGGAAAATGTCCTTGATTCCCAAAATGTTGAAACATCGTGGAGGGTACATGATAATTTTTGCAAGGAATGAATTAGGAGACAGTAGAGAAAAGATGAGGGAAGATCTCTAACCCAAGTCTCTAGCCGGCTTCATCATTATTATTTCTCAAAAGGAGTGATTCAATGGTTAAGAGTACTTTCTGTTCTTCCAGAGGACCCAAGTCCCAGTCTGATACTCGCCCCCCATATTGGGAGGCTCTTAATCACCCGCAACTTCATTTCTGGGGTTCAGATATTCTCTCTTCTAGCCTCCACTGGTACTTGTACTAATATGCCCATACACAGATGTACATATACATTTTCATTTAACTGAAAAATTTATGACTCTGCCTATGATTCACTTGTCCTTATCTAAGTTGGTACTGTCTGCCGAGGCTACTTATTTATAAGATCTATGACTACTCAGGCTGGTAACTTTCCACAAAAGCTGCCTGTTTACAATAGCTTATAGCCTTCTGTTTCAGTGTTTTTCCACAGAGACCCAAGACTTGGTGTTAGCATGTATGTATGTCAGGCCTATTGCTGACTTTAGGCCTATGGCTAATTGTTCTGAAAGGTATCTGTACTCTCCCTGATTACCTATGCTCCGGTGTCATTCCCTTGTTTACAACCCCTGTGTGAATGAGTAAATTATGATGTGATAAAAAAATAAAAAAGAAATATAAGAAGTTCATGTTTCTCCTATAAAAAAAAAAAGAAAAATTTATGTTTGAAATTTCTAATCTATGATGTGATGAACATAAAACATACTCACTTTTCAGGATAGTAGAGAAACACAATGCAGAAAAGTTAGTTGAAGTTTGTTAGCTATTAATTCATAAACCACATAAGAGATCCATAAAAGCTATCATTTCAAGCCTTTAAATGTGGAAAGATGTTATTTTGTCAAAGATTGTACAATGTAGATTTAAATACTTTATATAAATTATTTCTAAGTTGTGGTTATGAGTTCCTATAAAATAACAAATGATACAACATTGTGGCTGAGGATGAAATGGTATTCACACAGAAACCTAGTCCACAAATTTGACTTTCCACTATCATTCCAGACTGAGAGGGAATGCTACTGAAATTTCTAAGGAGGTTTTAGGGTATACCTGTTTGAGGAATTTAGAGATTTTGTGATCAGTAGTTAAGTCCTAGGATACATCTGCCAAACTTTCTGCTTCTACCATTAGTCATGTTCATAGGTTAGACTTGTTTTATTGCTCTATGTAGTGTTTGCCTTACCTGGTAATTACATAAGTTCTTTAATATCCAAAGAAGTAAATAAAATTTATGACAAGCATATATAGGCTTATTTTTTTAAGGTATAAATAAAAAATAATGCAAAAGGACAGAAAATCAGCATAAAACATGAAGAGGGAAAAACCTTATTTTGCAATAAGAGAAAAAAATGGCAGCTTGCTATACCCTTTTAAACAGTTTCATAAAACCTATTTCTTTCTGAAACATTTTTGAGAAAATATACCATAAAGGAACATAATCCATAAACCAAACACCCCATGCTGTCAATTCATCAACTATAAAACCCTTCTTTAAAAATGTATTACAATGACATTTGTAAATATTTCTCTAAGTATTTAAGGACTTTATAGTAGCAAAAGCTTTAAACTATACCAAGTATTGAAGTGGAGATTTCTGGTTTCTTTGAAGACTCAGTTGTGTCTCAGTTGTGGTGCTTTTCTGGAGACTGTCTTATGAGTACATGCTTTTGCTGAAGCAGACATGTGGGAGGATGTTTTGCTGAGAACAAACACATGATGTTTTTCTGGAAGCAGCCAGGGGAAAGGACATGTTTTGCTAGAATAGACCCTTGAGAGAATACATGATGTTTGGAAAGGGTATAAATATAACACAACAGACAGTAGATGGCACTGTAAGGTATTGGTTCACCTTGCTAGTCATTGCTAGTCATTGTTGGGCTTTGCTGATTCTGATCTTCACCAATGATGCTTTGTGGTATTAATTCACCTTGCCAATCTTGGATGGTCATTGTTTATCAGGACTTTATAGGGAGAAACACACCAAAAAATTTCTGGTGGTGTTTCTGGTGGCTTCCAGCCGCTTTGCTGGACTTGAGCCAATTGGCAAAGCCTTGGGGTTTCTTCTGGCTCAAAGTGTTGTTGCTGATTCATGAACGGTGTTTGCAAGTGGGCCAAGCTGCTGCTGCTGATTCATGTAAACTAAACTACTTATAACCTGACAATGTCGATTGGATTCAATCCAAAAAACTATTTCTAAACTGGTCCATATCCTCCTTTGCCCTATTAACCTTTCATTACTACTACCTCTTGTGGGTAGTGGGCTAAAAGGGAGGTTAAAGCATTTAAGAACCATTATTAAAAGTAGGTTTTGAAAAATGTAAGCCTACACAATATAGAAAATATTTGATCTTATGAAAATCTATAGTATATGATCCTAAATATTGTATTGGAAGTCACTGATTAAATTAAAATACTTTGCTTTTGATTTGGGACAATAAGATGAAACCTTAACTCATTTATATATAATCCTAAAGACTTGGTGCTGACACTAATATTCATAAGATGTCAATTGAGAAAAAATTGGTAGATGAACCTCATTACATAAATTTTCCTTTCAAACCATCAATTTATCTACATCATGAAATAAAGCCAGGGCATTAACAAGGGAACAAACATATATGTCCCTTATTGCTAATAAGACTACCTCTAATTATCAGTGAAAAATCTCTAATTATAAAACATAGCCCAATATACTTCGATATGCCCCCAAGATTACATCTACACATCAAGGAAAAACTACGGCCATATTACAATGCTCAGAAATTACAATTAGTAAACTGGCATTTAACCTTGATTTTGAATTTATTCTAAACATCTGTGGCTTGTATTTTAAATTCAAACATAAGAAGCCTTCAATGTATGATTCCAAAGAGTCTGGATATTGTCCTGTGAGAATCTGTGTTTCACCTGTGATATACAATTACATATGAGTAGCATATGACCATTATTTCAATAGTAGTCGAATTTTAAAAGAGCTAACAAATTATGGCATTCTTCCATTTGTATTCAGAATCAACTGAGAAATAGCTAATGAACTCAGGAAGACTGGCACTTCCAAATTACGATGACTAAAATAGACCTGTGAATGGAAATAGAGGAGACACATGGAGTGAGAGGTCAGGCTTTGAGGGTAAACAAAATGCCATCCAATCCCATGTGATGATAGTGTATACGGGAAAGCTCCCACCAGCAGTAAAGAGAAAAGAGGAGCCATTTAGAAATATTTTCCTGGGCTCCTAAGTAGAACAAACACTGACAATGACAACAACAAAGCTGATGATGGATGATGCTACTGAGGGACAAAATGGCATTAAAATACTCCTAATAAATCCTCTCCAGGCTGTTTTCCAACATAAACTTATTCTCACATGGAATTACTATCTCAACTAGGGGAAAATCTGAAACCAAAAGTATTAAAATCATCTCAGATTTATTACCTAACCTGGAACCCAGCAGGAAAGTTGAACTCAAACCCTCATTGGAAAGCTGTCCTCCATTTAGACCTCATAATCCCAATGTGGGCAGTATAGCTTTGAATCAAACGACAGCTCCTATTAGGAAAAGGCAGTGAGAACTATTTATAAACAGCCTTAGATCCCTCCAGTGAATTCAAATGTTGTAAACACAGAAAAGGGTACACAAAATATTTAAAACTTAAAGAAAACCCTGTCTTTGATCTCTCTCGGCTCCATTATGACTAACTCTTCAACAAGTAAAGTTCATCACCCGGCTTACTATGAAATGCAACCAGCATACTATATTCTATTTGGGTGCAAATTCAGACTCCCCACCCCCACATGAAGAAAGTGTCTCCAGGCAGAAAGGAAAAAGATAATCACACACCTTGTCTTGCTTGGTTTCTTCTTCTTCTGGATGACAGTCCCATGTCGCCATCTGTTCAGCGTCTGAAACACCTGCTGCCCATATTGCGTCTAGTTTCCGATTTGCTTATGATGGAAAGCAAGTTTGGTACATTTACTCAAACCTAGCCAGAAGTAGAAGTTAACAGGTTGAATTTATTATAGTGATTGGTCTCCATATTACAGCTTGGCCAAGTTGTGAGATGTTTCTAAATTTCCTCAGAACTCCAGGCACATGAGCCCTGACCGTGATGAAGCTGTTGCACATACTGTAGGATTTATTATCTTCTCTTCGAAAATATTATTTTTGATTCTCTGGATATTTTATTTTTAATTCATTCCTTACTTAATTTCATTCTGCTCAAACAATTTAACCTCTATAATGCTCTTCATTTAGAACACATTTAAGTCTGGGTAATTTCCTCCCTTTACATTTCATTATAGTATTTTAAGAAAGCACAGAGTGATATAGATGTATGTAAGCCAAACTGTAACTCCAGTTTCAAGTAAGTTGATTTGACAGACAGCAAAAATGGCATCGTTTCTTTTATGTAAATTATGAAGTAGAGTTTTTAAGAAAAAAACTCAGCAGGTGTCAGTTTTCCTTATTTTATACAAAGCAATGCACACAGCTTCACCCAACCTCAGCAACTAGCCATTAGGAGGTCTGAGAACAGTATTTTCATGCCCAAATCTCTCCTGAGAATGGCATGATCACATCCGTTCTCAGGTGCCCTTCCAATCTGATCCCATCTCACCTATCTATTCAGTATATTTTTAAAAAGCCATTTCTGCCCTTTCCTCTCCACACTCCTGTCTCGTTGCCAGCACCTCTGGGATGACCTCGCAAAACTGCCACCCATCTGCTGCCCCCGTTGCCAGTGTTCGAAAAGGATCCGCTCGCTGCAGGGGCGCCGCCCAGAGCCCTGTGGGCAAGAGGCTACAACAGGAGCTGATGACCCTCAGGATGTCTGGTGACAAAGGAATTTCTGCCTTCCCTGAATCAAACAACCTATTCAAATGGGTAGGGACCATCCACAGAGCAGCCAGTATCCTATATGAAGTCCTGAGGTATAAACTCTCCCTAGAGTTCCCAGCGCCTACCCTTGCAACGCACCCACAGTGATGTTCTTCAACCCCTGCTACCACCCCAGTGTGGACACCCAGGGCGACATCTGCCTGGGCATCCTCAAGGATAAGTGGTCTGCATTATACGATGTCAGGACCATCTTGCTCTCTATCCAGAGTCTACAAGGAGAACCCAACATCGATAGCCCTTTGAATACACATGCTTCGGAGCTCTGGCAAAAAACCCACAGCCTTTAAGAAGTACGTACAAGAAACCTATTCAAAGCAGGTCTCCAGCCAAGAGCCCTGACGCCAGCTGTCCAGCTTCTCTTTTGTGTCATCTTTTTTCTTAGATTATCTGTCCTTTCTCCTTGATTTCTAGCTGTGCTGTTATTTTTGTTTTGTTTTTAAAATTGTCTGCTTGAACCCTTACAATGTATATTAAATAAATACACATTGACTGTTTTCATATTTAAAGCAAAAGCCATTTCCTCCCAGCAATTAGCACAACACAACCCCCCCTCCAAAAAAAAAAACAAAAAACAAAAAAAAACCTTTGACTTGCCATAGAAAAATTAGTTGTACCGGGCTTGCTGTTTCTCTCCTGTGGTCCATTCCCATGATGATATATTTCAGACTGGCTTTCAGCTTAGTGAAGGTCTATAATCACACATGTGCCTAGTTTGACTTTATAACATTGTGCTGGTTTGAATAACAATGCCCCTCACCCTCTGAATTACATATTTGGATGCTTAGTTACCAGGAAGTGGAACTGTGATAAGATTAGACGGATTGTGACTTCCGCTTCCGGTCTGGGCCCAGGCAGCAGATCCCTGGAGGCAGCTCTGCACTGAACCTCACAAAACCCGGCAGAAGTGGGGCACCCAGCAGCTCTGACCCAGGCAGTATCTCTGGTAAGGAGACAGCAACACCCACCCCAAACAGGGAGTAACTGGGACCCACCGGGACCCACTGAGACCCAGGGACTTACTCCTGGCCCGGAGCACCGGCTCCTTCTGGTCTGGGTCGGAGCTCCCAGCAGATCCTAGGCCGGAGCTCTACACCAAATCCCACAGAACCCAGGGGAAGCAGGGCTCCTAGGAGCTCTAACCCAAGCAGCTTCCTACGCAAGGAGGCAGCAACACTTGCCCCACACCGGGAGTAACTGGGACCCACCGGGACCCAGGTACTCACTCCTGGCCCCAGCACTGGTTCCTTCCGGTTTGGGCCTGGGCACTCAGCAGATCTCGGGCGGCAACTCTGCCCGATTGGGTAATCTCACAGAACCCAGAGGAAGCGTGGCTCCCAGGAGCTCTAACTCAAGCAGCTTCTTAAGCAAGGAGGCAGCAACACCTGCCCCAAACAGGGAGTAACCAGGTCCCACAGGGATCCAGGAACTCACTCCTGGCCCAGAGCACTGATTCCTTCCGGTCCGGACCAAAGCACTGAGCAGATCCTGGGCCCTAGCTCGAACCTCAGCAGCGACACCCAACCTAAACAGTTCTGACACAACCAAGAGAACAGGAAAGACAGGTTCCAGCCAGAGACAGCACAGGTAGCACCAAGGAGAACCAGATGGCAAAAGGCAAGCGCAAGAATACCAGGGCCAGCAACCCAGAACACATGTCATCATCAGAACCTAGTTCTCCCACATTAAGTCCTGAACTCCCCACATCAACAGGAAAGCAAGAGTCAGACCTAAAATCACTTTTAATGATGATGATGGAGGACTTTAAGAAGGACATAAATAACATTCTCAAAGAATCTGAGGAGAACACAGGTAAACAGGTAAAAGCCCTTAAAGAATCACAAGAGAACACAACCAAACAGGTGAAGGATTTATACAAAACCATCCAGGACATAAAAATGGAAATAGAAACAATAAAGAAATCACAAAGGGAGACTACTCTGGAGATAGAAAACCTAAGAAAGAAATCAGGAGTCACAGACGCAAGCATTACCAACAGAATACAAGAGATAGAAGAGAGAATCTCAGGTGCAGAAGATACCATAGAAAATATTGACACAACTATCAAGGAAAACGAAAAATGCAAAAAACTCTTAACACAAAACATCCAGGAAATCCAGGACACAATGAGAAGACCAAACCTAAGGATAATAGGTATAGAAGAGAGTGAAGATTCACAACTTAAAGGGCCAGTAAATATCTTCAACAAAATCATAGAAGAAACCTTCCCTAACCTAAGGAACGAGATGCCCATAATCATTCAAGAAGCCTACAGAACACCAAATAGACTAGACCAGAAAAGAAATACTCCCGTCACATAATAATCAAAACACAAAATGCACAAAACAAAGAAAGAATTTTAAAAGCAGTAAGAGAAAAAGGCCAAGTAACATATAAAGGCAGACCTATCAGAATTACACCAGACTTCTCACCAGAGACTATGAAAGCCAGAAGATCCTGGTCAGATGTCATGCAGACCCTAAGAGAACACAAATGCCAGCCCAGGCTACTATACCCAGCAAAACTCTCTATTACCATAGATGGAGAAACCAAGATATTCCATGACAAAGCCAAATTTACACAATATCTTTCCACAAACCCAGCACTACAAAGAATAATAGCAGGAAAGACCCATTACAAGGAGAGCAATCATACCCTAGAAAGAGCAAGAAAGTAATCCACCTCCAACAAACCCAAAAGAAGATAGCCACACAAACAATGCCTCCCCTTTTAGCAAAAATAACAGGAAGCAACAGTCTCCTCTCCTTAATATCTCTTAATGTCAATGGACTCAATTCCCCAATAAAAAGACATAGACTAACAGACTGGATACGCAAACAGGATCCGACTTTTTGCTGCATACAGGAAACCCACCTCAGTGACAAGGACAGACACTACCTTAGAGTAAAAGGCTGGAACACAATTTTTCAAGCAAATGGTCCTAGGAAACAAGCTGGAGTAGCCATTCTAATATCGAATAAAATTGACTTTCAACTTAAAGATATAAAAAAGGATAAGGAAGGTCATTTCATATTTGTCAAAGGAAAAGTCAACCAACATGAACTCTCAATTCTGAACATCTATGCACCAAATGCAAGAGCACCCACTTTCATAAAAGAAGCCTTACTAAAGCTCAAAGCACATATTGCACCTCACACAATAATTGTGGGAGACTTCAATACCCCACTCTCAGCACTGGACAGATCAGGGAAACGGAAACTAGACAGAAGTACAGTGAAACTAACAGAAGTTTTAAACCAAATGGACTTAACAGATATTTATAGAACATTTCACCCAAAAACAAAAGAATATACCTTTTTCTCTGCACCACATGGTACCTTCTCCAAAATAGACCATATTATTGGTCACAAGACAGGCCTCAACAGATATAAAAAAATCGAAATAATCCCATGCATCCTATCAGATCACCATGGTCTAAAGCTGGTCTTCAATAACAACAAAGACAATGGAAAGCCCACACTCACATGGAAACTAAACAATACTCTACTCGTTGATAATGGGGTCAGGGAAGAAATAAAGAAAGAAATTAAAGACTTTTTAGAATTTAATGAAAATGAAGACACATCATACCAAAACCTATGGGACACACTGAAGGCAGTGCTAAGAGGAAAGCTCATTGCTCTAAGTGCATACAAAAAGAAACTGAGAGAGAACACACTAGCAGCTTGACAACACACCTGAAAGCTCTAGAACAAAAAGAAGCAAAAACACCCAAGAGGAGTAGACGGCAGGAAATAATTAAACTCAGGGCTGAAATCAACCACATAGAAACAAAGAGAACTATACAAAGAATCAATAAAACCAGGAGCTGGTTCTTTGAGAAAATCAACAAAATAGATAAACCCTTGGCCAGACTAATCAGAGGGCAGAGAGACAGTATCCAAATCAATAAAATCCAAAATGAAAAGGGTGACATAACAACAGAAACCGAGGAAATTCAACAAATCATCAGATCCTACTACAAAAGCCTATACTCAACAAAATTTGAAATCTGGATGAAATGGACAATTTTCTAGACAAGTATCAGTTACCAATGTTAAATCAGGATCAGATAAACCATCTTAACAGTCCCATAACTGCGAAAGAAATAGAAGCAGTCATTAAAAGTCTCCCCACCAAAAAAAGTCCAGGTCCAGATGGTTTTAGTTCAGAATTCTATCAAACCTTCAAGGAAGATCTAATACCAATTCTCTTCAAACTATTCCACAAAATAGAAACGGAAGGAACACTACCTAATTCATTCTATGAAGCCACAATTACGCTCATACCTAAACCACACAAAGATCCAACAAGAAAAGAGAACTTCAGACCAATCTCCCTTATGAATATCGATGCAAAAATACTGAATAAAATTCTCTCGAACCGAATCCAAGAACACATCAAAACACTTATCCACCATGATCAAGTAGGCTTTATCCCAGGAATGCAGGGTTGGTTCAATATACGGAAATCCATCAACGTAATCCACTACATAAATAAACTCAAAGAAAAAAACCACATGATCATATCTCTTGATGCTGAGAAAGCATTTGACAAAATTCAACACCCCTTCATGATAAAAGTCTTGGAAAGATCAGGAATTCAAGGTCCATACCTAAACATAGTAAAAGCAATATACAGTAAGCCAGTAGCCAACATCAAACTAAATGGAGAGAAACTTGAAGCAATCCCATTAAAATCAGGGACTAGACAAGGCTGCCCACTCTCCCCCTACCTGTTCAATATAGTTTGGAAGTCCTAGCCAGAGCAATTAGGCAACAGAAGGAGATCAAAGGGATACAAATTGGAAAGGAAGAAGTCAAAGTTTCACTATTTGCAGATGACATGTTAGTATACTTAAGTGACCCCAAAACTTCCACCAGAGAGCTCCTAAACCTGATAAACAACTTTAGCAAAGTGGCTGGGTATAAAATTAACTCAAACAAATCAGTAGCATTCCTCTACACAAAGGATAAACTGGCTGAGAAAGAAATTATGGAAACGACACCATTCACAATAGTCACAAATAGTATAAAATATCTTGGTGTGAATCTAACCAAACAAGTGAAAGACCTGTATGACAAGAACTTCAACACCCTGAAGAAAGAAATCGAAGGAGATCTCAGAAGATGGAAAGATCTCCCATGCTCATGGATTGGAAGGATTAATATAGTAAAAATGGCTATCTTGCCGAAAGCAATCTACAGATTTAATGCAATCCCTATCAAAATTCCCACTCAATTCTTTACAGAGATAGAAAGAGCAATCTTAAAATTCATTTGGAATAACAAAAAACCCAGGATAGCGAAAACTACACTCAACAATAAAAGAACTTCTGGGGGAATCTCCATCCCTGATTTCAAGCTGTACTACAAAGCAATAGTGATAAAAACGGCAAGGTATTGGAACAGAGACAGTCAGGAGGATCAATGGAATAGAATAGAAGACCCAGAAATGAACCCCCATACCTATGGTCACTTGATCTTCGACAAAGGAGCTCAAACTATCCAGTGGAAAAAAGACAGCATTTTCAACAAATGGTGCTGGTCCAACTGGAGGTCAACTTGTAGAAGAATGCAAATTGATCCATACTTATCTCCTTGTACTAAGCTCAATTCCAAGTGGATCAAGGACCTCCACATAAAACCAGCTACACTGAAAGTAATAGAAGAGAAAATAGGGAAAAGCCTTGATCATATGGGCACAGGGGAAAAGTTCCTGAACAGAACACCAATGGCGTATGCTCTAAGATCAAGAATTGACAAATGGGATCTCATAAAACTGCAAAGCTTCTGTAAAGCAAAGGATACAGTCAACAGGACAAAGTGGGAACCAACAGACTGGGAAAAGATCTTCACCAACCTTACATCTGATAGAGGGCTAATATCCAAGGTATACAAAGAACTGAAGAAACTAGATTCCAGACCATCAAATAACCCTATTAAAAAATGGGGTAGAGAGTTGAACAAAGAACTCTCAACTGAGGAAACTCGAATGATTGAGAAACATCTAAAGAAGTGCTCAGCATCCTAGTCATCAGGGAAATGCAAATGAAAACACACTGAGATTCCACCTCACACCAGTCAGATTGGCTAAGATCCAAAACACAGGTGACAGCAGATGTTGGCGAGGATGTGGAGAAAGAGGAACACTCCTCCATTGTTGGTGGGATTGCAAGCTGGTACAACCACTATGGAAAGCAGTCTGGCGATACCTCAGAAAATTGAACATGGTGTTACCTGAGGACCCAGCTATACCCCTCCTGGGTATATACCCAGAAGATATTTCAACATGCAACAGGGCCACATGCTCCACTATGTTTATAGCGGCCTTATTCATAATAGCCAGAAGCTGGAAAGAACCCAGATGTCCTTCAACAGAAGAATGGATACAGAAAATGTGGTACATTTACACAATGGAGTACTACTCAGCCATTAAAAATAATGAGCTCATGAAATTCTTAGACAAATGGATGGAGCTAGAAAATATCATCCTGAGTGAGATGACCCAATCACAAAGGAACACACATGGTATGCACTCACTGATAAGCGGATATTAGCCCCAAAACACACAATACCTAAGATGCAATGCATAAACCTCATGAAACTCAAGAAGAAGGAGGAAGACCAAAGCGAGGGTGCTTTTGTCCTTTTTAGAACGAGTATCAAAAGATTCAACCAGAGCTCCCAGGATCTAAACCTCCAGCCTGAGAACAGACAGGGGCAAGCTGTCCTCTGAGAGGCTCTAACCAGCAGCTGACTCAGACAGATACAGACATCCAGAGCCAAACAGTGGATGGAGCTTGAGGACTCTTAAAGGAGAATAGGTGGAAGGATTGTGGGCCCTAAGGAGATAGGAACTGCACAAGAAGATCAACAGAGTAAACCAACCTGAACCCTTGGAGCTCTCAGAGACTGAATCACCAACCGTGGAGCATATCTAGTCTACACAGATCTAGCTCCATGGGCTGAACCTAGGCCTCCCTGCACATATGTTGTAAATGTGCAGCTTGGTTTTCATGTAGGTCTCAAACATCTGGAGTGGGGGCTATCCCAAAACATGCAGCCTGTATATGGAGTATGGTCTTCTAAAAAAAAAAACAGTTGTTCAGTTGTTCATGGAATATTATTTTTTTATATCTCTTGTATTCAGTTTGCAACTACTTCATTGAGAATTTTTGTATGTATATTCATGAGGGATACTGGACTATAACTTATATATTTTGTTGGGTTTATACTTGATTTCACTATTTCAATATTATTTGCTTTGTGAAGGAGCTTATTGTGGTTCTGAATTTTTTTATTTTTTATTTTTTTTTTTTTTTTTTTGGTTTTTCGAGACAGGGTTTCTCTTTGTATCCCTGGCTATCCTGGAACTCACTCTGTAGACCAGGCTGGCCTCGAACTCTGAGATCCGCCTGCCTCTGCCTCCCAAGTGCTGGGATTAAAGGCGTGCGCCACCACCGCCCGGCCATCTGAATTTTTTTAAACATAACTCAAAAAGTATTGCTTGTTTGAAGGCTCTATAGAATTCTTGTATAAGTATATCTGACACTTGGTATTTTGCTTGTTTGTTTCTTTTCATTTTATTCTGTTTGAATGCTTTTTAAATTTTTTTGATTTGCTGAAAATAAAAATATAAAAAAAAAAAAAAAGATTAGACGGATTGTGAGGTCTGGACTTGTTCCAGTAGACTTGGTCTTGTTGAACAAAGTTTGCCACTTGGTGGCTGGGGTGTGGGAAGATTTGAGGTTTCAAAAACATATGTCCAATTTCTCCCTCTCCCTCTCCCTCTCCCTCTCCCTCTCCTCTCCCTCTCCCTCTCCCTCCTCCCTCTCCCTCTCCCTCTCCCTCTCCCTCTCCCTCTCCCTCTCCCTCTCCTTCTCCCTCTCCCTCTCCCTTTTCCTCTCCGTTCCCTCTCGCTCTTCCTTTTCCTTTCCCTCTCCCCCTGTCCCTTGCCCTCCTTCTATGAGTCAGGATGTAGCTGTCAGTTACTTCTACAGCACCATGTCTGCCTGCATGCCACCACACTCACCACCATGAAGATAATCAACTAAGCCACAGAAACTGTAAGCACCAATTAAATGCTTTCTTAAGTAAGAGAAGCTGTGATTATGGTGTCTCTTCATAGCAACAGAAGAATGACTAAGATAAGCATAAAACTATGACCCACCCTCAAGTGAGCTTAGGGAGTGTCCCCAAATCTAACTGCTGTGATAGTGTCTTATAAAATGTTTACCACTACAGGTATGTGAATATGTTATCCTGGCCCAAGACAAGGAAATCAAACAAAAGAAAAATGTTAGTATCTGTATTAATATATCTATTTGACTTAAGCAGGCTTCCAGAGCTGGGAAGGGGTGGTAGGATATATCATAATTTATATACTGGGGAAGCTAAGACAGGAGGATCACAAGTTCCCAACTGTCCTTGGCTGTATAATGACCCTGTTTCAAAAACAAACAACAAAGCCTGTTTCCTATATCTGTTGTAAATAAGAAGAACTTTAACTTCTCATTCCAATTTTCGATAGGAACACAGCACAGAGAGATTCATGAAGAGTGTGAGGGGGCCATGTAATGCTATGTGCTTTTGTTTTCTCATGTGCAACAACAGAAGCAAAATGTGTCTGTGGCTCAAAAGAAGCACCTTGGTGAAACAAACAGATAGAGAATGATTCTGCTCACAGCTTATATTATGTGCAGTATTTTCTCTTTGAGGAGAAACAAGCTTGGAATAAAATACACACAGACACGTCGATATAGATCAACTGCAACGGACACCCACTTCTAGTGCATAGGAATTTCATTACCATGATGTGTATTCTCTAATTTTGTCAGGTACAGGACAGATCTATCCTACCCTTGACCAACGCTCAGGCAGTCTTTTCCTATTTGTATCTTAAGGTACAATGAGAAAGTATCACTAGGCTGTTGACACATGGTATGGACAGGGAAGTTTCATTTTATACAAGGTCCCTTACTCGAGGTTCTGATTAAGGCCTTGTATTATCTTTTCCTTCACGTTTCACTGATTCTAAAGTTTTGTTCAGTTATCACATTATCCAAGAGGAAGTTCTTGATGATTTTCCATGCATGAAAGTTTCTCACAACACTTTTCACCCACAGCTACCATTCCATCCCCATTATCCTTATTTTTCCCCAAAATATCAACATCTCACTCATCGTTGTGTGCATACTCACTCTGACTTACCTCACTAGAACACAGTCCTAAGAGAAACAATTCTTTGTTCACTGACAAATCTTGGGTGCTTAGCATATAGTCAATGAAAATTTCATAGTTTAATGAAAACTGATACATGTTTTTCAAATGAAACATTCTCCCACCTACTGGTGAATTGAAACCACAGGACTGACCTATGCTTACCCATAAGGGGTGTGTGCATGTTTGTGTGTGTGCGTGTGAGTGTGCATGTGTGTGTGTGTGTGTGTGTGTGTGTGTGTGTGTGTGTGTGTGTATGTTTCAACTCTGGAATAGAATTTCTTCAATCATTTTTCTCTGTGGTTATGGGATATGCTCCTCATGTTTGTTCACGTCTGTCATTGCCACACTCACTGATAGCCGAACTACCATCTCTTTAACTCTTACACTGGTCCTCTCCTAATATAATCAGGTTGTTTCTACATCTGGACAACTTTATTTTTACCATCTCCTCTTTCAATTCTTATCTGATATTTATCCCATTAACATGGATCTCTAGATTTTATCTGTAAGAATGCCAAAAGATAAAGTATCTGTGTTCTAGGTATGCAGTGAAGAGCAACAGTTGGGAAGAATCTCATCTATCTTTACTGTTTCCAGTATAATACGGGGAAACTCTCTTGCTCTTTCTTTAGTCAGGGTTCTCAAAAGTAACCAACCTGATTGAATACGCATAGATATTAAAAGAAGATTTATCAGTTTGTCTTACATGATACAGTCTAAGTAGTCAAGCAATGGCTGTTTCATGCTGGATAGACTGAATATTTAGTAGTTGCTCATTCCACAAGATTGAATGTCTGAGCAGTTCCCAATATGTCTCTGAAAACGTGAAAGATTCCTGAGCTTTGGTCTATATCAGTGATTCTCAGTCTTCCTAATACTGAGACCTTTTAATGCTGTAATGCTGTAATGACCCAAACCATAAAATTATTTTCTTGTTACTTCATAACTGTAATTTTTCTACTTTTATGACTTTCAATGTAAATTTTGTTTTGAGATAGAGGTTTGTCAAATGGGTCACAAACCTTGGGATGAAAACCACTGGTTTACACTGTAAGCCTGATGCAGCTAATTCTTGTATGGCAATGGAACACTGCAGTGATAAACAGTATAGATTTACTTACCAGCAAGAGTGAAGCCTAACAGGCAAAAAACAAGTTTATTTCTTTCCTGTTGTTTCACCTGGGGTGCCATAAGAAAGTTCCTGCTTAGAGTGAGTCTTTAGTCTTCAAATAATCTGGTCGTGAAATCCCTCACAGGAGGGATTTCATTTCACTTGGTTCAAGTTGACAACCAAGATTAATCATGACAACACTGAGGAGACCCCAGCTGCACTCCGAGTATCCTAGTCAGGTTTACAGTTTGCTAACCATGTTACTTTGAACAAGTTAGTTAAACTTCATGTTCTTCAGTCCCTATACTTCTCAAGTGAAAACAGTAAAGTATATCTGATATGCATCCTCCCCTAAGTCTTTTTCTCCGCCTCCCCTTCTACTGCCAATCACTGGCTCTAACCTTTATTTTACAAGTTATAATTGGACAGAAGGTTCACAAGACGTCATCTGTGTACAGATTCGATCATCCTCTGCAGCCCCTCCCAGGAAAGTGAAACTAGGATCAAAATACAAGGCTGGGGCAATCTACTGGGAACTAGGATCAAAATACAAGGCTGAGGCTATCCACAACACAGTATCATCCTAGTATACTTCCATTTAATAAATTTCACCTTTACCTTCCCACAGAATATTCGCTCCCAAAAGGAATTCTCAGGCAGCATCATCAGCATCACCTAAAACTTACTAGAAATAAAATCTAGGGGCTCCACTCCAGACCTTCTGATTAGAAACACTAGACATTACAATTTATAAATAAGGTATTTTTACACTTTCTTGCTGATAGCATAGTATGACTGTTGCCCTTCCCTATTTTGGCTCCTTGATTAATCCCTCTGACATTTGAGTGTCATCAAAGAAACTCTAACTTATTTTTCTGAGAGTCTGTGATCATCAAGAATTTTAGAAAAGGTTTTCTGGTCTGGAAGTATAGTCCAGTAAGTAAAGTGCTTGCCTTACAAGCATAAGGACCTGGGTTCAATTCCAAGAACCCAGATAAAAAAAATTGGAAGCATGATGAGGTGCATGTGTAATCCCAGCACTAGAGAGGCAGAGCCAGGGAGATCTCTGAGGCTTCTTAGCCAATCATTCTAATCTGCCTCATGCATTCCAGTCATTATAAGAATGTGTCTCAAGGAGAATTTTTTTAAATCCTCCTGAAGAATGATTCAAATTTTTCCTCTAGAGTTTAAATGCATGTACAACACATTTTCACATGGACATGTGTAGAAGATAGATGTAGATATGCATACAAATGCACACACATACACACAAGGATTCCTAATGAACAACTAAATTTGAGAGTATTGATCTACAGCTTGTGCACAACTGTTTCTAGATTCCTTTTTTGTCTCTTAGTAAGAATAAGGTGTCACAGACATGTTTGGCGATAGAATGCATTCAGGTTCTTGACAATAAAAACCCCAATATCCCATTCCTATCCAAGTAAACTACAATCTCCACAGAAAGCCTTGGGAAGTGACATTTTAGTATGTACCCTAAGTTATTCTTCTCTCTGTGGAAATTTAGAAAAGTGTAATGAATCATAAGCAAATAAATATGTATTTGTCTTAGTTAAGGTTTTACTGCTGTGAACAGGTACCATGACCAATGCAAGTCTTATAAAGGACAACATTTAATTGAGACTAGCTCACAATTTCAGAGGTTCAGTCCATTATCATCAAGGTGGGAGCATGACAGCATCCAGGCAGGCACGGTGCAGTCAGAGCTGAGAGTTCTACATCTTCATCTGAAGGCTGCTAGCAGAATACTGGTTTCCAGGCATCTAGGGTGAGGGTCTTAAAGCCCACACCCACAATGACACACCTCCTCCAACAGGGCCATACCTTCTAATAGTGATACTCCCTGGACAGAGCATATACAAATCATCACAGTATTGTTACAATTCTTCACTGAATAGCAAAAACACTGTCAAAACTAGAATTGCACCCATGGTTCTCACATATTTTTAACTTTTTTGATTCATTATGCGTAATACCATGAGCCAAATGAGTTTGCTACTTAGAATTCATAAGGGAGAAAGCATATGACTTTTATTTGTGAGGTTTTTTGTTTTTGTTTTAGCTGGGTGTGGGGCTTTCATTAAGCTTTTCCCAAATTTTGGTTTTCATAAACCCAAATTCCTTGCTGCCCTTGGCAGGAGGTTTCAGAAGATGTGAGTTAGCAAGAATGGTTAATTCACCATCCCAGAGGAACACTCCTTCCAGATACAGTTAGATAAAAATGTCCACATTCACACATCCATGGGAAAGGCCTCTACAGATACTCTTTAAAAACTGTTTTTCTTTATTAAAATGATCATGTATTTTAAATAAAATAAAAACCCACCTAATGATTATAACTTACTGGTTATATGAGAATTACAATTAATTATTATAAATCTAACACTCTTGATGTTAAATGGTTACTTTGCAAGAAAGACTACAAAATCCAAATTAAAACCCTAAGAAATTTAATTTGTCAAAATTTGCATAAAACGTGTGCAGTGTCTTCTTGGAATTAATGAGACAGAACTTGGTGTGCTGGTGACATTAAAGGATAGCTTTATGTATCTCTAATGCAATAAATGCACTTTTATCAATTAAATACGCAGCTTTCACTATTTAGCTTGTAAGAGTTATCATGCTAAATGACTAGAAATACATCCATTAGGTTAGATGATTTAATTTATTTTAATAAAATTTATTCTGCTTGATAGAAGCTTAAAATAACTAAGCTCATATCACCAAACTGAATTCATTCAGAGAATATTGCTCTTAGGCTTTGCTGGAAACTTTAATCTCCTTCAAGATTTTTAGACAGACTTACAGATCCTGATACCTGAGGGGTACTGGATATGTTTTCTTCTTGAATTATTCAGTGACTAGGACTATGTCAATCTGTAGATATTTTTTCAAAACTCAGAAACTGTCGACTTTAATCATCTAATATTAAAGTGTGATGGAAACATCTTGATAATTTATCAAAAATACTTCATGCAAATCTAAAGCTTGGATGAATTACAAAATGTTTTTAAACAAGTGATTACCATTTAAAATCCTCCATTTTGAGCAAAGGGCTCTATAATTATTGTGAAACCTCCCCTGCTCATCCTAATCATTGTCAACCCTACGCCACACCAGCAGGCAACTTCAAGACCTCATCATTTTCCCAAATCTATCTATCCAACTCTTCTATTCAAATGTCCTTGTCTGTGCCCTATTCCCCATGTCTTTTCCTGGGTAGCAGGGATTCTAGAGAATCATTCAGCTATATCTAAATCAGCTATACATAAATTTAGTGTTTCCTATGTTAATTTATCTAGGATCTCATCCAAATGCAAAGACTAGCTCCTCAATGGTGAGGTAGATCTGTGATTGCACCATCCCATCATGTTCCAAGAGGTTGTTCTGTTCTAGTTGATCAAGAGTTCAAGTTATATTTGGAGTGAAAATAAAAATAGAAAGTTAGCATTTTTCAAGTTATAATAGTGCTTTTTCCAATTCAGTCCAATCCAAGGACTCAGTGCTCCAAGAAATTGAAGATATTTGGATTGAATTCTTGGCCTACTATGTCTGTCTAACACTCTGTTTAGTCTAAGCCCAGGAATATGCATTATAATAAATAACACAGCTTGTTCCTCTATCAGTCTATTTGGCTAAATTATAGGCAATTTTCCACTATGCATGGGTATAGGTCCTAAATGTTCCCTTTTATAGAGGATGCCCTGATCCAAAGGAGCAAACAGAACAATACAGACAACAAATTGAAGGTCACTGTTGATAAGAAACAGTCTTCATGACAAGCAAAATTAGCCTCTTTACATCTTTGATGCAGACCACCTAAAAATGTAAATAAGCAATCCTTGTAAATAAGGTCCATTTGCTTATAGTTATGGAGAGACTGTTTGGTAAAACATAGAACTTTCTGCTTTTGTCTCACTTGACTGTCTCCAGCTTGTCAGTCTTCCCTTTCTGTCATTGCTTCCATGTGCTATTCCTTGGCACCTCGTGGCAGACTTTAAGTCGTCTCTGGTAATTACATGCTTTCAGTTGAAGCTTAGATACTGTATGCTTGGAAAAAGTGTAGACACTGTTGTGAGAACTTAAAAATAGAGCCTAATTCGTACAACCTCACAAAACCACACAGCCTTCAACAGAAACATTTCAAAGAGATCAACATGTTCCCAACTGAGCAGCTTTCTCCTACAAATGGAAAGATTAAATATATCCAGGTTAGAGTTTTATGAAAACATCTCCCGACAGAAGCGAGAAACGGGATGCATTTTGGAAATAACAGCTGGTGAAAGCCGCCTATATGTATATCACGTAGCAATTCGTCTGGATCTGCCCTGCATTCTCTATCCACACCAATACAGGAAAGATGAGACTATGGGTTTCCTCCACTGGGACAGCTCAGAGGTTTGCTATTTGTAGATAGGCACATTCTTTGGATGGAGATGTTCTGGGGAGGGAGGCAGTTCTTTCAGACAGGACTTTGCACTTTTCAAATGAACTCTGATAGGAAGCATACTGTGTTTTCTTGCTCACAGCAGAATCTGGGAGTAAGTTAAGATTTCAAAAATTTCTGCACAGAGGTATGCAGTTTAGAACTTTGACATTTTCAGAGATGAGTCAAGATTCAAGTCAAATTTAGTTTATTCTACATCACTCTGTGTAAGCCCAGGGAAAATAAATAGATAGAAGAAGATTCTTTGACGTCAGAGTACAAAAATAGGCATTGTTATATCTCCGAAAAGACGTCAGAGAAAACCACGGTGGACAAAAAATATAAAAGAAAAAAAAATAGCTAAAATGGAACTCTGATAAGTTAAAATTGGAACAACAAAATCATCTATATAAATTTGGTCGTCACTAAATAATGTTCCAGTCTATCATGTTCTGTAAACAGCATGATAGCTCAGAAGGTCAAAGTGCTTGACCCTAAGCCTGATGACATTAGTTTAATTCACAGAATTCACAAGATTCAAGAAAGGAGAGAACCAATTCCAACTTGTCATCTGACCTACACATGAGAATCTTAGTGCTCAAGCGCACGCACACACAAACACACACACATACACCACACACACACACATACCATATAATGTTTAAATACCATAAGAATTCAAGCTTCTTTCAGAAAGAGATCTGAACTGAATTTGATTACATAATGTCATTTTTGAAGAAGTGCTAGGGGCACAGTGATCTGTGTTATTTGGAGGAAATGCTAAAAGCTTTACTATATGAGGCATGATAGTGCTGAAAAAATGGAATTCCTCAACATGAGTAAAACTATACCTTTTACATTGACAGTATATCTTATGGACATAATAATAATGTTTTTCTAAAATATTTATATACCATCAAGCATTATACTGGGATTGATGGTTTGAAAAGGAAGTGACTACACCCTGACAGATATTATCATGGGTCTGTTTAGTTTTAAGTAGAATGCATTGAGGGATAGAGTTGTAAGTGTGAGGAGAGGAGAGTATTAGGTCAGTTCTAGGAGATGCAGGATTGATGTGTCCT
This sequence comes from Mastomys natalensis, assembly GCA_021653895.1. NCBI lineage: Eukaryota > Metazoa > Chordata > Mammalia > Rodentia > Muridae > Mastomys > Mastomys natalensis. The sequence goes on from JAJTUV010002415.1 coordinate 160,733, forward strand.
ACGAGAATTAGGAATTTTCCACATAAAAAGAAAAGATCCATTAGATTTTCAAGCAGGAACGTGATATAGTCAAATATGTGTAATTTAAGATTACTTCACGTTCAATGCAAAGAAACAGTCTAATTAAAAACAGAAATAACTTTTGGGGGCATTGTGAAATATGATTAAACACCAGTGGTTTCAGATTTAAAAAGAAAACTATTAAATGTGAACAAACATGTTAAGACAGAAGGATTTGATAAATGATTAACTGTCAGTGATAAAAGGCAAATAAAACAGTAGATTAACATAGGACACTGTGATGGCCAATGATGGTTGTTAATTTGAACTATATTTGGAATCAATTAAATTCAAGTAACTGGGCATGCCTGTGAGGGATTTTATTGATTGGATCCTTTGACGGTAGGAGACCCACCCTATTGCTGTTTACATACTTGTCCTCACTCTCTCTTCCTGGCAAGTTCATCTATCCTATTGATAAGACTGGTACTAGAATTAACTTCTTCCCATACCAAAGTGAACTGAAGACCAGCAGATCTGTGAAAATCCACTGTGAAAAGCACCAGACTGGGACTTCTGAGACAACCAGTGTTGTGGACTTAGTAAGTACCAAATCCTTGGCTCTTTAGTCAAGAGACTGCCATTGTTGGACTACTTAGACCACAGCTTGTACATTCAAATAAATTAAATAGGTGTGTACATGTGGAATATAAATATATATATATACATATATGGAATTTATAGATTATATATGTGTATATAGTTCTTGTTCCTTTGAAAACTCTAACTAATACAGGTATCAAGTTTCTTATACTGCCTAAATACATAGATGTTAGATGTTAATGGTGATAGTCACTAAAATGTGGGTTGCATGAATAAAGAAAATAAATCCAGAAGGATGGAAGGATCCAGAAGGATCCATAATTGATCTTTATATATATGAAAGATTGATTATAGACCATCAAAAAGAAACATTCTTAAGCTACTGGACATGTGTATTTGAAATATAAAATATTTGGACTTATGTTGGTTATTATTATATGTACATGGCAAATGAAATGAAAAGGGAAGATATTATTATTCAGGGAGAATAGTTATAAAAACAGAAAGAAGAAAGTCAGGAATGCAGCTTAATATAAATAACATTCAGTACAAAAAGAGAAGTTATTGAAGAAAAAAGGAAAATGTGTCTAAACTAAAATAAAGTGTTTTGGACAAGAAATTGCTGACACTACAGACTGGCCAAGAGAAATAACACAATAGTGACTATTGTGCTTAGTAGCAAAAATATCACATACAAGCATGTCAAGAAAGTGCATGTGGATTAGGAGGGGCAAGCTAGTTTTAGCGAATGAGAAATGATGAATTCAAGAGGTACTTATAGACAAGTATTCTTCTTCTTGTCACAGCTGAGATACTTGAAGGACATGAGATAGATGTAGATTTGTGCTAAGCAAAGCAAGATTGACAGGGTCTATAGAGTCCTGTCTACAAAATAGGATCAAGACATGGTATAGAATCAAGACATCCCCAAGGAGATAGTGACCCTTAAAAAAAATGTGTGGCTTTTAATGAGAAGAAAAAAAGAGAGATTTTTAAGTTGTTGAAAACTTGGAGATATTATCTGACAGTTTTTATGAGTCTAGATGCTAGCTGAGTTATTTAGGGGAGGCCTTAACAATAGAATCAATGCACAAGATAGTGCTGAGGTTTTGTCTAAGACAGGGACTTTTTCCAAGAAAGCTGCATGTTGCAAGAATTTACTGTCTGATAGCTATAAAACAGAGGTCCTTACTCTATTTCTGACTGTCATCCAATGCATTGTTGCAGCATCTAGAAGCCATCTGCTGCCTGATGTCTTGCCTGGCTATATAATGGCAATTTGAAGATCTCTGCTGCTTCAAATGGTCAACACTAGAGAGGTTTAGGCGTATACATGGCTCTCTTGATTTGATCAGGTCCTCACAGGGTTACGTTCCTTGTCATTAACTCTAAGTATCAAGATTTGCAACCATAATCTAGTTAGCACAGTCTTCTACTTTTGTGATATAAGGCAACCTAAACCCAGAAGTAGCATCTACTCTATTTACTCTGAAAAGAAGCAAACTGTGAGGGTGGAGAATTTAAAGGACTTTCATGCATATATTTTGATCACATTATTTCCCATCCTTCAACTTCTCTTTACTCCGTCCCATCATACACACACACACCCCACGCACCACACGCACACGACACGCACACGCACACGCACACACACATACACACATTTTTATATATAGGCATACACATATAAACACATGTGTGTATACATGTGTCTATGTGTAAAAGTAACTTTTATTCACCAGATGTAATTGTCATCTCAGAGTCTTACTAATGAATAAGCTTATCATTTCTAGTTCTTTCTGAACTCTGGCTGTTTCAACTCAGCTGTTCTGACTCAAACTCCTCTCCAAACTGACTGATTCAATCTGGCTTCTATCAGCTTCTCACTGAATTGCTCTACTTTGCCTCAAACTAACTCAGGCAATTTGTTTTAATCTTCTGGCTCCTTCTTATGGTCTGGCTTCAGTGCCCTCTGCTGACCTGCACTGAACTCAGGAACGAACTCAACTCTATTGCACTGCACTCACTGAACTGATTGACTCTGTGCCACCCTTAAGTCACCTCTCTTTTCTTTCTATTCTCATGAGAGTTGGGCATATTTATCTCTGACTCATTCTTTCATTTTTTTGTCTGATTCATCACTTCTTATGCCTTTTAATTAAAAGTCCCTTTCAAACATGGATGGTTCCTTCTGTAAACTAATTTTACTTTCATCATTTGGGATTAAAAGTGTATACTAAGGGTGTTTCTATATTCCAGCCAGAGGGATTAAAGATGCATCATCCTACATGGATCACACTGACTTAGAAAGTCTTCGGATCTGATCCTTTGGCAGTCCAGTCATGATGCTGGTTTAAAACTTATCTAGATAGATGATAGATAGATTACATAGATAGATAGATAGATAGATAGATAGATAGTATAGATAGATAGATAGATAGATAGAGATAAGACAGATATATATATATATATATATATATATATATATATATATATAATCACAATAAACAACCTAACAACAACAAAAACAAAGATACCAAACCCAAACCAAATGCCCATGTGTCACAAACACATACATATACACACACTCAAAATAAAGTCCATTTTTCACTGGGCAATTACTTCTGTGCATGAGACCTGCCATGGAGTGTGGTAGATATGCTCAATTATATTTCACTAAAGAAAGCTCCTTTTGTCTCCCAGTATCAACTACAAATAGCTTCTTTCTTAGGGGTCACTACAGATTTCTGTCTGGAGCAAGATAAAGAGAGCCCTCATTGTTTTCCTTTTCTTCTGTCTCAAAGGTAATTGGTTTACTATCAATTTCCTTTCTGGGCTTCCAGATATCAAACAAATAAAAGCAGAAAACAGCAATTATTAAATTTTCTATCTAAACTTTTTCTTCCTTTATTTCTCCAATTCTGCTCACAGGATTGGGAATCAGACCCAGGGTCTTAATGTTTTGGAGAGATGCTCCACTCTGAGCTAGCTTTCACCTATGTTCTTAAAGAAACAGTACTTGGAAATGTTTGCTTTAAGTGGATATCAACTACTGCCCCATTTGTGGGCAGTAACTTGAGACTGCTATGCCAGGAAACGTCTATGAACCCCCAAAAGATCACCAAGAAGCCAATTCTGGTGCAATCGCATTAAGGTCTCTTTATTCAAGCTGGAGCTCCAACTGCCTGCCAACCCTGACAAGGCAAGAAGGAGGAGCTCTGAGCCTAGTTTTAAGCAAGCATTTATAGAGGCAAGAAAGAGGTATTAGCCTGATACACATCTGATTGGGGGTCCATTAGGACCTTTAACATAATTGGCTTGTGCTAGAAGCAAAACCATAAACTTAACTTCTTCGTTTTTCCTGATTGTTGGTTGTTAGGAAGTGAAGTGCCTGGGCAGGCTTGTAACCTGGGGGTGCAGATTTGTTGCGGAATAACACATAAACTGGTGCTAGACTCGGGTCTTGTTGGGGATAACCTGGAAACTGGTGCTAGGTACTGAACTGTTAGTTAACTCAAGTTCAACCTTAGGTCATGTTCTCTAAGATGGAGTCTGAACCCAAAAGATTTGGTCTCTCAAGGCATCCCTTTCTCCCTTACTTCTCATGTATAGTGCCCATGAGTACACATGGTTTTGACTTGCCCAGTATTTGCCTATATCACATGAAGCAAATAACCAAGTGACCTTTAAATTTAAGATCTCCTTCTGAAAAAAAAAAAAAAAAAACTAGTGGAGATTAAGTATATGAGAGCTATCAAATAAATTACAGCCAGGAAGCTAGCTGTTCATAGAGTGTGAGCCCACTCAATATTGGCACACAAAGGAAAAGTATTTCCAAAACAGTGGTGGCTGGGATGGGGACATTCCTTACTGGTGAAGAACTTAGCATGTACTAGGCTCATTAATAGATTCTACAGAAGTACAAGATAAAAATAACAATCATGAATTCTTGCAAGACAGTATAAAGCCCAACAATAATAAATTGAAGTGTCAAAATAGAGAGGCCTTTGCGTGAATGTGTCCTTTGGCATGTACTACATACAGGAAATGGTAACGCCTACTAAAAAGCAAAAACAAAAACTACATAATGCAGTATCAACTTTAGCATAATTAAATCCAAAGACTGTCTACACAGTGGAACACAGTGCCAAAATCAATGTCCTCTGCCTCCAGAAAGCTGCCCAGTGACAAAGAATGAATAAATGAAGGAGCAGCAGGGTCCCAGTTATGGCCTTCATCCCCAGGGTATCTGCTCATGTTATCCATCTGTGGGAATAGAGTCCCAGTGAGGGATGAGATGTCACACCTGTGATTTGTCTCCCATCTGCAGGGAAGACGTACCACTAAGGGGTCTGATATCACATGTCTTCATTGCTTTGGAGCACAGTTTGCTAAAATAACTTTACACACATCTATTTGACTTGTGACGATGTTTTTTTTTTTTAAATAAACATACCAGTATATAAATAGAATATGCTCTGTTAGCCTGTATATAATCTGATAGTCTTTAAAGTAGCTTATTTTCATATTTCTTATGAACAGATTTAAAATAAAAAATCTTATCTATAAAATATTCTTTCATCATAAATGTTATGGGTGATATAAAACTTGGTCTTGATGGTTTCTCATATTCCAGTTAATAAAGAAGCCGAGTGACACAGTACTCTAGAAAAATAATACTTGCCACCTTCATTTCTCAGTTGCTCCCTCAAAGTTCAGCTTGTACAAATGTATACTCGTCTTATTGAAAAGAAATATTGGGCAGGAAAGAAACACACTATTTCAGTGACATACTTATGAGAACAGGAAACAATTCTAGAACTGTTGCATATTATATATTGATCTAATTGCTGCTTCCCCTGGTGTTTCTCTGCTTCCCTGTTGAGAAGCCAGTGTTTGGGATTTCTGCCTGTATGTCTGAGGCCAGAAACTCATTATAACAGCAGGCCTGCAAAGTAGGGCTGGGAACAAAACTGTGAAATTGTGATTCCTCCAGCCGAATGTGGGCAGGGATACGTACTGCGAATTTCGAATAGATTGAACCGCACAATCACAGCAAATAGAACCTGGAGGTTCAGTGTGTGAGTGTGTATGTGTGTGTGTGTGTGTGTACCAATGTTATTCAAGTATAAACTAATCAGAGGATTAATCATTAAAATAACCCTTTCTTTGCCTAAGCAAGATCTGTTCTAACATTTGCATTGCACTAATAGTTTGTGGGTCTTACTTGCCTTTTGAAAGATATGAAGGGAGAAATAGTGATGGATCTTGTTTGCTACAATTTGCTCAATTTCATGGTAATTCATGTCTTTGACTATTCTTACTTTACACAGACTTTAAACTCAAATGTTCAAAATCATGTGCATGCCTTTTTGCTTAGGTTTTCTATGAAAATTTGACAGGAAAATGTGATACCTGCTTTAAACCATGGCAGTCTTGTTATTTCTATAGATGGATTGGATTTAAGAATGATTTAACTTGATTTAAAAAATCATTGCACTGTGGTTAAAAACCCATAAAATTGTCCTAACTCCTTCACCAAGCCATTCTTTCTGGGAGGGCAGACAGGTTAGGAAAATTAATCTAAGCAAGGAAAAATAATACATGCAAAATGTCCATTCTAGATTTAATGATAAATAATGACATTCTATAATAACATGGAAAAGCACTTTACAACACCAATGTGAGAAAGGAACTATGTTACTGAACTACTAATTCTAATAATATAGAAATCTTGGCAGATAGAGAGATGTGTATGCACTGGTGGGGTCACAGAGATGGCTTAGCAGTTAAGATAGCTCACTGCTCTTGCAGGAGACCGGGATTTAGCTATCATGTAGCAACTAGAAACCATCTTTTAGTTCAGTTCCAGGGTATCCAACTCTCTTTGGGCTTCTATAGGCACTGTCCTCAGGGGAAATACCTGGGCATTAGATTAAAAATAAATACATCAGGAAAGCAACAATACCAACCAACCAGAGCCCCCAGGGTCTAAACCACCAGCCTGGGAGCGCTTAGGGAGGGACCCATGGCTCCAGCTATATATGCAAGGGAGCTATATATAAGTGGGAGAAGAGATCCTTGGTCCCATGAAGGCTGGACTTCATGGGGGGGTGGATATTCGAGGGTGGGGAGGTGAGGTATGGGGGAGGGTGGGTGGGGTACACCAACGTGGAGGCAGGAGGAGGGGGGAAGGGATAGTGAGTTCCTGGGAGGGAGGGGGAAATGGGGTAAGGAGAGAACATCTGAAATGTAAATAAAATTTCCAATAAAAAAAAAAGGAAAAAAAAAGATAAATAAATAAATAAATAAATAAATAAATAAATAAATACATCTTTTTAAGAAATAACTATGTACTGGGGAAATATGAGCCTAATTTGTGAAGCGTTATTAAACTTTGGATCCTTACTGAATTTTATTTTCATTTAGTACACTAAATATAATAACAAAAATAATTTATTTAAGACAGGAATTTCCATTGGAGTAACAGAATCAGTAGTTGATCCCCAACATTCAGGATAGCACTCTGACATTTTAATTGGAAACATGGAATCAGAAACAAAGATACCCTCACTTAACCTCTTATACAACTAATATGGGCATGTGACTAAGTCTTGGCTGGTATGCTATGAATCAGGATGTGACAACTCTGTGGAAATGAACTGAGCTCAAAGCAGCTGTGACATGATTATCCCCTTGCTTCTAAGTTCTGCTACCCAGACTCTAGGAGCCAGCTTAGACAAGGGCCATATTCTAGAGTTGATATTACCATATGAACTGGAAGAAGTCTGGGTCCTTGGTGATGGCAGTAAGTGATGTACTACCAGACAGGGAGCTAAAGTGTATTTTCTTCAAAGTCTAATCTTTCCTGGAAAGTGGCTCTATGCTTCCTTGTCATGGTCTTTTAAGTCACTTTTCTACATATACTTGACACTGAGTATACATATACACAGTATGGATTCAAATCACATGAGCTGACACACTCTTCTCAGGGGAAGGACATTTTAGTTTGGTGCTGTTTACTGTCTTTTGAACCTGCCTTGTGTCTCTCTACTATTGTCATATTTTAGTTAAAATCACATCTCAAAGGTCATCCTTGAGACTTTACTTATGTAAACTTTATATTTTGTCTTTTTGCATTTTTAAACATCTGTATGCATGTCATTCACAATACTCTAAGTACATTACCTTGAATGATGGTCTTTGAAACAGAATGTAAGAAATTTGAAGACAAGATTTATGTTTTATTTTATTTTATGTCTCCTATAAACCCTGTAAAACATTCACATGTGGTAAATGTTTCATACATTTTATTTATTGACTTATTTGAAATAGTTGAGGCAGTTTGAATTTATAATTATGTTTTTGATTTCATATACAATATTTCTTGCAAACTGGAAGAGCTTAGATGCTATTTGTAGCCTTTCCAGACATGTTTGTACATACTGCAAATATCAAGCCTTCCTCTATTATTATTAAACATTAGAACTCAAGTCATTTTGTTAAAAGAAAAAAGAAAAATGCTAAGTAGTAATGAATACCAAAAAAGCCTAAGCTTTATAGAAAAAGAAAGTCCTAAATTAGAGCAATTGAGTGGGTGAGGGGTGGAGAATGAGTTGCCGGGTGGATGTGTTCCTGCAATTGAATTGGGTTCTTTTGCATGGCATGATCCATTAGACTTACTTTGTGTTCCTTGTGAAGTGGCAACATTTCAGACTGCCTTAGTTGGTCCCCACGCTCACACAGGAAGGAGAGCTAATGTTGTTAGCAAATGAGTGTGGCTAAACCTTTAGACAGAAGTGAAAAACTGCCTGCAGAGCTGTCACAATTCAGGATGATAGCACCACACACCCAGCAATGTACTATGGTTCAGAATTGGAAGTCACATATTCTGTCTTACAATTCTAGTGTGCATACATGTGTAGATTTATGGTTTTAAGGCTTTGATTGTAAGACAAATTGGTGTTATGAAATCCTGGTTCTCTAGCAATACTGCCTGCAGCATTCTCTGGATGTCAGATACACTGTGCCTTCAACTTTTCTTGGTGGATGTTCCATGGTTTTGCCATCTCCAACATCCTGGAGTTTTCTTTGCTGAGTTTCACTTCCTCAAGTTCATCAAAAAGCCTTCCAAGGCATCCTTGCAGAGAATACAAAGCTGTCACACATTTGCTGGCTTCAGCAGTTATCAGACACGAGAACATGACCCACCTCAATCCTGCACATCTCATGCAAGCAGATGTAATACTTTATGGATAACAGTGCCAAGTTCTGTTTATGTAAATTTATGAATATGTAAATTTACACATGTACATATGTAAATATATGCATGTACATACACATAAATATACATATGCCCACATAGAAACATAAATATACATGTGTACACATACATAAACCTGCACATGTACACACATATAAATATATGAGTGTACAGAAACCAATAAGTAAGCACATTGTATATACACATAAATATACACATACATAAACCTGTTCCAGAGGCCTAAACATCACATGGTCAAGTATACAACAGTATTAGCTCCTATTCTCCATATTAATATTCTTTATTTTTCTTGTTTCCATTCCAAATACCTATCAAGATACAACTTAATGTAGGGATGGTTTATTTTTTATGATAGTTAGATGGAATAGTTGGTGGTGGGGAAAGCATGTGGAGTAGTTGATCACATTCAAATAAAGTTAGAAAGCAGAGGCTGACAACATATTAAAACACATTCATGAACTATCCTTCAATTAGCTTAATACACAAGATAAATAAGATGATACAAGAGAATTGCAAGATGGAGAAGGACAATATGAACTATTAGAAGTCTTTTATGAATACAGATAACACTGTATTAAGTTCAAAACACTATGCTGGACAGAGATATCAGTAGATGAAAATGAAAAATAAATATAGCCTTGGATACTCACCCATGATAATTTACCCTAGCAAAAAAATAGCAAGTGCTGCTGTCTGGAATATACGTGTGTGTGTGTGTGTGTGTGTGTGTGTGTGTGTGTGTGTGTAAAAAGCATAAAATCTTCTACTGGTAAATATCTTGAAAATATTAAAGACTTGGAGCTCAGACACATTCAAACAACTTCATCCTTTACAATTATAGTATACACATAACCAGCTGCTCCCATTGAATCCCTTTGCTCCAATTAAGCTGAGTGAAAGTCAGCATTCGGGTACTTGCAAGTCAACTAAATGAGTCTCTTCCCAATCCTACCCATAAACCCCCACAGCGTCAGTGGGAGAACTCAATATCAGGCTCTGTATTTTAGAAATCTCCCATCCCACTGAAGATTATAAAACACACTTTAAATAGGTTCCACACATGGTTTCATGTGGAAGTTTTCTGTTCTAAAATGTAGTCAGTAATTCCCAGAAAAAAGTCTCAACCAAAACTAACATTGTATTTCCATGTTTGCTCTTAATGGTAGAAACAGATGACAAGGCATTTTGAACAGTTCAACTGCTTTTCTGTCTCTATCTTTTAGTAAATTCTAAGTCTTTTTAAGGAACTGATTGTCCTTAGTGACTGATTGATTTTAACACATAAATGAGTTCAAAAAAGATGCTGTATTTTGTTGAACTTAATTAGTGTGTTGGGGGAAGGAGAGGAGCTAAGTTGTATGTCTTGTTTGTCAGGCTTGTATGGGCAGACATTTGTTATGTAGCCCAAGATATCCCTGAAATTGTGGTTATCCTTTGCTAGAAATAGAAGTATGTGCCACTGGACATGGCTTTTATTGCTGTTTCGCCAGGTTTCCTAGTATTTATATTGATAAAAAAAAAAAAAAAGAGGAATAGTTGAAAGTTTCATCAGAGGTACACCAAAACAGACAAACAACAACAAAACACTATAAAGCTAAAGGGGAATAACAAAGTGTGGCATTGTGATATGTATATACACTGATCCTAACATTATCCCCTTATCCATAGGGGCACTACAGTCATCTTCTGTTCCCACATTTGACCTTTCTTTGGTCCTCCTTCCTGACTCCACCTTCCTAAAGTCTTCAGTTTCCTAAGTTATAGAAGCACCCTGACCCTTAATCCTGAATCCATTTGTGCTTTCTTCACACCACTGTTGGGTCGTTGCAAATGGGCTCCTAAAGAGTCATAGCAGGAGGCATAATTGACATGGAAACTATCTTCTGACTACACGTTGTATTTTTTACTCCCATCCTCTAACAAAAAATGGACAATGACATATTCTACCATGACTAGTTCATGATGATCCTCCATCAAAAACCTAAAGGGATATAGTTCCAACAACTTCTGGACTGTTCAACACATGGAGATGCCTGTAGCTTGGTACCACAGAGAGTACACATGTAATTAATGCCTTCCAAGGGCCTGCTTATACATCTTTGTCATCTGTCCATTCCCTTATGTTCTTTATGAAAACCTTTATGCACATAATAAGCTAGCAAACATATGTGCCATCATCAGGTCAGTGACTCACTGAGCAACTTATTTCAGCTCAAAAAAGAAACCAGAGATGACTCTGACTTATTTCCAGTTGGTGAAGCAGGATAACAACTTAACCATTTGTAATTGTTACCTGAAGTAATAAAAATACGATTTTATTTCCTAAAATGAGTTATTAAAATATAGATAAATTCATATCTATTTTATAAAGTTATAAAATAGGTAAAATTAAATCTATCACAAAGTTAAACATTTTTCCCCCAAATTGTGTTGTAATAAGACAATGTGCCTCCAGAATTCTCATGTAATTTTTACTTATGACCAAAGTATGAATTTAAAAGCATGGGTGGTAATTTGAGGAATATATATTAATAATCTGACAACTTGTAGGTAAATAAACTGGGAATACTTTCTCAGGAAGAATGTGATAATTTCTATTAAAACCATGAATTCCAATCTTAGATGAGCAACTGAAGCTGCTCAATGGAGAAAAAAAAAATCAGAACAACACAACAACAAAGAAACATAAACATAAAATACAATATATAACATATATATCATTTAATATATAACATATAACATATAGTACATATATATGTGTGTATGTATATAATATATATGTATAGATAGATAGTTAGATAGATAGATAGATAGATAGATAGATAGATAGATAGATAGGTAGGTAGGTAGGTAGGTAGATAGATAGATAGATAGATAGATAGATAGATAGATAGATAATATATGTAATATATATATATTACATTCAAAGAAAAAGAGACCAACAATTTCGAGGGACATTGAAGTCATGAAAAAAAAAAAAAGAAAACTTAATAGTAATGAGAATGAGGATGATAATTTTCTTAGTTAACGTTTTACTGCTGTAAACAGACACCATGATCAAGGCAACTCTTATAAGGACAGCAGTTAGTTGGGGCTGGCTTACAGGTTCAGAGATTCAGTCCAGTATCATCAATGCAGGAGCATGGCAATGTCAAGGCAGGCATGATGCAGGCAAAGCTGACTTCCAGCCAGCTAGGATGAATGTCTTAAAGCCCTTGACCACAGTGACACACCTATTCCAACAAGTCCATACCTCCTAATAGTGCCATTCCTCATGTCAAGCATATACAAACAATTACAATGATGATTATGATGATGTTGATAATGATGATGATGATGATGATGATGATGATGATGATGACAATGACAACAAAGATGTCTGGTTTGGCAAGAGATATCCACTGGTAAAATAGTTCATGAACACCAAGGAAGTAACCAATTACTTTCTACTTAGATTGAAGACCTTCACAAAATGAAATCCATACATGGCACCGTTGTCAGGCCAAGAACCTATGACTAGATAGATGAAAAACCCTAGGAGAGAATCTGCTGCAATTATTCTACTAAATTGGTATAGTGTAGTACTAAACCAACTCCTAGTGATTCACCATTACATTCACATATCATTGGATCTCTGAACCCATAACAGAGAAGCTTCTATTTACAGTATACTGAGATTAATCCAAAAATCCACATCTTGTCAATGTGGAGAGAATAAGAGGATTAAAAGTGCTAAGCCCTACATGGAACATATGCACTGTGCCCCCTCCTTCAGAGGCTCACAGATCATTGCAGAAGAGGAGATGGAAAGACTTTAAGAACCAAAGGCAGTAAGTAGATAACCATAAGAAAACAGTGTCCTCTGGACAAGGCAGTTCAGCTACAGATAAGGACTCACAAAAGTAACAGCATAAACAAAATGTGTGCAAGCCTGTATCCCAGGACGGAGAAGGGAGTTAGGGACTAAGTCTCACCCTTAGTCAACTATCTATGGGCAACTGTTAACTGATGGACATAGAATCAATTTTCTGTAAGAGTGTAGCTCCTGCTAACTAGAACAGATTCTCGTGAAATGCCACACATCCAAGAAAATTGGGGCAACATAAATTGGTCTTGATTGGGTAAAAAATAAAGGATGGGAAGGTCGAGGGTTAGGAAGTAGGTGTGGATCTGGGCAGATTTATGGGAGAAGGATGACTATGATCAAAACATTTTGTGTGAAATTCTCAATGAACTTTATACATCACAGAATCATTACGTTATAGAACCTAGAGACCCCAAACTCCTTGATCCTCAGAGGTTTGTGTGCACTACTCAAGTGTCCTATCATTGAGCCATTTTCCTGGGCCTTACACTGTCATATTTTGTTTGTTTGTTTGTTTGTTTGTTTGTTTGTCTTTCACTAGTAAGTACAAGCCATATGTTGGTATCAATTAGGAATTCACCCTGTTTCTAATCCAGGGAGGATGGGTGGAAATTTGAGATGAGTAAAGATCATCTACTTATGCCGATATAATCTCTCAGGTAATGAAACCTGTCCCAAAAGAACCCATCAGAACAGGAGATGTTCTCTGACAGCCTGTCTATAGATGGTGCCTCCGCACCATCTTCCCTAATCTTCCCTAGTTGGCAGGATTCCCCTGGAGGAGTACATGACAATTGAAGTCTTTTTTGGAGAATCTATCTTTAGCAGATAAGGGAACTCCAGACATTTGCTACTCCTCAAGTGCTCTCAGATGAAAGTAATCAGCATATAAAAGTGGCATATTCCGTGATGATAGTTCCCTAGGTCCTTGAAGTATAAGACAGGGCCCTCAGTGAGTCCTTGGAGCAGAAAGCATTATCCTGCCTCTTGAAAAAGTAAAGAAACACTCCTAGAACGATTAAGAGATCTGAGGAGATCACTGACAGGTAAATCGCTGGCAGGGTTGGAATAAGTTCTCACTGTGTACAAATACGACTTCCTGTTAATGACCAATACTTTACTTCCACTGGGTCACTGAGTAACAAATATATATTTGCATTTTTCTCATCCATAATAAGCTCAAAAAGAACATAGCCTGGGCTGCAAAAATGCTTCTTTACAGGAAGCCAAATTTTTATGCATATTTCCGTCCCTGGCATAAAATGATTTCTGTGCCACAGTCAATGTAAACAAAATCCTATCTCTAAATTTACAAGCTTTCTGTCTATGCCACATTTGGATACTTGGGGGATGGGAAGAAGCTGAGCAGGGGGAAGGATGTATCCCTGACCTCGGTTTGTTAATCCAACATTTTTCTCTGGTACTCATTACCTATTCAGTAAATCACCAAACCTATCAGCCTACTGTAGAAATAAAAGATGGATTTACTTCTCTTTCTTTAATCTCCCAGTTCTTACTTGCCATATTGACAAAAGAGAAACAGTTGTTTACTTTCCAAATTCTCTGGAGCACTAGCCAAATTAATCCCTCTAAGCAGATCCAGAAACAAGCAGCATGCCAAGCAGCAAGAGGCCCTCTTCAAAGGGAGCAAGATTGATACACAAATAGCTTAACCTTGGCCAGGAGAGCCTGAAGCCTTTGCTTCTTATTTCAGGAACAGCCCTGTGCTACAGGAGAGCATTTGCACTAAGGAATGGGCTAGTTAGACAACTGTATGGGCTGTCAATCAAGAAAGGAAAGCCAGGTAAGTGTCTGATCATCTCCACTAAGGCCATTCCTTTCTGTTTCATGGTAATATCATCTCAATTGTGTTCTCAGTTGCAATTTGTCTTTCCTAAGTGACGAATCATGACCTGTCTGAACTGATCTTGGTATTGTATTTATTTAGCATGTTACTTTTATTCATGGCTTCCCTTGCAGCTACAGGTAGCTATTTGGCCCAATTCTGGAAAATACTATTTTAAAAAGTCAGCACATTGCTGATTAGATCTATTCTTTCTTGATTTTTGTTTGGAGCATTTGTTATTATATGATGCCTCTAGTCAGAGGTAAAAGATAGGCATTCTAGAAGAGAGACACAAGTGTCATGTGGATGTGACAGAGTAAGGAGTATATAGAAAAGCTCAAGAAAAAGAAAACATACTACGTTAAAGACCCAGAGCCAAGGAACAGCTTGGAAAGTTAAAAAAATGCATCTATAGAACCTGTTAGTAAAATCAAAGTATCAAACATGAAATAGGAAGTAGTAAGAAATAAATTGGAAAGGGAAAGAAGACACAAGCAGAAATAAACTGGCCAGACAATAATCAGACCATGAGAGGTATTGTAAGCCACACTAGATTGTTTATATTTTATGCTCAAAGGAAATGAAATTTACTGAATGCTTTTATCAACTGACAGGATGAAATTAATAGCTTCACATAGGAGTGATTTTCACTTAATAGAGACATAGGAAACATTTAGAATCACAGTCATAATGCCTTAAGTGAGAGATTGTGGGGTGCACAGAACAAGATCTAGAGGGAAGACTCATAAAAATGAATCTGTGAGTGAATGAATCCTTTGAAGAAATGAAAAAAAACAGTCTCTGGTTCTGGTTCTGGAAGAGATGTAGATACAGTTGATGCCAGTCATAGAACAAAGTTAAGCAGGAAAATGGGTCCAGGAAATTTGACAGCGCTGAGAACTCTCCCAGGTAAGAGGTAAGCCTGAAACTCAGGAAGAATAAACAACAGAACCAGAAGTTTAATGTATGACTGGGGGTTGTGGAGAACTTCAGTTTATCTGAGACAGGGTTGTGGAGGAACTCTGACAATCATTCAATAGAACAGATCTGAAAATTAGTATATACAAGACTCACTAAGAGAACCTTGCTTCAAGGTAGGTTTGGGGGTGGCCTCAACAGATTTCTCTGTAGAATTTTGCCACTCGAATTCTAGATTGCACTAGATTTCCTCACTATGACCAAGTGATTTGGATTTCATATTCTAACAGGACCATCATGATAATGGTTATATCTGCAGATGCCCCAAGCATCACTGTTATGTCATAAGATCATAATCTAGATTCTAGCAAAGTCCAAATTGGTGAATCAATGATTTTATTTTGGTTACTTACAGGAGTATGGGTGAGGAGTTACTCACAAAATAAGAAACGATGCAAAGACGGCTGCATCACCAAAGCCCACCATGGCATGGGTGACAGCTCACAAAATCTGGGGACTTGGATCACACTGCACAGCTTGCAGGGAGCTCAGCAGGTTACAATGTGCCCTTTTGTAGTGACTCTGGTCTAAACCTCTTCCGGGCAACTCAACCCATTTTTGCTTCTTTGAAGCAGCTCATCTTGTCTCAGAGTCTATTTTGCAACATGGCTTGTTTCAAAGTGACTCACAGCAACCTTATTGCTCAGTAAAAGAGGACTGGTGAATCTGATCAGTTTCAGGGACTTCCTGGAGACATTTTTAGTTGCTTACCTCCCTTTTTAAAGCACTTCTTTGAAGGATTGAATGTCTCAATGTCATATGAAAATGTTACACTATAACCACACTTGGAGAAATGCCAATTTACAGAGAATAAAAAGGGAAGCAAAAGTCAATCAGGGTGAATACAAGGGAGAAAAAAGAAGAAGTTTAGAAGACAGAGAAGCCTCCTATATCAAAACTGCAAGAGAGAGTTGAGATGATGTTTCCTTTAAATCTTTAATTGAGAATGAGAACATCATCAGTTAAATGGGAGAAGTCACTGAATAACGGGAGGTACAAGTATTCCTATTTGTTTCCTGAAATGTATTTTTAATTCATTCACTACTACTTAAATATAATCCACATTTTCAAGTGTTCTATATTTTTCTTACAAGTGTTTTCCAAATTCCAATACCAATTCATCAAAATTATTTTCCCATCACTCCCTTAAAAACTATCTAAAGCTGAGGAATCATCATGTAAGAGGGGCAGAAGGAATATGGGGACAGAGCTGAGAAATACAATCTTCTAGGTATTATGCAGCAAATGCTATCATAAACTCACAATAGCTGTGACCTGTATGAGACTGATTCTGTCAACAGTCAAACATAAATCAAAGAAGGGCCCAATACTTCTTCTTCAACTATTGGCTACTGATGAATTCTAAAGGAAGAGTACTCACTGTCTTCACTTTTCTCCACCTCAAGTACTGAGGGGCACACCAGGCACTAATGAAGAGTTTCAAGGCTGTGGTAAAACTGATGATGCTGGTTAAATTCAATGGATCACATAAAAAAAATAAAAAGTAAAAAGGAGACATGAATATGGGAAAGAAATGTAGAAGAGGATGAGGTACAGAAGTCAGAATACATTTTCTATATGGGTGAAGCTCTCAAAGAATGCCTTTAATGATTGTCATAAAAATAAGTTAAATTAAATAAATAATAAAGAACTACAATTATTAAATCTGAAAGGAAGTTCAAGATTGATATAGGTAAATAACAGCAAATGCATATTCCATAAATATGAAAATTATATGTGGTTGACAAAGGGGAATTCAAGGTAGTTATTTAATGCATTTTAATGAAAGTGACCAAGATAAAAGGTTATGCTAAATGATGGCTTATCTCAGGGCTAAATGATGGACTATCTCAGGATTCCTCCACAGTTCTACCCCAGACACACCAAAGTTCTCTGTACCCACCAGCCACACATTGAATTTCTGGACTCCATTTCTTATGTCCTTTCCAGCCTCACACTTCAGCTCCTTTGACTCTTACCAGTCATTTAGTGAAGAACTGATGTGCTTAGAAAAAAGACAGGTACATACAGAACTCACAAAACCAAGCTCTAGTTTCAGTAGACTCAGTCTTATCATCACATTATAAATAGAAACGAGGGGGAGTGCAGAATTAAGAGGGAGATGATAGAGCACTTTACAGAAAAATAAGAAATTATGTAACATGTCACTGAACAATGTTTAGGAAACGGTCTTTTTTCCTTCCCTGTAGTCTATGAACCAAAATAAGCTGAGAAACTGCACTGAACTGTGACAGAAAGAAGATGTGAAGCACTACTCATTGCTTTTGGAGATGGAGTAAGTCAAGTGCCTGTGGATATTAGATCCATATAACTCAAACCGGAGGCATAAAAAGCAACACTATAAAAGTTCCCTTTGTGTAATTAAAGCAGATGATCCTGTCTCCATGGTCTTTACACAACAGGAAGGAAAGAAAAAGAAAAAACAGAAAGAAAAGGAAGAGGAGAAGAAGAGGAGAGTGAGAAGAAACAAGGAAAAGAGATGGTTATACTAGATTGTTATGTATTTTGGAAGTGGTGCAATTACTTTTTTCCAGTACAAAGATACAATTGAGTCTTTGAAAAACATATCTTGTCAATTGCTCTTTCTGTTTTACTATGGCCAAGTCAATTTTCTGACCTCAATTCTGAACTCCTACATGTTTTGCCATGATAGATGCCTCTATGAAAAAACAGATTTCTTTGTTTTCTATTTTGTGATCAACTTGAAGTAATTGTTCTCATATATTATTTCCAATTAAAACTATGGACTCTGCTACACATGTCTTATAACAAATATCCTTTGGACACATTTTTTAAAATGCCATTCCACTACAAAGGTCCATCATGGTTCTGAAAAACGTCAGTAGGTTACCATAACTTGACATTATATCATGATCAGGGTCATCCAGATCAGAATGACATTGCAACAGCAATTGTACTGGCCTCTCCCTTGTTACAGTCATTATCTTTGGTCATTCTATTTAAATGCATCATTTAGCTTGACAGCAAATTGTATGATAGGATAAAGGGGACCTTGGGGTGAAAAACATCCTAAGTCAAACTGATTTAACATCACATAACTTCAAGGTGAACTCTGAACACTCAGTTGCTATCTTGCCATATCTCCTTTATCGAGAAGGATGCTGGCGGCACTCAATTGGGCCATTTAACCTTGAGGGTAGAGAAGGAAGAAATCTGGTTTAAATGCCTGAAAGAGTGTATAGAAAAACTCAACAATTATTTTTAAACAACCAAAAAAGAAAAAAGACCCATCATTTTCAAATTTGAAACATGGAAAATAGGTAGAAAGAGTGGTTACAAGCCTGGATTTGATTTTAGGAGCATAGCTTTCAAGTTACATGAGTAAGTTTCCTTGTTTTTTATCGCAAGCTACATAATTTATAGGAAAAACATAATTAATCTACATATTAGTTTCTCCATCATTATTTCTAAACTTGAGATGATAGTGTCATTATTTACAAAGACATTTTAGTCATTAATTAAAAACAGGAGATCCATCTAACATTAAAATAAGCATGGAAAGAGGAGCTTTTCATATATGGTATGGATGATGTATAATGAGTTAAATAAATGAGAGCCCAAGCATAGATAGACTAACTAGTTTTTGTTTTGCTCACTCCATTTTGCCCATCCTACCTCTTTTGTTGTTGTTGATAGTGGTGGTGGTGGCGCTGCTGCTGCTGCTGATGATGATGATGATGATGTTCCTATAAGACACTCCCTTCTTCATTTGCCTTGGATTACAGGAAGGGCATATCTGATGATGATATTTTTTCAATCGAAGACTAAAGCTACCCTCCAAATAATGGCCAAAGAAGATGACTCTTTGAGGAGACCATAGGCCAATTAGAAGCCATCACCTCAAAGAATCAAATTGCCCTATAAAAAGAATCAATGAGCTTTGCAAGGCTAGCCCTCCCATAATTATCAACTAGACCTTGGCCAAAGAAAAACTAGCTGCTCTGTGATGCTCTTCAGTTATGTGGCATCCAATCCTTATGTTTGTTGTTCCTTCATAGGACTTCTCAGCTCCATTCAGCCTCATGATGACAGATCTTGAGCCACATAAATTCATTGACTCTTTGTATCCATTCTTCCCAGTGAGGCCACTCTGCTCCAGACTTCATTCTAGCCCCTCACCTCTGCTTATCTGTTTGATTGGCATATTAAGACAGATGCCCAAGCCTAGTTCACTAGAACTCTCAGAGAGACACAGAACCAAACTGAATAACCTGAGTGAGGCTCACAACTCAGACAAAATGGAAATGGTCACCAGTTGACTTTGAAGTGGGAGAGAGAATGGGGAATACCACACACACACACACACACACACACACACACCCGCTCAAGCACACTCACAGAGTTACAGTGTGAGTCTCAGATATTCTCCTACAGAATTCCATTTTATATGTTTGATCCCAGTAGGCACAATATCTTGGGCACCTGTAGAACTCTAAAAAGGTGAGAACTAGCTGGTAGAAACATGTGACTATGGATGGGCCTATGAAGCTCCTGATTCCTGTCATAAGCTCTCTCATTCTGGGTGCTCTTTGATGAAAACCTCCACTTCACACTCCCACTACCATGAGCTGGGCTGCTTCACCATGCCCCATTCCCACCATGGGGGACTGAACCATGGTGGACTGAAATCCTTTGAAACTGTGAGTCAAAACACATCCTTCATCCATGGAGTGCTCTGTTAGACATCTGGTCATAATAAATGAAAATATCTGTACTATTTCAGTTTTCCTCAAGGTCTCATAGGACTTGGGTTGTCATAATATCTTGATGTGTTAGTTACTTCTTGTAAAATTTCACACATGGGGCGTGAGTAAATAAACACTGCATACATCACCTCCCACATGAGCCAGGTCTTACCTGAGACCATCTCACTGAGCCATTTAGGAATATGTGGCAGAAATGGCATCACTTGTCATGTTTTACAAGCCCCAGTTTGTCACTTATTTATTTAATTTTATGAATTCACTAATCTAGCCATTCATTAATTTAGCCCAGAATAAAGGAAACCTTAAGAGTAAATTCTTGTCACTCCTCACTGTTGTTCATGGTCATGGACATCATGAACTTTGACATTCCAGATACACTAATGCTGTTAAAATTTTAAGGAAATTTCTCCATGAGTTTGCAAAGAGACCAACATACAAATCATTCTAGGCCCAGCTTTCAACATACATCTAGGATGGTCCCTTGGAGCTCATGAAATTTTCACTTTGCTTTAGGAGATCTCTACTTATCATCCTGGGAGTGGATTCTCATTCTAAAAATGGATGAATTTGAGCTTCGAACTTTAGTAGAACATGCTTGTTTGAAGGACATCAATTGACCACTCCCTTGAGATGAGCTGCTGGAACCCACTTCTTGTGGTCCCTGGTGACACACTAATACTAAGGAAGGACAGCATATCACAGTGGCTTTTCTTGACAATTTGAGGCATCATGTGATAGGAGGTAAAGGTGGAGGTAGAAGCATTTTGTTGAGACCTACTAAGGGGTCTCCTGGTAAAGCATGGCTACTTCCACAAAAGTAATTTTATCTTTTCTTTAATTGTTCTTAGTATATTCTGTTACAATAGTTTTAGTCAAAGGAATGGGATCTGTAATATGTCTCTGGCCCTGAGTGAAGACATAACATTCTGAACTGTCTAAAGTTCATAAAATGTCATTGAGCAGAGGCTGTGTCATAAAGAACCAAGACATTACTAGTATCCCTCCAAGACATACTGCTGCCTGTCCCTTAAGAGAAGATCTAAATGCACCCATTAGTCAACTGGATGAGAAAATACCCTTCATGAAAACTGTTCTAGAATGTATGGGTTACCACAATGTTTTTTATGTCATTGCTCTGGCCCTCTGCACTGGGCTCTGTGTCTTACCTGAGTTCATCCGCAGAGTTCATTGGAACCTAGAAAAGATAGAGACACGAGCTTGATAAGACGACTCATGGTCAACTGAGTGTTCTTCATAAACCAACATTTCAGATTATGGTGATGTTCCTGAGTTTGAGTTCTTTAACAGTGGAATAACTGCTTCTCTTTCTATCCCTGCCTCTTCTCTGTTGATGCAGTCACTAATGACAAAATCTTGGCTCTCTGACTCAAAAAGGAAAGTAGATCTGTCTAGGTTGTTGAAAGTCCAAGGTTGTCTTTCTGTCCCACTCCTCTCCTGAAAAGTTTAACCCCACCTCAGGTTCACCAGTGGTTATTAGTGAGAAGATTCCCCTTTAGAAATGCAGACTGCTTGAAGACTAGTTTTCTCTTAAGCAAGCGAAACAGAAAGTGAATATACATATCCTAAAAAGGCTCCTTGCCCACAGAAGAGGCCTTCTCTACCACAGTTATTGGGGATTGAGGGTTTTCTGTAATTCCCTAGGATAATTCTTTTACATGTTGAAATAATTTAGTTAAAGCTGTCCATTGCTAGTTTGTTAGTTAGATTTTAATTTCTTGTGGACTTTCCCTTTTACCATAAAAAAAGGGGGGGGGAGTTCAGTAACTAAAAATTAAAGTAGATTAAAGTAGTTACATTTATGTGCTTTGGACATCTGTTTTGTTTGTGGGAAATATCGTCTGAAAGGCCATATTGATCTTTCCTTCATTTTCCATGCCTAAAATATATTCACTTCTAGGGTTGTGGAATTTGAAAATTCTTTGATTCTAATTAATCAGAACATTTTCTTTCATTTAGGTCTGGAAACCCATAGAAAGTTATTAGCTGTCAGAGGCTTTAATGCCAGTTTATTAGAGGCCCTGACTCGGTGCCTGCTGATGGCTATTGTGCAGACTGAAAGGTTAACAAGCACAGGCTGCTACCAACCGCCTTGCCAGGTGTTTCCCCTGCAGTTAATGGACTTGAGCCAACAGAAATTATTACTCTAGAACAAGCGACAGACACTCTTAATCTTCAGACAGAAACATTAGTTGGGGGGGGAAACAGAGCAGGGATTTGTTTTGTTGTGTTTTTCACCATTGTCAAAGGTGGGAACAATTAAACAAACTGTAGCTAATCTTCAATTTGGAAATGAAGGGCTGACAGCTCAGAAAAGAAAAAAGGGAGAGAAACCCTTTTACAGAATATGCATGTAGAATATGTCCCATTGAAATAATAACAGTCCCCGCAGTGAAATAATGTCTTGTAAAACCTCTTATGGGTCTTTAGAAGCAAGTGGTTAAAGGGTACATAAGTATTAACATGTCTAAGTTCTTTTAATTGCTGGGTTTATACATCTGAATGGTGGAAACAAAATAATCAGACTCTACCAGATAGAATTGGAGCCAGTCACCAGGGGTGTTGCAAAGTACATGCTGTTTGAACAGACTGAATGTGTGCTCCTCAAATGCAAAATAGAACAAAGGGCAAAACAGACAAGTAAGTGTTGCCTTTATCTTCCAGATATTGGGGTTCACTGATCCTCCCATTTATTTTAGGTAGTTTATAACATCTGTAAAATTCAGAGAAAAGACAGAAGTGACTGAAAAATAGTTGGAATGCGGCAGGGACTGTGAGAACTCTCATGACCTCAGAGGTTGAGGAAGGGATTCTCTACCTCTGACAACCTTTAGGAAGCACATAGAATTTTAGGCACCAGCCTTTGAAGTTCAATACTCAGTCAATGAAAATACAACAAAAGGAAGTGCTTTAGTTGTACAAAATCCAAAATTAAACAAATGGGGACCAAGATGAGAGAGATGGATGGAGGGGGGGATGGCCAGAACAAAAGAGAAAATTGCTTATGCCCACGGAAACATTAAGGTGTTCCCCCAGTGCCAATATCTTCCTGTTCAAATGTCATTTTTGCTGGGAGGAAAATAGTGTGTCTGGAAGAAATGACCTATGAAGGAAGAAAATCACTGGCATGTTTAGAGGTTCTTATTCTGTCAGAAAGCAAACAGCACTCAAGGATTAGTGGGAACAGCGACAAAAGCACAGGGACTAAACAGAAGGATCCAACGGACAAAATGTGTGACAATTGTTAGCATTTAAGAAAAAGAATGAGTAAAATAGAACACACTGCATTGACGGAGATGTGATTAAACACATAGAAGGTAAAGGGGAAAGTTCTTTCTAACAAATAATAGCATCTTTTTTCCCCAAAGGAGCAAACAGTTCCCCATACTGTGCCAGATTCAACCAGCACATTATTTCCAGATTTACACAGAAAACCAATGGTGCTTTCTTTCAGCATAAGAGTTGCATCTGATCCAAGGAATCTAAGAAAGCACCGTCAACAGTGGAACAAATCAAGATTATGTTCCTCTAGACAGGATGTGACCCAAAGGCACAACACCAAGGCTGTATAATACTCCTGAAAAAAAAATGTTTAACACAAAACTAGGAACAAAATGAAAACAACTATAAATTATAGTACATTTTGCTAAACAAGTGCTTTATATTATGAACACTGTCAAGCAAACAAAGGGTTATAAAGCACGTGAAACGAGGGAGATTTCACAACTAAATAAGAATTGTTATCAATGTCAGGTACTAAAAATACTGTTTAATTGCATTTCGAAAACCCTCTGAAAATAAGTTGCCTTTTCTTACAGACTGAATATTTGAGGTTAATTTCATTGGAATTTTAGAAAAATGTTCATTCCATAAAGATTGAATATGAGCCAGTGAGATAATTTAGTAGGTAATGTCTTTTATTGTATAGCCCAGGCCACCAGAGTTCAATCCCTGAAACCTCCTTAAAGACAGGAGGAAAGAACTGATTTCACTAAGTTGAGCTCTGGCTTCCACACATGTGCAGTGGGATACATACATGCATACACACACACACAGTAATAATGATATTATAAAACAAATATTGCTGTAAGACAGAAAAAAAAGATATGTAGTATAATGTCAGTGCTACATGAAAAATAGTGAAGGGAAATACAGAACAAAGGAGGAAATAGGGGAAAGAACACCAGAGTCCAATAAGAACTCAGGAATGATAGAGGACAGTGATTTGGGGAGGGTGGACGGGGAATGCCCTTCTGAAGAACAGAGACCTGGACTATGTCGAGAAGTCACACAAGCATGATAGTCATGTAGTACTAAGCACAGACACCCTGAGGAAGGAGTTTGTATTGTTTAACAGAATCTGCAGGTGGTTTCCCTGACAGAAATGGGTTGTGTTAGCCAGATGCCTAGAACAGATCAACTTGTGATGAGAAAAGGCTCATTTTGGCTCATCATTTTGAAGGCTCTCATCTGGGATAGGTAAGGAGGGCACATTTGTTGTAGGCCTATGGTCAGAGCCAGTACATCAAGGAAGGACCAGGTAGTGAAACTAAACCATTCACCTCATGGTCAAAACCTCTTGTGTGTGTGTGTGTGTGTGTGTGTGTGTGTGTGTGTGTGTGCTCGCGCGCGGGCACGCACACGCGCTCATGCATGCATATGTGTATCCATGGCATGTGAGGAAGCCAGACATCTCTTTTTTTTTTTTTTTATTAATTTCTTTTTTTTTTAATTCTTTTTTTTAAAATTGGATATTTTGTTTACATTTCAGATGTTATCCCCTTACCCCATTTCCCCCACTCCGTTCAGGAACCCCCTATCCCATCCTCCTTCCTCCTGCTTCTATGAGGATGTGCCCCCACCTACTCCCCCACTCCCACCTCCCCACCCTCGAATTCCCCCCACAAACGATGTCCAGCCTTCATGGGACCAAGGATCTCCTCTCCCACCTATACCTGACAGGACCATCCTCCCTTGCATATACAGCTGGAACCATGGGTCCCTCCCTAAGTGCTCCCAGGCTGGCGGTCTAGATCCTGGGGGCTCTGGTTGGTTGGTATTGTTTCTCTCCTCATGGGGTCGCAAACCTTTTCAACTCCTTCAGTCTTCACTCTAACTCCTCCATTGGGAACCCCATGATCAGTTTAATGGTTAGCTGTGAGCATCTGCCTCTGAATATGTCAGACTCTTTCAGGCTTCTAAGGAGACAGCTATATCAGGCTCCTGTCAGCGTGTACATCCTGACATCCACATCAGCGTCTACCTTTGGTGACTGCACATAGGACAGATAACCAGGTGGTGTCTCCAGACAACCCCTCCTTCAGTTTCTGTCCTACATTTTGTCTCCACATTTGCTCCCTTGAGTATTTTGTTACCCTTTCTAAGAAGGACCGAAGCACCCCGACTTAGTCTTCATTCTTCATGAGCTTTATGTGGTCTGTGAGTTGAATCTTGGGTATTTCAAGCTTCTGGGCTAAAATCCAATAATCAGTGAGTGAATACCATGTGTGTTCTTTTGTGATTGGGTAATCAGTTTCTTCTTCCTGTCTTTAAGAAGGTTCAGGAATTGAACTCCAGGTCCATGAGCATCTGTGAAGGAATACCGCAATGATCTAAAACATTCCATTCTACTGTCTCTTCCCTTGTCTTGCTCCTTCATTAGCACCAAGCTATCACCACCCTTTGTTAGAATTCCAGATACTCTATTAACTGAGGGGCAAGTGTGATATTATATTATCATGAAGAAAATCTCTCAAATGTACTTTGAGAATCCTAAAACTGTAGCTTTAAATTCTGTAACTGTTGGTCAATCTATTTCTCTATCAATATTATTGAATGTTGAGGCTCTGGACTACTTTCTGCATGTGAGCCATTAAGATTTGCTTTTGGTTCATTTGTTTATATTTTGAAATAGTCTTGTATAGTACAGATTCGCCTCCAATTGGCTGTGTACTAAGTTCTGAGATTTCAAGCATACCAATTTTTGCTATGGCCCATTTAGGCAATGCTGTGGATAAAACCCTTTGTCTTGTGCATGCTAGACAAGACACTCTACCAACTAAGCTCCATAGTTAGTCCCAACTTTGAGATTCTGAGCAAGTAATTTACCAGCCTGAGGATCTTTTTCCTATCTGTGAAACAAAAATAAGAAGAGTAACTATTATATACATTTCTGAAATGAAATAAAATTAGTTTAGTAAAGTATTTAGTGTCAAGTACTAAAATATAACTCAGTACTATGGTTTGGATCTTGAATTTTGATGACAGTCCATGGTCCTCAGAATATTCTCTCTCTCTCTCTCTCTCTCTCTCTCTCTCTCTCTCTCTCTCTCTCTCTCTTTCTCTCTCTCTCTCCTCTCTCCTCCCTCCTCCTCCTCCTCTCCCTCCCCTCCCCTCCTCCTCCTCTCCTCTCCTCTACTCTGTATCATATGACTGGTCACTTTGACAAATTCCCTTGTCATAGTCCCAGCAAACTCTCTGACTGAAGTACAAATGATTCAGTCTCTCTCATCTTAAAAACTGGGCCTCTGAACTATGAGTTAAGTAATGCATTTATGAAGTTACCTGTCTCAGATAGGTCATTATGGTAATAACATAAAGTGATTACACTCAATAAATGTTAGTTATTGCTATTGCTTATAATTATTATCATTAGAATAAAGAAAACATTATTGAAAATGTTGCTTTTAGAAGCCTGTAGCAAAGTTTTAAATACTTGAAATATTCTGGAAAATACAAATGTTCATTGTGTATGTGTCTGTCATATAGCAAAAAATAAATTTCTAAATGTTACAAATTATAATACAATGGCTTGTTTTCATAGCTTCAAAGTACAGAAAAGAATATTTATTAACCTGAAGATAACCAGAGAGATTCGGAAGTGCCTCATTACTCCTCTCTTTGAGATTAATGTTGCATGGAGTTACTCTTCCTGCTCATTAGAGAGAAGCGGCTCACCTATTAGCACAAAGCAACTCCAATCAGTAAACCAGCCAATCAGCCAGGCTGACAAAAGGTTTGAGGTTTTATTGTTGGTTTTTGTTTTTCAATCTTACCTTGATACCATAAAGTACTTAGAGGCTTGACTAAAGTAATCACTAATGCAGTAAATATAACTTATGAGTACTGGATGGGCATAGTAATACCTCATCAATTTTTTTCAGAGAAAGGACCACTCTAAAGTAACTAGCCTACTACTAGTCATCCGTGGCCTCCTCAGAGAATATTAAACCCAAACTTAATCTTTTGTGCATCCACAGTCCTCTTTCAATCTGTTTAATTTCTGTACCAAACAGATGTGCCCGTGTATATGAGGGTTTATTGGTTACTTTGTGGACTACTGCAAGAGAACGCCAGACAGGAACACTTGAAGACAGGAGAGATTTATGTAGATTCACGACTTAGAGGATATAATCCATTATTGAGAGGAAGACATGGTGACTCTAGTGGCTCCATCTGTGGTCAGAGGGTCTTGCAAGATGACATGTCAACAGCATGAGAGATCAAGAATCAGAGAGAGCAAGGCCAGAAGTGAGGCTGTGCTATAACATTAAAGGTTCATTTGTAGTGACCACCTCAGCCATCCAGGACCCATCTCCAGAAGGTTTCACAATCTCCCCAAACATCACCACCATCTGGGAGCAAGCATTCAAATGCATAAGCCTGTGGAGGGTATTTCATATTAAAACAATAACAGTATGTTTCTAGTCATATACATATAAATAGGCATGGTTTTATGACAGTTCAAAAGCTAAAAAGCAAATAACAATCAAGCAGTTTTTAATTTTTATGACCAAAAAGAAGTATTGAAATCAATAATAAATAAACAATAAGGTTTTTTTTTTTTATTTCCAAGAATTTCATTCATACTTTTATATTGGATAAAAGTGACTAATCCAAGAATGTTGGGATAGTTAAAATGAAGTTTGTTCTCTAGTTTTCAGAATGATGTTTAGGTATTCCTTAAATACTCAAAACCTGGAGTTGAGATGTGTGTGTGTGTGTGTGTGTGTGTGTGTGTGTGTGTGTGTGTGTGTGTAAAGACAGTGATATATATAGACAGTGAGTTAAAGAAGGTCACAATTATGATTTCTGTGCCACAGAGTCCAGACACCATAGAGTTTTGTCAAACAACAATAACCCTTCACAAAGGCATTTTAGTGCCTTGTTGAGTTTCACTGGCCCTACAGACAGGTACAGTTAGAGGACTATCTGAAAATACTGTAGTGCTAAGTAGCTGGAACGTTGCTCTTTCTTCTTCTTTTCTCTCTCCTGGATCATCAAGTCCTTCATCTGTAGGCCAAGGACATTTCACCATTTCTATCTTTTTGATGAAAAGCTTAGTCAGTCTAATTGATTAAATTATTTTAAAAACTTGATCCAAGATATTGAATTCTATCATCTCCATTGGGTAAATAATATCATTCATGTCTAGTCAGTGGTTTTCATCCTTCTTGATCTAATAATCACAGAGACCACTCCTATACAGGCTCCTGATTCTTGCTAATATAGACTGAGGTAGTTAATCCTGAAACCACAGGAGCCTTATTCCTATTCAGAGAAGGAAGCAGATTCAGGTGCTACACATTACTACCCCTCTTCTGTGATGAGCAGTCTAACATAGATAGTCATAGAAACAAGCAGATTCAGCACTTCATTGTAAGATAGCACACAAGTAATAGTCTAATGTTTCATTCAAGAAAAGTAGGTAGGATTTGAAGATAACCTAAAGTAGGGTTAGAAGGTAAGATTCTGCATTCCCATGAGATTATCTAGGACTTGGCACTGTTATGCTGCAGTGTTCAGGTCCTGGTCTTAGTTTCCATCCAAATCTTCTCTGTGACTGTAGGAAATGATACACTCCACTTGAAGTGTTTCCTCATTAGCCTGGCTTAGTGGCGTTGGTGCACAACTTTAACCCCAGTGTTTGCGAAGCTGAGGCAGGTGGATCTCTGAGTATGTGGCTACCCTGATCTACAGGGCAAGTTCCAGGACTGCCAGGGCCACACAGAGAAACCCTGTCTCAAAAAAATAATCCTTATTTTCTAAATTTTAGAATTAGAAAACTTTGTATTTGTAGTAGAAAAAATTATTTAAATCACAAATTTGCTGCCATAAAATCTCCTACCCAAATGAGACCAGTAATGGAAGACACAACTCAATAATTATGGTATAAATCGCACGCCTAGATTGGGCAGATTTACCACTACACTATTCTAATCCCCGGCTATGAGATCCCTTATAACTTGCTGTTCATCCAGGCTGTGTGGTTGTCCTCCGTCGTTGGCTTCCTTCTGCTTCTGCTTCTGCTCCCTCCTGCTTCTTCCTCTGCTTGTTTCTACCTCTCCCATCGACTCCCATCTCTACTGCTTCTGCTCTGCCTTTTATATCGAATTCCTCTCACTCTCTCCTCCTCTAAGTCTTTTTCTCCGCCTCCCCTTCTACTGCCCAATCTCTGGCTCTAGCCTTTATTTTACAGGTTTTAATTGGACAGAAGGTTTACAAGACATCATTGTGTACAGATTCAATCATCCTCTGCAGCCCCTCCCAGAAGGGTGGAACTAGGATCAAAATACAAGGCTGAGGCTATCCACTGGGAACTAGGATCAAAATACAAGGCTGGGGCTATCCACAACATGTATTTGACCTTTTTATTGCATATGATATCCAGAGTCATCAGGAAAGGCCAGCTGATGTGCAATCATTAGAATTATTACTGTTCTTTGGTTGGTGGTTCAGACTCTGGGAGCCTCCAGGGTCTAGGGTAGTTGACTCTGTTGGTCTTTCTGTGGAGTTCCTATCCCCTTTGGGGCCAGCAATCCTTCCTCTTATTCTTCCATAAAAGTCCCAACACAATATCCAGTGTTTGGCTGTGGGTGTCTGTATCTGTCTGAGTCAGCTACAGGGGGGAGCAACAACAAATTTTCTCAGAGGAAAATTTGTTCCGGTCTGCAAGCATAACAGAGTATCATTAAGAGTGTTAGGGACTGGTGCTTGTCCACGGGATGGTTCTCAAGTTGGGCCGGTTGTTGGTTGGCCAGTCACTCAGTCTGCTCCATTCCCTGTGTCTGCATTTCTTGTAGACAGATTTGGTGTTGAAAGTTTTGTGGATAGGTTGGTGTCTCTATTATTCCACTGGGGTTCCTGCCTGGCTACAGGAGGTGACTTCTTCAGGTTCCCTACACCCAGAGTAGTGAGTCACAGTTAAGGTCACCCCCATTGATTCTTAGGTACCTCCCCTATCCCAGGTCTCTGTCTCATCCTGGAAATGCACCCTTCCAGCTCCTCACCCCCATCAGTTGCAGATTTCTGTTCATTTTCATGGCCTACCAAAGAACATACATGAGCTGAACATAGGCTTTCCCACATGTATGTAGCAGATATGCAGCTTGGTCTTCTTATGTGTCCTAAACAACTGGAATGGGGCCATCTCTAAAGCTCTTGCCTGTATATGGGATATACTCTTCTAGCTAGGCTGCCTTGTCTGGCCTCAATGAGAGAGGAAGTGCCTTGCCTCTCAGAGGCTTGAAATGCCAGGGTGAGGGGATACCCTGGGAGGTCCCTACCCACTCACAGGAGAAGGGGATGGGGGTAGAGGAAGGATTGTGGGAGGAGGTGACCAGGAAGGAGACAGTGAGTGGGATGTAAAGTTAATAAGTAAAAATAAAAATTAAATTAAATTTTTAAAAAAAAGAATTATTATAGTCAACACAAGTCCAAGAGTGTACCACACTACTTTTACATCTCTTGCCTTCTAAGTAACGACAAATAAGCCTAGGCCATACAAGGGCAATGTGAGTAAGCTTAAGAACTCTCTAATCACATACCACTCATGTTCATGTTGCCTTACAAACACTATCTGTGTCTTTGTGTGAATGTATCCAGATCATGAACTTACATTCTAATCCACCCCTACTACCCTGTACTTTGTCAGCCAGGTTCCTAGCAGGAAAATAATTTCACATGTAATCTGGTGAATTCATGGAAAGTTTAATAGAGGACTACATCAGAATGATTGGGTATGATACAAGTGATGACATGTAATAGCTGCAGTCATAGTAACATTTGGAATGCATTGTCTCTTCTTGACCTATAGGGACAGGGAAAGAGAAATTAGATTCTAGGAGCATGGAGTTTAGGACCATGAAAGAAAGTGTGGCAAAACTGTTCTATTTTCTTTTCTGCTGCAGTGATAAAATACCCTAACAAAATGCAACATTAAGGAGAAAGCATATGTTTAGCATACAATTCCATCTATCCTTGAAGTAGACTGAGGCAGAGATTTAAGACTACTACAACCACAGACAAAGAAATTAATTAATTAATTAATACACTTCTGCTGCCTCTATTTTTCTAGTTATCTTTCTCTTACCTCATATAGTCTAGGACTCCTGTGAAGGGAATAGTGCTGCCCTCATTGGGCTATATCTTCTTAGATCAATTAACCTACAAGACCCCACAGACATACTAACAGGCCAACTTGAACTAGACAATTCTTCAATTGAGTTTTTGCCTCATATGATTCTAGGTCGTGGCAAGTTGATATATGAAACTAACCAGGACAATAATCAATGCCAGGGAGAGGTAAGTGTGTAAATAACTTGGACTCTTTCTCTAGTTACCTGAATATTAATAAAGCAAAGGAAAATTATCCTTTACTACACCTGATCTTAGCCAAAAGAGATTTCAGCTAGCGCCCTCAGCAAAAATTAGGGTTCAGGTTTCATTTTAAGTATTCTGTAAAGCCACTTAAATTTTTTAAGTTAAAAAATAATGTAGGATAAAGTGGGATGGCTCAGAAGCTTGCTGCCACACATGATGACCTAAGTCCCAACCTAAGGTCCCTCATGCTGGAAGGAAAGCATCAACTCCCACATGTTTTCCTCTAATGTCTGCTAGCAATCTGTGACATACTGTGTCACACATAGACACACTCTTACACACAAATTAATAAGTATCAAGCACATTTTATTAATATTTCTATTGTTATTAGTGTGTGTGTGTGTGTGTGTGTGTGTGTGTGTGTGTGTGTGCATGCTCATAGAAGTTTAGGACAGCCCTGGAGCTGGAGCTGTAAACAATTGAGAGCCATTCAACAGGGATGCAGGAATAAAAATCCAGTCCTCTGCAAGAATAGTATGTGCTCTTAAAGATTCAGTCATCTCTCTAGATCTTTTTTTATTTTAAGAAATAAAGAGTATGGGATTAAAATGGTGATTTAAATACATTCTCGAACATCCTGTAGAAAAATAATTTAGAAAGGGTCAAGAGAATATAGAAAGATGAATTTAAGTGTTATTGCCAATAGTATGGCCAAGAGATGGCACTGAATTGTATTAAGAAGGTAGCAGTGCTGATGGATATAAAGGGTGTGGCTTGAGGCACATTGTGGAAGTAGATTCAAGAAGATTTAGTAGCAGGTATGATATTGAAAGTAGGGAAAATAAGATGTTATATATGAATTCTAGGTTTATAAACTTGCTAACAGACTACATTGTGTTATAATTTACTGAGATTGGTTCAGTATAAGAAGAGAATTAAATTTGAGAAAAGTCCCTGAAGAAAGAAGGGGAAAAATGTAGTGTGTAGAAAGTCACATAGCTGCATGATTTTCTAGGAACAAAGCACATTTTATGATTGTCTATTTCAGCATTTTAGACTCTAACCACAAATAGAAAAGTCAGCTTTATGGCTAGCTTCTGTCACTGGCAAATGGGAGCTTTCAGCGATGTCTGCTCACTTTTTCCAAATAGATGGTATTAGTAACCAAAGGCAATAAAGTATTTGTGACAACTGAATTGAATATTGATTTTGTTCTATTTTTTCCTTTAGTAACTTTTAAAGAAATATTCATAAGAAGTCAGGTTCCAGGACTAATCAATTGAAAATAACAGCTAAATCAATTAATTGTTAACTAACCACTTTCCAATATTTCTTGCTTTTGCCTTTGTTTGGAATTAGTTTATATATCTTACATCAGCCACAATTTTATTAACTGTTTCTGACTTCATATACTTCCTAAAAGTCTGAGAAACAGATACTAACATATCTTCCTAAGATATCTGAATATTATAATTTAATTTTCCTGGTGGCTAATCATACATTTATGGAAGAATATTGAAATTTTCCCTCTTCTGCATTAATCACACTGTGACATCAGACAATGATAATACACGCAATATCATCTTTTCCTTTCCACTTCTATACTGGTTTCTTCTACAGCCCACAGGAGGTGATTTTGTCAAACGCTTTTTCAGCACTGCTGCCAGATGACTTTAGTAACCACGATATCCAAAGAGTAGATCCTCCTTCAAGTTGTTGACGGTGTTCATCAATGTCATTGAGAAATAATGAGTATGTGTGGTTATAAGAGGATGCTTCTGGACCCTGGCCAGGAAAACAGAAAACAGGTAAGCTAACTGCAGACCCTCACGTCTCCTCTTTCTCCTCCAAATCCAATCCTCAAGCCTCATCCCCAGCTCAGTAGCAGATTACACGCTGCTGCTTCCTTTTCTCTCTGATCCCATCTCCAACTGACCTTTGAGATCTTGAAATTTCTGTCTCCCCACTCATCTGTTACTCCAGCCCCAACACAAGCAGGTATATCTTGTAAGCCCAATGGTCACTCCAGTGAAGTAAATAGGTAGGCTAACTAGAGATCTTCACTTCTGCCTCCTCTACTCAAAATTTAGCCCCCCACCCCATCTCATCTTCAACTCTATAGCAGATCACCTGCTTTGGCCTCCATACCACTTTGCCTCCATCTCCAGTTTATCACACAGATCTCCTCCAACCTTCCTCCCCACACATCAACTCCAGTCAGCATTCCCTGAGATTCCCCCAGCCGAGCCTGCCAGAGAAACAAGTAGGCAATGAAACAGGTAAGGGAGAATCAGATATTCACTGTTCCTCCTCTATTCTGAATTCAGTCCCATATCTCATCCATTGTTCTGTAGCTGACTGACTACCTGTTGCGGCCTCACTAGACTCTCTGTTCCCATTCTCAAAGGACTAAACAGGTCTCAATGGAACACCGTGCTTTCCCTCATCCCTCCTCCAGGGGGTCCTGTCAGCCCCCCTCTCCAAGCCCACCTCCATTTCTGTGAGCTCCGAATAACTAGAAACACATACAGGAAACTGCCAATGGTCACACTTATCAGGATTCCAGAAAAATTCTCTACCAAGCAAAACAAAACCATTAAGGACTCATAAGAACTAAAAAGGACAACAGAAACCAAGGCACACAAAACACCTACCCAACAATGACAAGACCGAATATCAGCACCTAGAAATAGAAACTTTCCAAACACTGATACCTAAATGCCAGCACAAAAACACAATCAACAACAGCAAGGACAATATGTCTCCCCTAGAGCCTAGCAATTCTACTGTACTGAGAATTACAACATAGATGAAAACCAAGATAATGACCTTAGCCTTTATAAATATGATAGAGGTCCTCAAAGAGGAAAGGAATTCCTTAAAGAAATCTGTGAAAAATCTGACCAGCAGTGAAAGGAAAAGAATAAGGCAGTTTGTGACTTGACAATGGAACTTGAATCAAGAAGAAAAATCCAAATAGAGAGAAATCTGGGAGTGAAAAATCTGGAAACTTGAATAGAAACATCAGAGGTAAGCCTAGCCAAAAGGATATAAGACATGGAAGAAACAATCTCCATCATTAAAGACACAATAGAAAAAGAAATTGATACTTTGGTCAAAGAAACTGTTAAATCTAAAAATATCCATGCACAAAACATCCAGGAAATCTGAGATGCTATTGAATAAACAATCCTAAGAATAATAGGAATGGGGGAAAAAGAAACCCAGGTCAAAGGCACAGGAAAAAAATCAACAACTTACTAACTACATATCTTATAGAAGGCTAATATCCAAAATTTATAGAGAACTAACCCTGTATATTAAGGGGAAAAGAACAAGTATAATGGGGTACAAATCTAAACAGAGAACCCTCAATAGAGGGAAATTAAAATGGCTAAGAAACACTTAGAAAGATGTCCAACATCCTTAGCCATCAGGGAAATGAAAACCAAAACTACTTGGAGATTTCATCTTACACCTGTCAAATGGCTAAGATCAATAACACAAGCAACAATTCATACTGGCAAGAATGTGAAGTAAGGGAAATACTCATTCATTGACTGTGGAGTGCAAATCTGTACAGCAATGATGAAAATTAGTGTGGTGGTTACTAACTTACCATCAAGCTCTACCACTCTTGAATATATACCCAAAGAATGCTTCATCCTACCATAGAGACACTTGCTCAACCATGTTCACTGTTGCTGTATTCATAAGAAACAGAAATAGAAAACAACTGTTCCTCAATGGATAGATGAATGAGAAAACAGTTACACAATGGCATATTAGTTGTATAAAATAAATTTGCAGATAAATGGATGGATCCAAACAGACACAAAATACAAATATTGTATTTATTCATTGATCAATGATAACCAAGCTATAATACATATAATTATAGAGATTGGGTATATTGTAAGGGACTGTGGTGTTGAAGGGGCAGATAATTTCCCCAAGAAAGAAAAAAAGAATAGCATGGATAGATTTGGTGACTAGAACTGAGGGACCAAATGGGGAGGAGAAGGAAAGAGGAGACAATTGGGTGAACATGGGGATAGATGGTGAAAACTAAGGGCCATTTGAGGATTAGTATTAAAGCCTAATGCAGTAGATTTTACTATATATAAAATGTATACATATATAAAAGCAGTCTAAATAAAATTGTCAAATAATGGGGGAGACATGATCCCAACTGAACATGTTACCAAATCAAGTTTCAAATGCCAGAATTGGGTTACAATGTAGTTAATGTCTAAAGGGACCCCATCAGAATCTCCACACAACACAAACTATTGACAAGACTCTAGGTTGCTCTCTACAAACTGACAACAAGGCCCCATTGCTAAAGACAACACCTACACTACTCATGGAATATGGAGAAATCAAGTTGATACCTACAAAGGACTGTTACCTCTGTGGTAAAGTGTTCATGGTACCAAAGGTACTCTGCATACCACCAAAGGAAAAACATAAAAACCAATCCAGGTACAAATCCTTTTATCTACAATAGTGTCCTGCATGTAACATATGCTAGGGCAATAGTGATACAAAGCCTGTGGGTGACTAACCAGTATCTGATTTGACACAAGGCCCACTCCACAAGACTAAACCCATACCCACTACTACCATAGTGACCAAAAACCTGAGACTTAAATAGCAAAGGGACATAGAGTAAAACCAAATATTACAGTTCTAAAAAACTAAAATAAAAAATAAAGTAGCAATAAAATTATCCCTAAAGACTTTTTGCTATACTCATAGAATAGAGCCTTCATCAGTCATCATCAGAGAAGCCTCAAATACAGAGGCCCACAGTCAAACATTATACATAGAGTGAGAGACCTGGGAACAATCTACCCTAAAGCAGATATCTCCATCAAATTTGTCTACTAAGAGCTCAGGAAACACTGCAAAAGAGGAAGGAAGAAAGAGTGTAAGGACCACAGGAGATAGAGGACACCAAACAAACAAGGCCTTCTAGATCAACAGAATTGGCATACATATGAACTCACAGAGACTTAAGCAACATGCACAGGGTGAACACAGGTCTGAACCACATAGGGTTGTACAAGTGAAAGAATAAGTGGACCCATGCCCAAATATCTACCCAGAAACTATTTCCAATGGATATCCTCTTAAATGTCAATAATTTTTTT
This sequence comes from Mastomys natalensis, assembly GCA_021653895.1. Classification (NCBI taxonomy): domain Eukaryota; kingdom Metazoa; phylum Chordata; class Mammalia; order Rodentia; family Muridae; genus Mastomys; species Mastomys natalensis. The sequence goes on from JAJTUV010002415.1 coordinate 197,832, forward strand.
AAATTTCATTTTTATTTTTTAATTTATTTATATTTCCTCTCCCTTTTTACTATAGAGGAACTTTGGGTATGCATTACAGTTCCCTGTGTTTTAGTTTTATGGACTTGCAGAGTGTGCAAAGAAATGAGCCTCTGTGTCTCTGTTTCTTGTTCCTTTCCTTGGACTTTTGTTCTTCTCTTTGTTTCTTTTGTGCTATCCTCATGTATGAATTTTTATTTTGTTTTATTTTATGTAATTATCCCCTAGAAGCCTATTTTTTCCTAATAAAAAAGAAATGGAACAAATCTGGATGGGGTAAACTTGGGAGGAATAAAGGGAGAAGGAGAGAAACACATAATCAAGATATATTATATGAGAAAAAATCCATTTTCAATGAAAGGAAAGAAAAAATTAGATTATTTGTGGTGATCGGTCATAAGGTCAAGTTCACTAGGTTGAGAGATTCCTAGTTAGTGAGGCACCAGGATAGGGGTGTCTGTACAGGCTTCTCCAGAAAAAAAAAATTATTTCTATGACAATAACTGGGAGAAAGATCTGCTTTCAGTGTGGTAGCACATTCCAATAGGAAAGAAGCACACATGGGAGAGAAGAAAGCTAACTAGCTCTCAAGCTACCATCTTCTTGGATATTTCAGCTAATGTTCTATCTACCCACTGTTGGGTATTTCAGCTAGTGTTATCTCCATTGGGTCCTGGAGCCTCTTGCATCCCTGGAATCTGGTACTTCCCAGTGGTTCCCCCACCCCATTCCCACCCACCCCCACTCCCACAACTATTCTTATTTCCATTCATTTTCCTGACCCTCTGGACTTCTCTCTTGTCTTTTCCCATACCCTGGCCTGCTCCTACTTTCCTCCTTCCCCTCCCCTCTCCCAACCAAGTCCCTCCCTCCCTCTGCCTCCCATGATTATTTTGTTCAACCTTCTAAGTGTGACTGCAGCATCCACACTTTAGTCTTCCTTCTTGTTAAGCATCATAAGTTGTATCATAGGTATTCTGAGCTTTAGAGTTAATATCAACTTATCAGTATGTACATACCATGTATGTCCTTGGTGGTCTTTTAACTCACTCAGGATATTTTCTTGTTCCATTTGCCTACAAATTTCGTGAAATCATCATAGTAATTCATTGTACAAATGTCCCACATTTTCTGTATGCATGCTTATGTTGAGGGAGATCTGGTTTGTGTCCATATTCTGACTATTATAAATAAGTCTGCTATGAACATAGTGGATCATGATTCCTTGTTATATGTTGGAGCATCTTTTGGGTATATGACCAGTAGTGGTATGCTGGGTCTTCACATAGAACTCTTTCTAATTTTCTAAGGAACTGCCAGACTGATTTCCAAGTGGTTGTACCAGCTTGCAATCCCACTAGCAATGGAAGAGTGTTCCTATTTCTCCACATCCTTGCTAGCATCTGATGTTGTCTGAGTTTTTATTTTAGCCATTCTGATTGGTGTAAGGTCTAATCTCAGGATCATTTTGATTTGCATTTTTCTGATAACTAGAAATGCTGAACATTTCTTTAGGTTTTTCTCTGCCATTGGAGTTTCTCTCCATTTAATTTGAATTTTGGATATTAGTTTGTTGTATATTGCTTTTACTATGCTTAGGTATGTGTCTCGAATTCCTGATCTGACTAAGGCTTTTAACATAAAGGGGTGTGGTTTTGTCAAAGGCTTTCTCGCATCTAATGAAATGATCATGTAATTTGTTTTCTTTGAGATTGTTTATATAGTGGATCAAAATTGATATTTTTCATATATGGAACCATCGTTCCATCCCTGGGATAAAGCCTACTTGATTGTAGTGAAAGATGCTTTTGATGTTCTTGGATTTCATTTGCAAGTATTTTATTAAGTATTTTTGCATTAATATTCATAAGTAAAATTGGTCAGTATCAGTGTACTGTGGCTTCATAGAATGAATTCAATAGTATTCCTTCTGGTTCTATTTTGTGGAATAGTTTGAGAAGTATTCGTATTGGGTCTTCTTTGAATGTCTGATAGAATTCTGCATTAAAACCATCTGGCCTTGGGCTTATTTTGGTTGGGAAACTGTGAATGACTGCTTCTATTTCTTTAGGGGTTTGGGGACTATTTAGATGGTTTATGTGATCCCAATTTAACTTTAGTACCTGGTATCTGTCTAGAAAATTCTTCATTTCATCCAGATTTTCCAGTTTTGTTGAGTACAGGCTTTTGTAGTAGGATCTGATGATTTTTTTAATTTCCTCAGTTTCTGTTGTTATGTCTCCCTTGTTGTTCCTGATTTTGTTAATTTGGGTACTGTATCTGTGCCCTCTAGTTAGTTTGGCTAAGGGTTTATCTATCCTGTTGATTTTCTCAAAGAAAAAAAAATTCCTGGTTTTGTTGATTCTTTGTATAGTTCTTTGTTTCTACTCTTCTTCTGCCCCAAGTTTGATTATTTCCTGCAGTCTACTCTTCATGTGTGTTTGTTTCTTTTTGTCCTAGAACTTTCAGATATGCTGTTAAGTTTCTAATGTAGGATCTCTCCATTTTCTCTATGAAGACACATGGTGCTATGAATTTTCCTCTTAGCACTGCTTTCATTGTGTCCCATAAGTTTGGGTATGCTATACCTTCATTTTCATTAATTGCTAGAAAGTCTTTAATTTTCTTCCTTATTTCTTTATTTGGTCAGTTGTCATTGAGTAGAAAGTTATTCAGTTTCAATGAGTATGTGGGCTTTCTGTTGTTTTTGTTATTGAAGACCAGTCTTAGTCTGTGGTGATCTGATAGAATCCATGGATTTATACCAGTCCTTTTGTGTCTGTTGAGACTTGTTTTGTGTCCAATTTTATGGTCAATTTTGGAGAAGGTACCATGAGGTGCTGAGAAGGGATAGTCTTTTATTTTACGGTGAAATGTTCTGTAGATATCTGTTAAATCCATTTGGTTCATAACTTCCATTAGTTTCACTGTCTCTTTAGTTTCTGTATCCATGATCTGTCCTTTGGTGAGAGTGGAGTGTTGAAGTCTCCAGTATTTTTGTGTGAGGTCCAATGTGTGCTTTGAACTTTAGTACCATTTCTTTTACAAATGTGGGTGCCCTTGCATTTGGGGCATAGATGTTCAGAATTGAGAGTTCATCTTGGAAGATTTTTCCTTCGATGAGTATGAAATGTCCTTCCCTATTTCTTTTGATAATATTATTTCTTGGGACCATGTTTCTTGAAAAAAAAATTTCTAGCCTTTTAGTGAGGTATGTCTTTGTTGCTGATGTGCATTTCCTGTATGCAGCAAAATTCTGGGTCCTGTTCATGTTTCCAGTCTGTTAGCCTATGTCTTTTTATTGTGAAATTGAGAGATATTAAAAACCAATGATCGTTGGTTCCTGATATTTTTGTTATTAGAGGTGGTATTATATTTGTGTGATTCTCTTCTTTTGGGTTTATTATGAAATGATTTATTTCTTGGTTTTCCTTGGGTGTAGTTTCTCTCCTTGTGTTGGAGTTTTCCTTCTATTATCCTCTGTATGGCTGGTTTAGTAGAACGAAATTGTTTAAATTAGGTTTTGGCATGGGATATCTTGGTTTCTCCATCTATGGTAATTGAGAATTTGGCAGAGTATAGTAATTTGGGCTGGCATTTGTGTTCTCTTAGGGCCTGTATGACCTCTGCCCAAGATCTTCTGGCTTTTAGAATCCCAGTTAGCCCAGATATTGGGACGGAGGAAGGGATGGGCTTACCTGTAAGCCTGGTTGTGATAGACCTCCTGGAAGTCAACCTGTCTCTGGGTGTCTCATTTTCATTTTTAATACATTTTTATTAATTTATTTGAGCAGTCCACTGTGTTTTGATCTTATTCATCTCCTCCCAAACTATTGCCTGATCCTTTACCACCTACTTAGACAATTCATTTTCTCTTTCTTTCTTAGCCAGTTTGTGTTGACTAGGTACTCCTGAATGTGAAGCCTGCCCTCAAGTATGGCCAATATACCAGGTATCACACCATTAACAAAAGTTGATTTTCCTTCTCTCAGCAAGAATCAAAGGCCAATAGCTCCTCAGATAGTTGGGACCTTTCCCAACTCCTCTTCTACATGCTAGGTGTTGTCTGGCTTGATCTTGACCTAGCCTTGCAGAAGTCATCATAAACATTGTGAGTTTACATGTTCATATGCCCTTTTATGTCTGGGAAACACTGTTTCCTTGAAATTCTGCAACACCTCTACTATTATTATCTGCCTTTCTCCTCTTCCCCATCTATCCCTGAGCCTTGAGGAGAAGGATATGATATAGACATTATAGTTGGGGTTGAGTTCTCAAAAATCTCTTATTCATTGCAAATTGCCCAGTTAGTTGAGGGTCCTCAGCATCTTCTCTTTCAGTGAAAACTCAGCCCTAACCAGCAATTCAAGGACTTTTCTAGGCCCTCAGTATTAGAGTAGAATTGCTGAGAATTCCAAGTTCTTGGGCTGAGCAACCACTAGGTTCTTTGCCTCTCGCTTGTGCAGATGAAGTTGTTAGACTATCCAACCTCCTAACATGTAAACATATGCAAGTGTGTGTGTGTGTGTGTGTGTGTGTGTGTGTGCATCTGTGTCTGTGTGTATATCTGTTTGTCTGTATTGGTTCTGTTCTTATACAGAACTATGATTACTGTAATTCTATAAAAGAACTTCAGTAAAGACTACAAACTAAAAGTTCATGACGAAAATAACTAAAAATATTCATTTGTTTTTTTAAGCCCCTATAAATAAAATTTCAGTACTGAATTATCATTAATATTCTGACTGTAAACACCCATTTTTCCTTTAAAATTGGTGGGCATGATTTTATCACATAGCCTAAAACAGTGACAACCACTGACTAGAAGAGGAGTGGATTAGATCAAACTTTTGGCATCATAATCCTGGAGTCAGGGTATTGACTAATAGAACAAATCATCCCAGTTTTCAAGTTTTTGTTTTTGTTTTTGTTTTTTTTTTGTGAGGCAAAGGCTTGAATTCAGATGAGAAAGTGATTCAGACAGGAGTCTGTGGTGCTGGTAACAAAAGTTTCTCATAGACTAGTAGGAGAGGAAATGGTTGGCACAGGCAGGACTGAATACTAGAGCTGCAGTTGGGAACTGACAACCATAGTTGAAGACACAAAGACCAGCTCCTTATTCATGAATTCCAGTTCTAAGACTAAGGAGGATGACTCTTGTCCTTTTTAGTTTTCACTGTATCTTTCTAGAAAGTATTTTCTAGCATATATTAATTTATGATACCTACTCATTCTTACCACAAATCCTTATTTTGAGAATTTTTAAAAATCAAAAAGAGGATCTTCTTTGCCTGTGTATATTTATTTGACAGCACATCTGTTAGAATCTACTTCTTTGGCATTCTGGCTTATACAGAAGGTTGTGAAACTGAGCTACTACTAGATTCTTGGACTTCCCATCCACAGCTTCCCATTGTTGGGTTACTTGGATTACAGACTACCCCCATCAGTTGAGAGGAAAAATGGTTGAAGCAGACCACCCAGGAAAGCTCTTTATTGGTGGGCTTAATACAGAAACAAATGAGAAGGCCCTTGAGGCGTGTTTGGCAAATATGGACGAATAGCAGAAGTGCTTTTGATGAAGGACCGAAAACCAACAAGTCGAGAGGATTTGCTTTTGTCACTTTTGAAAGCCCAGCAGATTCGAAGGATGCTGCCAGAGACATGAATGGAAAGTCCTTAGATGGAAAAGCCATCAAGGTGGAGCAAGCCACCAAACCATCATTTGAAACTGGTAGACGTGGACTACCTCCACCTCCAAGAAGCAGAGGCCCTCCCAGAGTTCTTCGAGGAGGAAAAGGAGGAAGTGGAGGAACCAGAGGAACCCCTCAACTGGAGGACACAAGGATGATGGTGGCTATTCCATGAATTTTACCCTGAATTCTTCGAGAGGACCTCTTCCAGTAAAAAGAGGACCACCACCACGAAGTGGAGATCCTCCTCCTAAAAGATCAGCACCTTCAGGACCAGTTCGTAGCAGCAGTGGAATGGGAGGAAGAGCCCCTGTGTCACGTGGAAGAGATGGTTATGGAGGTCCACCACGAAGGGAGCCACTGCCTTCTCGTAGAGATGTTTGTTTGTCCCCGAGAGATGATGGATACTCCACTAAAGACAGCTATTCAAGCAGAGACTATCCAAGTTCTCGAGATACACGAGATTATGTGCCACCACCAAGAGATTATACTTACGGTGATTATGGTCATTCCAGTTCACGAGATGACTATCTATCAAGAGGCTATAATGATAGAGATGGATATGGTCGGGATCGTGACTATTCAGATCATCCCAGTGGAGGTTCCTACAGAGATTCCTATGAGAGTTATGGTAACTCACGTAGTGCTCCACCTACACGAGGGCCCCCGTCATGATAGCAGTCACTATGATGATTACAGCAGGTCACTGATGGATATGGTGGAAGTCGAACAGTTACTCAAGCAGCCGAAGTGATCTCTACTCAAGTGTGGTCATGATCGCGTGGGCAGACAAGAATGAGGGCTTTCCCTTCTATGGAAAGGGGTACCCTCCTCCACGTGATTCCTACAGCAGTTCAAGCCACGAAGCACCAAGAGGTGGTGGCCGTGGAGAAGCCGATCTGATAGAGGGGGAGGCAGAAGCAGATACTAGGAACAAACAAAACTTTTGGACCAAAAATCCCATTCAAAGAAACAAACAAAAATGGAAACTTTTGTCATAAACTATCCAAGGACTACTAAAAGGAAAGATGCGTTACCTTTTAAAATTTCCTATTCCCCTTAATAATTTTTATGTTCTTGTGAGGGAAAAAGTAAGACATGTTTAATTTTATTTGCTCTTATGAATTACTTTCAACAAGCAAATGGTAGAGATGTGTAAGCCTTGACTTGTTACTAGTGTTGTACTTTTCCAAGTATAAGTGTCCCTGAAGGCCACTTCCTGATTTTTCCCAGTAAATGAGGCAAGCAATCCCAAGATCTTCCACAAACTTTCAGCCTTCTAGATGTCCTTTGGTCTCCATGGAGAGATGAATCACAGTGCCATTGCAGACAAGCTAACCATTAGAGAGGTTGGTTGGGTGTGCTACTTTCAGTGATGTCTTCCAACTGAAATCTCAGATGTTCACAGTATATATATATTAAAACAAACAAACTAACCTGAGATCCGATGCCTAGGGATGTACTATTTACCCAGAAACCCAAAAAAGCAAATGGATACTGGCCATATTTTGCTTTTCTGACATTCTTGGGAATCTACAAGAACCTCCCTTCCCCTCCCTGAGTAAGACCATTTAAGTGTGTGTTAAACAACTACAAAATACTCAATAAAAAGTTTGGCCAAAATCAAAAAAAAAAACTCAAAAAGGAACAACAACAAAATAAAGTGTTCATATTCAAAGCAACTGGGCGTACTGTATTGGGATAGAGTGTCTTGAATCCAACTGACTTTTCTACTAATGTTTATGGTTTTTTTTTTTTTCAACCAATTTATTTACCATCTCTGTCTTCAGGTTTCTCCCCATGAATTAGAGATGAGGTCACTGCTGTAAACTCTAAACAACATGTTTTATGTACAGTATTTAACAAAATGTCATGTCTACCTGTAAAATACTGTTTTCAAAAGATGAAGTACACCACATGTTACAAATGTTCATTTAATATGAGGCTGGCTTTTCTCAAACAAAAGGTAACTAGTCTACGTCTCCTACGAACAAATATATTTAAGTGTCACAACACAAAATCTATAGTAAAAGTGACATGGCTTAACATCTAAGGGTAGATCACAAAAGATGGTAGTACTTATTTCTGCCTCTTAATGTTCCTCAAACTTTCATCTTTTCAAACAAGTCACCATGGTGTGAGCCTGCTGAGGACTCAAGGAGGCTGTGTACTTCCAAATGACATCTTTGAAATCTCTTCTTCAATATGTAACTATTAAAAAGTTAGGCATTGTGATATACAGACCTAGACTATAAAGTCAAAAATTTTGTTAAAGGCAGGTTCTCACACTGTAATCCCAGATGGTCTGGAATTTACAGAGACACATGTACCTCTGCTTTCCGATGTCTGGTCTGAGCCACTACACCTGTCTGACTGAAGTCAGAATCTTGGTGAATGGGATTATCACCCTTATGAAAAAAAGCCCTGACTGATATCTTTGCCCATTTCCACAATGTAAAGACATAGAAGTAGATGGATTCTACAAGCCACTGAACAAATTCTCACAAGACAATGTCTCCTGGTCATTAACTTTAGAATTTCCAGCCTCCATAACTGAGAATACTACAATTTGACTCTTTATAAATTGTCTCGTCTAAAGCATTTTCATATCAAGCACAACAATCTAAAATATTGTTCTATTAAGTTCTCAATTGAAACCTAGCATTAACTTCCAGAGAGAATTCTCACTTTTCAAGCCTTTTTGAGATCCTAGGTGCCACAAAACAAAACAAGACTTCTCTACTGTGCCCTTTCAAACTCCCTGACCAACAGAAACACAAACCTAACTGCTTTTTTTATACCATAAAGTATTGAGTGTTATGTATATACCATAAAGTATTGTGTTATGTATATAACACAGCATAGCAACTCACTTAGTAATCAGCAGAATTTGTTACAGAAATAAACTCTTGATAGAGAATGCCAAGTCATCAAATAGTTAGCCTTGGCATTCAAATGGAATTCCTTCCTGGATCCCTGTGGATGCTGAACTCCACAAGTACTCAAGACCTTTCCATTAAATGCTCTAGTACTGTATCCACATGCTTTAAATGATCTTCAGATTGCTCATAAGAAAAGGAAAATGCTACACAGTTGTTACACTGTTGTTCAGAAAATAGCGACCCAAGGTTGGAGGGGGTGTGATCTGCAGGTGTTAAGGGAGAAATGCAAATATTTCTGTTTTTCTTTTATTTATTTATTTATTATTTATTCTTTAATCTTTTTTACAGTCCAGACTTTATCACCATCCAGTCCACCCTCTGACAGTTCCACACATCATACCTCCTCCCCCCCATCCCTGTCTCTAAGAGGCTGTTCACACACACACACACACACACCTCACTCCACCAGGCCTCTCCACTCCCTGAGGCCTCCAGTCTCTTGAGGGCTAGGTACATCTTCTCTGACTGAGTCCAGACCCAGTAGTCCTCTGCTGTATATGTGTTGGGGGCCTCAAAAATTTAACATCGAAAAAAATGAAGCTCATATAGAGTAGACTATACTTGATAACTGGCAATTATATGATATTGTCATCCATTTCATCACCGGTATCACTATCATCACAGTCTCATCAGTATCACCATTATTTCATATATTTCCTATGCAGTTTATAAGTGGAAATACAAAGTCAAGAAGTGAATGACTGGATTTATTTAAAGTTTCTTTAAACTTAACTTTCTACAGCAGATATTCCATTAAATGCGAGTGTCTACAGTGTTTACAACGTGTTCTTCCCACTGAAGGCCTGAGTCAGGAGAAACTTCCAGAAGTGTTTGACAAGCTGTTTGTGTTTGAAGGCTTTATTTTAATTATGCTGAACAATCAAGAGAATTGAAATAGAGTGCTGTAAAGACAAGCATTTTTTGCACGTTCCCAAACACAATGCAGGTTTAATGTGTCCAACTTTTTATACCAGCCATAGGAAGAAAACAAAATGACCTAAACAAGAGCTTTCAATAGCAAATGGATGCTTTCTGATGGTAATTGGCAGCCAGACAATTGCTCTTGTTTATTTGTAGTGAATTTATAGAATTGCTTTTAAAAGTGAGATTTTCATTATTTAGCTGAGAGTAGTATTGTTTCATGGGTACGAAGAAGTGCCAGATGCTGGCAGTGTGGTGGGCTGCTGGCTGGTTCTCAGCATTGAGCGCTTTGTGGTTACATTTTATTCACCCACCTTCCAGTCTCAATTGCCTGTCATTTCCACCTTTTTACTGAAACTGATGAGAAAAGGGTACCTTTTAAACAAATGGAATAAGGTTATGTCTCTGAAAGAAAGACACCACTGTCAAGAAGGGCAGGAAAAAAAAAAAAAAAAAAAAAACATTAGAAATGGAAACTATAGGTATTTTTTTACACTGTGAACAAAATTTCACAAGCCAGATAAAGTCTCAATGAGGATAGGATGAAGTGCACATGAACCTCCATCCTATCCAAGAAACTATCTCCAATTGACAACCACTTGCAAAGGAAAAATTAGTTTCTCCAATGAAGTGTCACTAGGTATACAAAACACACTTAAGGGTAGGACTTATACCCAGCAGGAAATGGCAACATAAGACAAAGCCATTGCCGGTCAGTGGTGGTGCACTTTAATCCCAGCACTTGGGAGGCAGAGGCAGGCGGATTTCTGAGTTTCGAGGCCAGCTTGGTCTACAGAGTGAGTTCCAGGACAGCCAGGGCTACATAGAGAATACCTGTCTCAAAAAAAAACAAAAAAAAATCATAAAACAAAACAAACCCATTGTGCTGTGTGTGTGTGTGGTGTGTGATTATATATGTGTGTGTGTGTGTGTGTGTGTGTGTGTGTGTGTATTACACATGTACATAATTTATTTTGGGGGCATGCTTTATCTTACGTGCTTTTGTTGTATATTAAGGCTTCAGATATTGCATTTTCATGGGTTGTCTGTATGTATGTGTTTGTGTTTCTGTGTTTTTCAATGGTTTTTGGTTGCTATTCTGGTTTGTTTGGGTTTTTTATTTACCTGTTTGTTTTCTCAAGAGAGAGAAAAAGATATCTGAAGTTGGATCAATGTGAGGTATAGAAGTTCTGAGAGGAAATGAGGAAGGAAAACTAGTGTCAGAGTATACTGTATGAATTTTCAATTAAAAATAATAGCAGTTAATAAAAGCAAGAAGAGGAAGAGGAGGAGGAGAGGGAAGTTGTTTTACATTGAAGAACTTAAGAAAAATAACTAACATTGAAACCTTCTTCATATGTATACTGAGCCTTAAATTTGTCACTGGTGGAGCCTGCTTATTCAAACCAACTGACATCTGACTTCCTTTTTGAAAAGAACGTGGAAATTTAAACTTTGCAGCTGATAATGGCAGATCCTGTGTTTGAGGGCCCTGTAAAATTAGATAAAAATATTTCTGTACAACTACATTGCAAGTGACCCTCCTTGGAGCATCATGGTAAAGTAGCCTCTATTTTTCAGTTTCTAATCAATGAAAAATAACTCTGGCTGTGATCTCTCTCCCCTCTCCTCTATCCTCTATCCCTCTCCCCTCTCTCCTTCTTCTCCCCCTCCCCACTCTCTTCCTTATAATAAATCTAAATATATCTCCCCAACATTTCTCCCCAAATGAGTTCTCTAACTCTCTTTTCTTGAGTGTTTATCAAAGAATCTACCCTCTCATAATGACAACTTAGCATGTCTTTCTTGCTATCAATTTTACACAAAGAAAAGCTCAAGAAACAGGTGAATCAGGTACTCTTCTTAGTGCCCCTACCACAGAGAAAAGTGTCTGTCTATTTCTGAGACGATTTTAAAACAGGCAAACGAAGGCAATAAATTGGTCTTTCCCTGTGTTGACTTCTCAATATCAAGGACTCATAACTTGCTGGAAGGGCTTTGTGATCAGGATGCAGAGACAGGCAGATTTGCTGTTCTTCTGAGACACCTGTAAGTGGAAGCTGTGCATCCATTAGTCCCTCCTCACATAATCCCAGGATATAAAGACAGCCACAGACAGATCATCGCTTACAACCTAGCCAAGGTACTCCAACTGCACTTTCATAAGACAATAGAAATATCAAAAAAAAAAAAGGAATTAAAAGAGATACAAAATAAAGAATGGAAAAGAATTGAAAATAGATTAGACAAAATATACAGAGAAGCCAAGTACACTAGTGCATACCTGTAATACCAGAACATGGGCAGTGAAGAAATCAGGTAGCCTTGGCTACCTAGCAAGTCTAATGTCAGCTTAGATCCTCTAAGACTGCACAATCAAAAGAAAAGATCACACTTACCAATATTATTATTAAACTGCTTTTATTTTATTACATACAAATTGGTGATTAAGTAAAATGATAAAATGTGGACATTCAAATTCATTCAAAATGAAGTTAAACATATTTTTCTTTATCAAACTTTTCACACACACCCAGAAAGCTTTACTAGGAAGTCTAACAACATAGTCCTCCACATTCCTCATTCCTTACTTTCTCAGTTCACAGGAGAGTATGTGCCCATTAATTTTGAACCATTTATTTCAGACTAACAATGAGCTGACAAACTGTATGTGCTGAAACCGTTGACATGGTAAGAGCCTCATTCAATATTTGTTTTTATTATTATCTCCATACTGTCTTACTAAATAGATTACTTATGAATATGCTAATGAATAATTTGGACTCATAGTTTGCTTTGTTAAACAAAGCATCAGAATCCACCTCAGGGGAATCTCTGATTTGAGTCCTGGCTTAAAAATGTATCTGCCAGTGAATAGGAGTTAGACTTCAGGTTACCTCCAAGCCCCTGAACTGAAATCTCATCAACAGTTTTGTCATATCCTTGAGAGATGGAGAGGCCACCTTCTGAGAAAACAATCGTAAACATTTGAGCAAATAATTGCTGCTGGGTAATGCTGCATCATGCTCCCTGATCTCAGGGATTATGCCTTGGAGATAACATCTGAACTGATGCATGAGCCCAAATCTGTAAATGCGAACATGAAGCATAATGTGTGTCATCGACTTCCTAGGAAAAATAAATGAAAGTAAGAATAAAGCTAAATTCAGCCCAAGTCCAGCTCCCAGCTTCTTCACTGAGGACCCGTTTGGGATGACCATTATAAGGACACAGGGACATAGCTCCCTGGAGCAAGACCACAGGAAATGTACACTCAACCCTGTTTCAAACCAGAGACCACTTCTCAGTCTTCCCTACTTGGTCTAGTTTCCCTGTGTTGTTGACCACAAGCTTTTTGGGAAAGGAACAGTGTGTTTTCCACTTTCCTGTCCTTGGCTGTCATTTTAGAAAGTCAAATTGGCTTTCTTAAAACAAATGTATGACTGGCAGATCAATTTTTAAGCAGGAAATGAAGCAAAAAATCAAAGCAAAATCCATAGAATACTGCTTGTTGCGTTTCTTCTGTGGCCTAGGCCTGCCTGCATAGGTATGGCGCCTCCTACAGTGGGCTGCACCCTCCCATGCCAATCATCAATCAAGACAGTTAGTTCTTCATGGATACGGCCACTGGCCAATCTGTTTCTTCAGATGATTCTAGACTAGGCCATGTTGATAATTGAAACTAAGATACTATACTTTCCTCCCTTTTTTCCAAAGAGAAAGTGTATACTTATTTTCATCAATTTTAGGACCACCATGAAGGGTCCTACAAATTCTACTTCAATCCAGCATCCATTAATAATTACCTTCTTCCTGGGCCAACTGTATAAACTAAGTGTGTTTACCGTGAATCTTAGTCTGTTTGGTCTGCTACTTGTAATGCAACTACATAACTTGGGAATCTGATCAACAGCATAAATGTATTTCTCACACTTTTGTGAGCTCAAAAGTCCAAAGTTAGACTGTCAGCTCCTATCTCTTACTGAGAGCTCTGCCCCTCAGAGACAACACTTTCTTGTGGTATCTTCAATCTGTGAAAAGGCCCAGGCAGTTTCTGGGGACTTCTTTTAAATGGCACTAATCTCATCCAGGAGAGCTCTGCCCTTTAATCTAACCACCACCAAAGTCCTTGCTAATTAATCTCATCATTCTGTGGAACAGGGTTTCAACAAATGGATTTAAAAGTGACACAAACATTAGGCCACAGAACTTTATAAATTACAACACTGTCTTCTAGAGAAGACGCAGATATATCCACCTCTTTGGAGTCTTTCTCTAGTCCTTATGGCTTTTTTACTCCATGAAAAAAAAAAAAAAATACTAGCCTGTGTTCATTGTGGTCCATACATGTGGAGGAAAGAGGTGACTCAGTGACTTCCTATAGTGATTAGGTACAGTCTGTCCAAACCTGAGCTCAGCTGTGGTACAAACATATGCATGTAAAAGAAAAAAAAATGTATTGGGTTGTCTTTTTTTGTAATTGATAAACTTTTTTCTATAATTGTGTGACTTTATATACTAAATTACAAATGAAATCCAGGTAAATTTGATCCCAGTTCTTGGACTTAAGAAGCATAAGAGACCTAAACTTGCAAAAGACAAATAAAACAACAAAATTAAGAATTGTACAAGTTATAGACAATCCATGGAAACGCTACAAGAAGTTATTTTTTAATTTCTTACAATAAATTACAAAAATGAACTACTCCTTCACCCTGATTCAATTCCTTTGTGACTGAATTTCTATCTCTTCTATCTCAAGAAGGAGATCTACTCTTATTCTCTTGAATTTACACCTACATAATAATGATTGGCCTGGAGAATGCAGCCAAAAACAAACAAACAAACAACAACAACAAAAAGTGGGTCAACTATACCTCTGGTGGAAGCCACCTACCCCACCAGAGGCTAGGCCAGAGTGCTGAACCCCAATTCCTGCCTTCAGGTTCCTACCCTGTTTGAGTTCCTTTCCTGACTTCCTCTAATGATGAACAATGATGTGGAAGTATAGAGTCAATAAACCTTATCACACACACCCCCAAAGAGACAAAACAAAAACAAAAACAAAAAACAAAAACTGTTAAATGGCCTTAAATGTAGGCCTCAAAACATCTAGTTTATCTTCTTTGTTTATTTTTTTAACCCTACCCAAACAGAATACAACAAAGCCCTACCTGTTCACTAAAAGGTGAGACACCACATAGTACAGAAATGTACTATAGCAACTGAAGTCATCCTAGAAGAAGCAGTGAGAAGTCAACCTAGCAGGTGATCATGTACACATGAGTTAGCACAAGAAGAGTTTCCCAGCTGAGCCAGTTAAAGTGGTTGATCAGCAAGATCATGAAACTGTTTTATAACTGTTGAAGATCTGGCTAGCTTTGTATGAGGCAAAAGCTAATAGGTTCATGGATGGTCTCTTCAGAATGTTGACCTAGATCTGAATTTTATGACCTAATGAAATATGTTGCACCCCCCCCTCCCCTCTCTCTCCCCCTGTGTGTGTGTGTGTGTGTATGCATATTCCTTTACACAAACACACACATACACACAGAATATGTTAACAGTCTGGGAAAAGAAATGTGACACGCTTTTGATTTTTCAAGGTGAACCACCTGCTAGCAGTGAGAAGTGACTGCTCGCCTTCTTAGAACACAGGAAGCGCATCTCCATTGCCTCTCATTACAGCGTGTGTTATTCTAACGAGTAACACCACAGTCAGAAAGAGAAGCTGCCATGATGGTCAAATGTCTTCAGCTTCTAATTGGCCACTTGCTTGTCAGAGCCGCTCTCTCAGGAAAGGGATGGCAGAGCCCATGATGGCTGCCTCTTTTCGTATTGTGTGACTTGACACCCACCAGCATGAAAGTCACCCTCACAGATGCTGAGCCAACGCTTTCAACCTGAGAGAGATGTGAATGTTTTCATTGGCCTCTGCAATCGGCCTGTCAAACTGGAGAACATGCTGGGGGAGACAAAGAAAAAAGAGCCTGCCAGAGCGCCATCCTCCCTACCCTCTTGTCAGAACAATTGTAACCACTCTGTTTATTTACTAACGGAGATGTCAAGGTCCTTTCACGCCTACAGTTTTTACATGCTGATAGTATCAAAAAAGAAAACACTGGAATTTTATTTTGTTTTTGCTTTTGTTTGGTTTTGTTTTTTGTTTTTTGTTTTGTTTGTTTGTTTGTTTGTTTGTTTCCTTTTCTTTGACTAATGGAATGTCATCATAGAACTTAGGACTCAGGAAGATGAAGGTATGGCCACCATGGCCTGATGACATTTTGTTCTTGGTAAATAATCACACCTAAGGGATGCAGTAGCCATGCTTAGCCGTCACAGGTGCCTAGTTTTAAAACACTGGTAGCAAACTTTTTAAGCATAAAAAGGGGATTAAGCTTTCACTGTACTTATTAATGTTGTCTCTTAAAATCCTTCAGCATCAGTCTGCAAAGTAATTTAAAACACACTGTGCTCGCACATTCCCATATGTACAGGACGCTTATTACAATTCTTAAACCAAGCAACCAGAAGTAGGACAGCTGAATCTAAATACTGTCACAGCCATGATGTCAGATCTCCCAGACTCAGTATGCTTGCAGATATAGAGAAGTCTCCTGTGTTTGGTTAGGATTTAACTGACTTTCATATACAAAAATCACTGGGTTTGGGGGGAAGTGAATATAAAATGCACAATTCCCAGCCATTAGCACGTCAGTATTTCTACATTTCTGGTTAGTTATTAGTGCTTTACACAAGATCTCCTAAGATTCTTCCTTCACAGGCCAGATACAGTTCACTGTATCTGAGACTAAAGAGTCTTCAGACATAAACATGATATAGCTAATAGCTTTGTTCTCTCTGTTTTGACTTTTTACAAATAAAATACCTATGTTTGTGAGAGCTAGGCTAATTCAGAGAAGACAGCATCATAGTTTTCTATGAAGTGTGTACTAGATACCTCACAGGCAGATGAACATATAGAAAAGCGTATTTTTCCCTCTCTCAGTAATGGAACTCCCAGACACTTAGCAGTTGAAATGAAATGGCAGCTGGTAGTGGGAAAATGAACTGTGATTTCATCATCCCCACTGAGGCAATAACTCCTCCAGGAGGACGTCGGTGTCTTTTCTAAGTTGATGGGGAAGTGGGTTTGACAGGTTTTTCCATAAAAGACCTCAAAGATGTGATGGACAAAGAAGCAGCAAGACAAAGGGAGACAGTCTCCAGAGAATACAGTAGTATTCACTGTGTGGGGATTAGCAATGTTCAGTGCCCAATGTTCCACTGTGGCAGCAACACCACAGTGGATGGAAGCTGAGGAAAATCGAGAAACTCTAGTGTGGCTCAGTCTGTCAACCAGCCCCAATTCTGTTTATTGGACAATTAGCATATCCCTTTCTTTGAAAGTGAATAAGTCATCATTAGAAAACTTTGCTATTTGGAGGTTAGGGACATAGCTCAGTCAGTAGAGTGCTGGCTGTGTAAAGATAAGGACCTGAACTTGGCCTCTAGCATCTACCTAAAAGAGCCAGGTATGGTGGTCCACACTGGGAACCCCAGGGCTGGCAGTGCAGAGACAGAGTCTTTGGTCAATCACCTTAGATGAATGGCAAGTTCCAGGGCAGCTAGAGACTCTATAAAAACAAATATGAATGGATGTGATGGATGGATAGATAGATTAGATAGATAGATAGATAGATAGATAGAAGACAGACTCAAGGTTGGCCTCTCTTCTTCAGGGATGTGCATTCCTGACATTCACAAACATTCACAAACAATTGCAGCCCCCCCCAACATCACACACACACACACACACACACACACACACGAAGAAACCCTTTCTCTTTTCGTTACTCTTCAATATAAATTTTGAAGGTGGTTGCACAGCTTCAAACATGTTTCTTCCTCCTGGTCATGTTCTTTTTTTTTTTTTTTTTTTTTTTTTTTTTTTTTTTTGTTTTCGAGACAGGGTTCTCTGTGTAGCCCTGGCTGTCCTGGAACTCACTCTGTAGATCAGGCTGGCCTCGATTAAAGGCGTGCACCACCACCACCCGGCTCATATTCTTTCTCAGGAACAGACTGCCTACTTCTAGTGTTCTAATGCTGGGTGCTCTAATCCTGGCTTAAATACATTACCTCTTCTTTAGAGATCTCTACACACACAACACACACAAAAAAAAAAAAAAAAAAAAAAAAAAAAAAGAAAGAAAAGAAAAAAAAGAAAGAAAGAAGAAAAGAAGAGAGAGAGAGAAGAAGGAAGGAAGGAAGGAAGGAGAAGATGGATGGATTGATGATAAGCCACTCTATGGATGTCATATAATGTCTATGGTCATGTGGGAAAAACACTATATACTGTACTTTTATTACTCACAAGGGTAAAGCACTAGAAATATTAGAGTCCCCTGGTTTCAGCTAATCCAATCCAAAATCATTATCTTGTGTTTCCTCTTTTATTTAGCACGAGGCCTTCTTGTTCTGGTTTGATCTCCCAATAGTTGCTAATATTCTAATAGAGGAGAATAAATTAATTCAGTCAATGGCCTTCTGGCGAGCTGGGGTTCTTAGATGGTAAGCTTTATTGGATAACATCTCTGTCCTCACCCTGAGTCCCATTTCTACCTTTGCACCAACCACAGACTAGATCACTCCATCAGTACCAGATCCTGAATCACACCCTCTCTCCTCCCTCACTATCTTCAACTTAAAGTGTGTATCAAAATAAACCCTAAATATTGTAAAACCTAATCGAAAATTTAATCCATCTCCACTTTTATGAGTTCTGCTAAACTGCACAGTTTGTTTTTAACTGATGGATGCCATCCTGTGGGGAATGTTGGTAATACTGATCTTCTCTAGTGCAATTAGTAGTAAGTAAATGTGCATTTTCCAGCTCACTAGTTGTGGGATGGAACGACAAGAAGGCCAGGATGGGCCCTAGCAAAACCTCCCATTCCCATTAGCAACAGCAGCTGCGGCCGTTACTGAAAGAGCACTAGCAAACTCAGAAAGGAAAGTGGCTTTTGTTCCACGGCTGATTGTGTTTTCTGCTACACTGATAACACCTCATATCTACAGCACTCTTCTGAAGAGTCTACATGACTATTTTGTTCCCTCAAAAGGCAGGAAGGGAAAAAATGTATGGTGTTATAGCTCGGTGATGTAAGAACTCAATTCTGCTTTATAACTGAGCTCACTGCCCACCTCACCAAATGAATCAACCTGATTAGCTGTCGACTCCAAACCGCTGAGATCCCACCACAGCTCGGTCACCTTTACACTCAACAGCACAGGCAAATTACAATTTCAGGGGGGTTGGGAGGAGAAGAAGACATTTAGTCATTTACTTTAAAATAGCAAATCTAGTCATTGTCGTGAGCGTTGCTTAACACAATTTCATGCCCTCTCAGCCTTGCTGAGCTGATTCTCTTTGCTGTCTTTACAGGGGGAAGAGTGAATGAGTAAAGCTGGCAGCCTCACCCTAAGCAGCTGCCAGTAAGCTCCCCAAATACTCCAGAGGTCTTTATGCTCGAGATGCTACCAGGGGAAAGTGATAAGCTGTGAGTGGCCCGTTAGGTACCCAGACTTGTGCAACAGTGTTTACCCCAGGAGAAGGTAATCTGTAAATTATGTCTAGATCCTGAGTTTTCACTCCTTTAAGTAGCCTTGCATAACACCGGAGTGATGTTATTACCGCAGATGAAGAGGGTTTCCTTGTAAAGGTGGCATGTACACCATTGCAATGTTCCTCCATTTTGTATTCTTAGATGGTGAGTCCTGCAAAGCTGGAAAAGTGTTACACATGGACTCTCTCAGGAAAATGAAAGCTAGAGTGCTTCTTAGACATTTAATAAGATGGGTGAGACTCCCAGAAAACACTGTCCATGGTGGTTAGGGACTATCTAACTGTACTGTGTATTTAAAAATATGAAGCGAATTCCAAAATTTATAAACTTTTCTAGTAAAGGCAAAGCTTAATGAGAAAGCTTGCCAAAATTCAGGCCCCTTTCCACATGTAAGAAATGGAGAGAAAATACTGAGGAAAACTGAGCAAAAGGGTCATAAAGAGGCACCAGCTACAATACATATTTATTTGTTAACACTTGCAGTAAAACAGCATTTTTTCAGCTTGGTGTAGTGATGGAAGTGAGATCCTTTGTTGGGGTGGAGTCGAGTAGCTGTCATGTACATTGTGAGATTTGAGTGGTATCCATGGCCTCTAGCCTCCAAATGTAGCTGGTGAGAGGCACTGTTTGAGAATTTACTTGTATTTAAGAGACACTTCTCAACATGAATGAAATATGCAATCCACTTTTACCCAGCATATTTTTCTAATTTGGTTATTTATATAGTACTCAGCTCACAGTTTTTGAGTTATGCTCTAGCTTAGATATTGCTCTAAATCTATCATTTTAAAATCAAACCAAGAATGTCAAGCAGAGGTCTGGATACTCAGACTTCCAGTATCACAATCTCTCCATCCATTTAACCACTCCTGAGGTTTGGAGTGAACTTGGGAGTTCAGGACTTGACTCTACAGTAATTCAGCACTAAGAAGCTATGGCAGGTAGTTGTCCTTAGATGGCATTTGTCTCCAAACTCACAAATTCTATATCCTAGGCCAGCCTGATTTGGACCTTTGCTACGCCAGATGTTTTAAGAACTCTAAATGGTAAATATTTAAGACATTCCATTTCAGAGTTGCAGAAAACTGTTAAGCCTATGGGCTAGCACGTAATTGCTTTTTAAATATCTGGTATCAAGTTGTAATGAATTGCTAGCCAAACCCACAGAAGAGCCTCAGAAACATCTCTCTCACATTTGGCAAATCTGGAAATGTGTGATAGAGGATTCCAGCTCCTGGGGTCTTCATCTAAAGCTGTCATATGGTTCACTTTTCTCATGGTCTAAGGTATCCATTTCCTCTTTTAAATCTATTCTGAGAAGGAATATAAGAACTCTCAACTCAGTCAAGCTGGACCATATAACTCATGTGCATCCCTTGGTCAGTGACAATGACTGCCAGGATAAAACGTGTTGACCGTGCAAGGCAATCGTGCCATTTCTGGATGAAGATAAAGTGAGGTTGCGGGAGAAGGATAGCCTAGGCTGGCAAGATGGTTCAGAGGGTAAAGTGTTTGCATCAAGCTTTGTGACCATAGTTCAATCCTTGGAATCCAGATGGTAGAGAGAGAGAACCGATTCCATAAGCTGTCATGTGACTTCCATACCTGTGCTGTGGCACACGCAGATAAATAAATAAATACATACATAATACATACATAATAATACATACATAAGTAAGTAAGTAAAAAAATAAATATGCAATTTTAATATAAAGAAATAGAGCTACAAGAAAATTTGGGTCACACTGGGTAGACAAAGGTGAGAAAGAGCTTCAAACCTGCCAGTAACACTCCTAATATGGCTTTCTTTAATGTTTGCATTACAAAATTTATAACTGAAAAGCAAAAATAAAGCTAATGTGCTTTGATGTTGACAAGATAGTTTCTAAATTAACATTTGAAAAATAATTATTAATTTATCACCTCAATTCATAGTGTGCTATCAACTAATCAACTTCTGGTATGCTACAGGGATGCATAAACATTGCTGGTTTTGGATTAGGACCAAAATGCTTACTGCAAATGATCATTTTCCTTCTCTTTTGAGACAGGGTCACTGAGCAACCTCCTACTCTCTATGTAGCCTTGAAGACTGATCCTATTGACTTATAAGAGTACGTTACCACACTGACTAGACGGCCATCTTTTAATCCTTTAAGTACATTACTGCACATCCTTTTCTTCTTTTAAGAAAACAACAATCTAAACTTGAGACCCTTTCTAAACAGAAGGCTGCCTCAGTGGACCTCTCAGTCCTCAATCAGACCCTCTGCATGTCTTTTGTTCCATTAGTTTTATAAGTAAGCTTTCAAAGACACTCACAGAATTCGCGCTCGAATGGTGAAATGAAATATAAATACTCCCGCCTGAAGTGTACTCAGAAAAGTAAATTCCCTGTTAGGGAGAATTATTTAACAGACAATTTCCATGAAGGTGAGTACACAGCAAAGTAAAGAGCTTTAGAGATTGGGAAAAGGCTAAAGTTAAGCTGAGCTCCCTGGAGGATGGTTGGGAGCAGTTTATTTTAAATATGCTAAAATGTTAGAGCATTATCTTTCTAATAAGATGAGATCAAAGAAGAATCAACAAACCGAACTAAGAAAATAGAATGCAGTTTCAAAGTTCAAAAGTTCAGTAGCAATGCCTGCTGGCTTCCTGCTGGCTTCTGCTAGGGTTGTCAAAAAACGTTCACCTGTTTCCTGGAGAGTGGAGAGAGGAGACAATAAGGATTTCGTTGATATTTCTAAACATAAAGCCTCCATTTAGTTTCCACATGGGCTGTGCTCCAAGCATTCAGGTTGAGAGCTATGAACTTAAGACTCAGTTTGCAGTTTCTCTAGGGACAATGAGTTCACTGAGCAGCTGAAGCAAAGTTCTGTCTTAAAGGTGCTATGAAGCTTAAACCCCATGTTATAATGATCCCATGAGAAAGAAAATGTATTTCAAATCCCAACTAGAATGGCATAGATATATTTCCTATCAAGAGGGATACTTTGATCTCAAGGCTCTGGCCAAGGACTTAAGGTGTGTTATGATTTGAATGTGAAAGAGGCTTATGTGTGGATGGCCTGGTCTCCAATACTATCACTATTTAGACAGAGGTAGAAATTTAGCAGCTAGATTCTAGCTGGAGTCAATAGTTCCTTGGGGTGTGCCTTTGAATGTTGTGTGGTATGCCACCTGTAATGGCTATTCTTGGATGTCAACTTGATTGGATCTGAATTAATTAAATTCCAAAAATGGAGGACACACCTGTGGGGACATTTACTTAATTTGAAGTAGGAGGATCCACTTAAAATCCAAATCTGTAACATAGGAAGACATGCCTTTAATCCAGATACTGAGATGGGAAGACACCTACCCATTTTACCTCCAAGCCTTGATAGCAAGTCCATTCCCTCACTCGCATTAGAGCCCACTTCTTGGGATTGAAGACCAACTGAGACACTCAGTGTCAAGGACTGAACAAGTCCTGAATTCTTAGATATTCCATTCTGAGTCAGCCATTGAGAGATCATCTGGACTGAGCCTATAAGTCACTGTAAGAAATCTCCTTTCTATATATTCATTCTGTAAGTTCTGTTACTCTGGACAACAGAATTGATGACCGGCATCCATCCACTCCTCTCCTGGACTATATCTCCTGGACCTGTAGAGCCAAAACAGACACTTCCTTATGTTGCTTTTGTCAAGCATCATGCCATAGCCCCAAGGAAAGTCATCAATACATGTGTAAGAACACAGAACATATTAAATTCTCCCTTGTAATTTCTTTCTGATAGTTTGTTACAGTGGTAAGAAAAAGAAGTCCATAAGGAATGTGGAAATATGGAAATTAAAGGCAGCTAAAGATGAACATATCTGGAACCCACGGACTCCCTCTTTTTTCTTTCTTTCTTTCTTTCTTTCTTTCTTTCTTCTTTCTTTCTTTCTTTCTTTCTTTCCTTTCTTTATAAAGCAAACAGGTCATCATTCTGAGACTTTCCATAAAGGGATGTGATTTAGAAAACAGTAAAGAGCATCTCCTGGACAGACTATTCCCACCATAGACTTTTTTCCCCATTTCTCTTTTTTCCTTTGTCTGATGTGCCTACTAGTAAAAGTGCCAGTATATTAAAAACTACCAACTTTTCTCAGAGGTCTGGGTAATAACTAGCTAGATCAGCATATTATAGCATATTATAGCCACACAGACTAGAGATAGTTAATTGGTCTTCTAAAACTGTCATGCCTCTAAGAAATAGTTTATGCCACAAACAGACTGTATATTGAAAATATATCCCAAAGCTGGCTTTTAAGTGGTTAAGATTTATTTGGTGTTAGGTAATTTGTAGATGAAATAGCAGATAACTGGAAATTTGCTGTAAGTGAAATAAGTATCATCCATCAGATCTGGAACTGATTATGATAGATCATCAGAAAGAACTTACTAAAAGAATTATAAGAAATAGCCAAATGAGACAACAAAGGAAATGGCCCTCAAATAAAGGAAAGAGGCAAAGACAATAACACATAGAGAGACTTGAATGAAACCGACAAAGAAAAACAATTGGTAACGAAGAGTAAAAAAGAGCCCAGAGGTGGTTTAGACAAAGGCCATGGTTATTTTTCTTCCATTTCTAAAATCAGACCAGAATTTGGCAAGCTTGTATTCAAGCCCCAAATTAGACCAATGTGCATGGAATTATGTAGTAACATGAGATGTGATGTCCACAGCATCAGTCAGACAGTCTTGACTGTGCCTTGACCACCTCTGAAAGCTGATATTGAGTTCCCATGGGGAATGACATGAAAACTATTGAATTGCCTCAATCACTTGTCTCACACAGAGCACCAAAGCTGACTGTGCATTGAAGAAATTATTGGAAAGACTAAGCAAAGAACTCTGACCAGGCCAGTTTTCTGGAATATTCTCATAAGAGGAAGATCATGTGTGTCATACTCCACAAGGAATTCACAAAAGTCTTCTTTCTTCCGTACTCCAAAAAATACTCCTCAGATTGAGGTGTGAAAGTTCAAGTACAAAAAAAAATATATTAGAGGATTTCTGAATGATGAAGCATTCAACTTATTCTGAAATCTTATATAGTATATAGAAATTGTTCTCAAGACAATTTATTATAGCTGGCTTCCCAGAATTCAGGAGAGAGGTAGACTCCCTCACTAGAGGGAGACCAGGAGAGGGCACTGTGTAGGTGGTTTTATAATGCACTTGTGGTTGGATCTTGGGAAAAAGCCAGGCTAGCACTTCAGTGTAACATTATATAGGAAGCAATTAAGCATGTTAGTAAGGCTTGTTCTATTGCCAGTTTCTGCGACTATGATCATTTCTTTACTTTTTCTGCTACCCACAATATAGAAATCCAACAACCACAACACTCAAAACTACTAACTGTTCAACCAGAGAAGGAAAGAGCCACTTTGGGTAGGTGAGAGAAAATGTCCTGTGGTTGTTGGTCCTTCGCACTGTGGGCAGCTGAGAGCAAAAAGTGATCTCAGTCGCAAGAACAGCAGGGCCATGGGCACCCTGTACTTTATCTAAATCATGCATAATGTTCTACATTATGTACTTTACTGATGGCATTTCATTGATCCTGAAAATAAAACTGTGAAATGGAGCAGCGGAGATGTTGCAATTATCTGTTACAGAGAAACGGCATTCCCTTTTAACCAAATAACATTACTTTTTTTTAAAGAACACAAGCATTAACGAAACATGAATTCCAGATTTCTATCTGTAACATTTAATTAGCCTGATTATGGCTCATCGATTATGTGGAATACAGGGTGCCTAAGAAGTGTTAGAAATTGATGTCATGCTATGACATGCACAAAAGGATTCAGGATCTCAATATAGGACCCAGGAGCCTGACTAAATGATGATTGACTCTGTAACCTTGGGACGTTCACATATTTCTGGACCTGAACTGATTTATCCTCGGGTCTATGGGGTTGAAATGTTTGCAGAGTGGGAACAAGCTTACCAGTCAAACCTTACAATTCAAAGTAGCCACAGTTGGAATTTCTGCTTCATCATTCAGCAATGTGGGTTTAAGTTTTTTAACATTCCTAGTGTTAGTTTCCACATGGGAAATGAGATTCATCCCTTCATGTGAGCCTAGAGGTCTCCCTAGCTCTTCCCAGCCACCATCCTAAGCCATTCCTCCCAATCTCACCTCCATCCTTTACAAACTCCCCACCTACTGCAGAACAGCCCTTTACTGGGACCCCCACAGCCGTGACACTCGGTTGAGACACAGATCAATGGATCACTGAATATTCACCATAGAAGTTTCTTCTTGTAGTAGATGGGAATTATCACAGGAGACCACTGGTCAATGTCCAGGAAGTAAGGGACTCTGGAGCACTCAATAAATAGCATATTTATAACATATATTTCTTCTCAAGGCTCAGGAATTTGTGAAGAGGAGGTAGAGAGGTTCTAAGGGCCAAATGTGGTGGATGATTCTAAGAAAACTGTTTTTCAGATAGAACAAACCTGATGCACCTATGAACTCAAGAGATACTGTGGAAGCATGTCGAAAACCTGCAAAGAATAAATCCACACAAAATCCTAGCAGAGACCAAGGGAAGTAGGTGCAAAGTCTTACCCCCAATCAAGCAGCTGTTTGCAACTGATAACTCTGGGAGAGAAAAGTCAGTCACTTCAGTGGAGTATAATTGTGTATATTAACCACTCCCATGGAAGACTGTACACTTGGAAATAACTGGCCAGCACAGAGTTGACTTGTTATGTATTGTCTTGGGTTTTGGTTTGTTTTTTGTTTTTTGTTTTTTTTTCCTCTTTTTGGTATGTGCGGGGTCGGGTTGTTTCTTTTGAGGGTTTTGCTTTGTTTGTTTGTTTGTTTGTTTTAGGATTTTATTTTTAGGTTTTTTTTGTTTGTTTATTTGTTATTGGAAAGAGAAAGAATATGAAATGCAGTTGGTGGAAGATCTGGGAAGAATTTGAAGAAAAGGATGAATATATATGACTAAATGTCATATGACCATGTCCAATCATCAGTTATTTTCATGTTTAAAGGGAATGATATGCAGCACTGAATGTGCAAATTTAGAGTACTGTTGAAGTAATTATTTAAAACGCCCTCTGGCTCAGGCAGACTATCTATGCTGCAGCGGCTCTGCCTAGCCCAGCCGCCATGTTTCTCCACCGGAGGCCATGTGCGTGCTGCAGCTAGAAATGGCCAACTAGAAACACCAGCACTGTCACCCACAAGACATCAGCATGGCAGATGGCTCAATCTCCCACACTGTCTCTGCAAGGCTGGGCATTACCCAGGCCATCTTGCCGTCAACGCGGGCTCAGTAGAAAGATGAGACTCTAATGCTTAAAGATTAATCAAAGGCTTATATATATTGATAATAATCAGTAACAAGATATCCATACAATCAGAAGTGTAACCCAATACCCAACCTAGATATACCAACTACCTTTGACTGCTACAGACACGTGAACATCCGTCTCCATCTCCTTTCTCTCTCTCATTCTCTTCTCCTGTCTCCTAGCTTCTCCTTTTCTTTTTCCTCCTCTCCTCCTTACTCCTCCTCTTCCTCTTCCTCTCCTAACTTCTCCCATCTTAGCTCCTCCTACAGAGTACTTCCCAGTACATATGAAATATCCCCAAAATGCTATTATCACTAATAGGGTTGTAACCTGTGCTTCTTTGTTGGACTTTCTTAAGAGTTGAACATGGCTGTAGTTTCTATTGCCAATTGGGGCTCACACACTCATCATGTGCTACTTCTATTTTAATTTTGTTAGTAGTGGCTTAGTGTTCATGGCCTCTCCCTTTCCTGTTCCATAGCGAAGAGAGGCAGGTTTAAACAACTGAGGTAAGGCAGACACACAAAATATAGATCAAGTGACTTATAGCCACAGCTGGGATGAATGTCTGAGGTCTACCTACTATTCCAAATGGTGTTTGGCTTGCAGTAATGTCCTCAGTCCAAGAGGCATCCTGCCAAATGCAAGTAATATTTCAAGTGTTGATTTAGATTGGCAGCTGAACACATGGGTCACTGCTCCAGTATTCAGGTCATGTTCAGCAAAAGGCCAAGATTCTATGATCCTTAGAAGTCAGAGTCAAAAATGAAGCAAATCACCTCATTGTAAAAATAAAATGAAGAGATAATTGTTAATAAGAATATATATTTTTTAAATATTTCACCAAATCCAACTGACCCCATGTTGTTTTGATGTTGACATCAATGAGAGGTCTCTTAGCTTTAAGAGAAGGATTGCAAAGAGGCCAACCATAATGTCCAGTTTCTCCAATATTGCCACACAAATGCCTAAGAATATTCAGGTAAAAATGTCATGATGATAAAAATTCATAGCATGTCTAAAATGAAAAGCAGAGGAGAATTTTCCCTTCATATCTGAGTGTGGAATAAAACTGAAAACCACAATCAGAAAAGCGAGCAAACAGTTGAGCAGATACGAAGTCTAGAGCTGGCCATCTGGTGTGCTCTTACACTCTTTCATCAGAATATGAGGTTTCTCTCCTTCCAAATGATAGTTTCATTGGGAGCCATTTGGAAAAATAATTACAAAGAGAACGTGACAAAAATAAATTATACACAAATTTACAAGAAAGGGACAACGATTACAGTCAAGGCACCATAGAAAAATGACATCAGAGTAATGGCAATAGAATTTTGAAGATTTTACTACAAATAAACAAAAATAAAAATTAGAGAACTGTTTATTCCATTCAGTAATTTATGAAATCAATATAAAGAAACCAGAATTATCACACTTATTAAAACACAGATCAAAATAAAGAGATGGTGTTAACGTATTATAAAAAGACAAAGTCAGTTCAAGAGTAATGTGTTTATTTTTAAAATTAAGGCTGGAACATTGGGTATAAGAGTCAAGATAGCCAACTGCTTGGAGGGAAACACTTTTAAATGTCTGTTTTAACTCAACAATGTCCTATATAGGTGGTTTCTGTTATTATCTAATAAAACAGTTTGGGGATCAGGAGGCTATGCTCCACAAACTTGTCTCCTTCAGTTTTATGATGTCGTCAACTTAAACACATAAATTTCAAGGCTGCCCTGAAGGAGGAAATGAGTAAGTGACTGTTCATGGTTGATTTTTATGGACTGGCCTTAAAAGCATATGTAATACTTCGGCCTATATTTTATTCACAGGAATCTAGTGAATCTACCTACTTCAGTTTGGCTAAGAAACCTTGCCTATCTGTACATCCTGGAAGAAAAAGAAATAAAATATACCATTATCTCTGTTACAATCCTGCTTTGTGAAGAAACTCTATTTGACTTGACATCCTCCACATAGATTATATTCATAGATCTACTCAACATAGACTACAGAAGTCCCACACATTCATGGCAGACAGGTGAAACGTCAAGAATTCCTGGCGACACAAAGTCAGTCCTATTTTAGTACCTCACATGGTTTTCCTGGTCTAGTGACAAAGAAATGAAGAAAAGAAATCTAGCTTCCTCCATCGAGTACATGCCGGTGAATTGAAAACTGTGTGACTGCAATGAGCATTCTCATTCAGAGAAAGGGAAGAGGAAACATGAAGTAGTTGTTGGTACACATAGCAACTCTGAAACCCCATTAAACAGACATCACGTATCCAAGCCTATTCTTTAGGAAGAACACGACCTTCTCATTATTCTTCTGGTGCTCCCTCATTTCAATTGGGATTGTTGGTTCATCCATACTCCAATCTTCAATAAAATTCTGCCGTTTTTGCTCATTGGAGATAGAAAGTTGAGAAATTCACTTTCTGCTTCTTGTAAAGATCCAATTGTTCTTTTAAGATTTAGTTAAAGCATCAGGATGGGTATGGCCCTCATGCCTCACTGGACAACGACAGGAGGACCTGAGCCATTACAATGTCCCCTTCAATTATTGGAGGTCAGGCCTCTATCCCCGCCTTCGAAAGAATAGAATCACCAAGGCCCTTCTATACTTAGAGAAGGGAGGAGATGTCAGGAGCAGCCCTACATATACACTAAAGGCCTAAAATCAGCCATAGGCCTAAAGTCAGCAATAGTTCTGACATACATGCATGCTAACACCAAGTCTTGGGTCTCTGTGGAAAAACACTGGAACAGCAGGCTATAAGCTATTGTAAACAGGTGGCTTCTGTGGAAATTTACCAGCCTGAGTAGTCATAGTTCCTGTAAATACGTAGCCTCGGCGGACAGTACCAACTTAGATAAGGACAAGTGAATCATAGGCAGAGTCATAGTGACCTGTCCCTGAACCTACACCCAGCTGATACCCTGTTCTGAAAGGTATCTGTACTCCCCCTGAACACCTATGCTCCAGTGCCATTCCCTTCCCCACATCCTGCCTTTTTGTGTTTATAACCCTGTGTAAATAAGTAAATTATGATGTGATTTAAATAAATAAATAAATTTTAAATAAACAAACAAACAAACAAACAAATAAATAGAATCCACCAAAAAAAAGAAAAAGAAAAAAAAAAAACAATTTTTTTCAATGTAGTTGACTAACAAAAATAGATTATTTAAAAAAAAAAAAAAGATTTAGTCAAAGCATTTTGGTGTTGACTTACTGCTTTTATTGGGTTTCTAAATTGCTTATTTCCAATTAATATGATATATAGCAAATATAACTAAGTTCTTTCCCAAAATCATGTCTCAGATTTGATATATTTATTTTTAATTTTTGCCAATAGGTCACTCCAAAAATAGCAATGTTCTTGAAGAATCTGGCATAGCTAGTAAGGCTAGTTCTCTGGTACAATTATCCATGTAACATATTTCTAATATGGATGATATCATTTAAAATGAGCTTTTTTGCTCATTAAACCCCTCATGATATTTGTCATCAAGTCTTATTTCCAGTTGTTTCAGATATAGAAAGCAATCAGCTTTCCAAACTTTCGATAATCATTTTTATAGATTCAGTTTCCACCCATTTCACTAGCAAGTAGATCAAGCCATTACTTATGCCAATCCCAGTTAATTAATATTTGTCAGTATACACTCACAAGTATATCAGTTCTTTATCTGTGCCTACCCGAGTTAATATGAGGCAGTGTACACTTAACAATGTCATTATTTTTTCTCAGATAAGTCAACTGAACATTCTTCACAGTGCATCGGTGAACACTTTATTGTAAGCATCATCACCATCAGCACAAACCATTGTTGCCTATTTCAGAGTTTTACTCTAGCCATAGCACAGACTAGATAAATTAAAAGTAAATCATCTGCTTTAAAAAAATACTCAAAATGTCAGAGACTAAATAAACCATTTTTCAGGATCATTCAGGAAAACAAAGGCCTTGCTTTTAGTTCAGCTTCTCTTCAGAAGTGTTCCCGTAATCAGTTTAGTACCATTCAGCTGGGTAAGATAGAAAAAGGAGACAGATAAAGAGTCCGGAAAACACACTTGGGGTAGCTCAAAAGGAAATACCAAAAAGTACACATTGCTTTCATTTCTTTATTTCACCTTGCTGATAGTCAAACCTAGGACTTCATGAGTGTCACATTCATCTACTCTTGGTTGCCTAAAGGAGAAATTGGAAAATAGTACATTATTTAAATTCTATTAGATGGAACTCAACTCTCTCTCCTAACTATATGTATTTATGTAAAGACCTGGGAGATGCAAGTCCACTATGGGCCTAGGTGGTTCTCCACCTTCCAAATACTGTGAAATTTTAATACAGTTCCTTATATTGTGTTTACCCTCAACCATAAAATAGTTTCATTGTTATATAACTGCAATTTTGTTTCAGGTATGAATCATAATGTAAATATCTGATATGCAGGATATCTGATATGAGACCCCTGTGAAAGGGTTGTGCTGTCATCAAAGGAGTCAGAATGCACAGTTGAGAACTAGTAGTCTAAGCAGAGGAAACAAACTTGGCAGTTTCTCCCTAGGATTTCCCAGTTGGAAAGAGCACATGCATACCGTATGGACTATAATGGAGTTCACTGCCAGGATACAAAAAACAAAGCAAACAGGTTGCTCAAAATTGGATTGGAATTGTTACTGTAATTCTTGGCAAAGACAAGTTGACAATGATCCTTAGCAAAGAACAGCTGGATTTAGGATCTTGCTCCCTAGAGATAGACACAGGAAACAATGATTGCTTCTAAAAGTAGAAAAATTGATTTCCAGAAAACTGAGTAACCATAGACAAATTAGAACTGCATTCTTGTTTTAACAAATTGAGTGTGTTCTTTCATTCTTTTATTACCATCCTACCAAATATTTTTATAATTAAATTTATTTGATTCACTTTATAACACAACATTAGCCCTTCCTCTTCTCCCAAGACCCCCTCATGTAAGTCCTCCATGAAGGGAAAGCCCCCGTCTGGGTGTCAATCATCATGTGCACACACACACACACACACACACACACACAGGCACACACCTACCTCACATATACTTCACCTCCCCCCCACACCTTACCCTTCCATTCTGCACACCAAGTTACTACAGGACTAGGCACATCCTCTCCCACTGAGGCCAGACAATACTTTCCATTTAGGGGATCAGGAGCCACAGGCAGGCAACGAGGCAACAGGCTCAGGGACAGCATTTGTTCCAGTTGTTTGGGGGACCTGCATGAAAACCAAGCTGCTCATCTGCTACATATGTGCAGGGGGCCTAGGTCCAGCCTGTGGTGATTCTTTGGTTGGTAATTCAGTCTTTGGAAGTCCCCAAGGGTTCAAGTTAGTTGACTCTGTTGCTCTTTCTGTGGAGTACCTGTTCTCCTTGGACCCCTCAATCTTTCTCCCAACCCTCCTTGAGCTCCATCTACTGTTTGGGTGTGAGACTCTACATCTCTTTCCATTGGCTGTTGTGTGGAGCCTCTCAGAGGACAACTATGCTACGTTCCCATCTGCAAGCATAATGGTATATCTTTATAGTGCTAGGGATTGATTCTTGCCAATGGGATGTGTTTCAATTTGGGGCTGTCATTGGTTGGCCATTCCCTCAGTCTCTGCTCTGTCTTTATCCCTGCAAATCTTGTAGGCAGGGCACATTTTGGTTGAAGTCTTTGAATGTGGGTTGCTATCCTTATCCTTCCACTGGGAGTCCTGCCTGGCTAGGAAGTAGCCACTTCAGGATCCATATACTCCACAGCTAGGAATCTCAACTAGACTTGTCCCCTTACATTCTCTGGGACATCTCTCCATCCCATGTCTCTGGCACATCATAGAGATTGCCCCTGCCCCCAACCTATATCCCTTCTCTTTCCTGCGCTCCCTACAAATGATCCTCCCCCTGCCCTGCTTCCCACTCCATCGCTTCTTCCACTCAGTTCCCTCCTTCCATTCATCTCCCATACCTATTTTATTTCCCCTTCTGAGAAATATTCAACCTCCCTCCCTTGTGCTCTCCTTGTTATTTAGCTTCTTTGGATCTGTTGATTATAACATAGTTATACTGTACTTTGTGAATAGTATCCACTTAAAGTGAGTACTTTTGGGTGTAAGTTACCTCACTCAGGATGAAATTTTCTAGTTCCATCCATTTGCCTGCGAAATTCATGAAGCCCTTGTTTTTAATGGCTGCATAATATTCAGCTGTGTAGGTATACCACATTTTCTGTATCCATTCTTCAGTTGAGACACATCTAGGTTTTTTTCCCAGTTTCTGGCTATTATGAATAAAACTGCTATGAACATATTTTAGCAAGTGTCCTGGTGGGATGGTAGGACTCTGAGATTCCACATTATAGCCATCAGAATGGCTAAGATTAAAACTTCAAAGGACAGCACATGCTGGTGAGGGTGCAGAATAAGTAGAATACTCCTTCACTGCTAATGGGAGGGCAAACTTGTGCAGTCACTCTGGAAATCAATTTGCCAATTTCTCAGAAGATTGGGAATAGTTCTACATCAAGACTTAGCTATACCACTCCTGGAAATGTACCCAAAAGATGCTCCACCATCCCACAAGGATACTTGCACACAATTTTTAACAACACCCCTAAGATCAGAACTTATTCTCAATTGTCATAGGTAGTCAAGCCTATGTGTGGGAATAAATTTACTAAGTTTACATGAATGTAAAGATATTGAAACCAAAGTGACACAGTACTAAGAAACCACACACACACACACACAAACCCAGAGGCATTATTAGAGGAAAAATAAGGATCCACGAAATATGGAGCAGGTACTAACATGTTTCTAGTAGCTTATTTTGAAATTTACTGAAGCTGGGTACCATGGAATACCTAAGGAATTTGATGTGATATTTGAAGAGAGCTTACATTCAACTGCACAGGAAAGATAAATTGAAGG
This sequence comes from Mastomys natalensis, assembly GCA_021653895.1. NCBI lineage: Eukaryota > Metazoa > Chordata > Mammalia > Rodentia > Muridae > Mastomys > Mastomys natalensis. The sequence goes on from JAJTUV010002415.1 coordinate 231,338, forward strand.
GTCATTAATCAAGGCAATAAAGCCAGCCTACTTTATAATTTTCCCATTGAAAATTCTCCTATAAAAATGTTATTCAAATCAGAGTCTCTCCAATTCAGACCAAAAGGTTCAAAGAGCAGGAGAGACCATCACATTCTAATGGGCACTAACTTTCATTTGGGGAAAGATGTACTAAATAGTAAAGAATTTCTAATGGTTTGAAACTGCATTTCAGTTCTATGTAGGATGGATTTTTTTTCCTTAACTGATTATCCTGGCTTTTTAATATAGACATTTGTTCTACTAATTAGAAAAAGAGTGGACATGAAAAATAATAACTGGCTAAATGGACACATTGTATTCAGTGTTTTATGAATGATATTACATTCTCATATGTTATGGCTGGCAATAACCATGCAATCCATTCTGCATCAGTAAATAGTGATTTATTCTTTTGAAGCTTTAATATAATCATTTTGCCAGGAATTTAAGTACCCATTAGTTAATCTTCACTGCTGCTGACCTCAGTAGGTTTTTTTTGGTAAAGCTCCATATATAGCATTTGTAGGTCACAAAAATGCCAGCAATCTTCATTATGATCATTTCCCAAACACCCTGACAGCAAAATGTTTTCCCTCAACTCATTTATATGTACGACCTTTAATTAATGCTTCATCTCATGCCAAAACATACTGAAACCCTTGTCACTTTACATGCAGTGTGACATTTATACAAACACTTGCTGGATTTATCATGTACAATGCACATAACATTTGTATGCCATGGCTTGAAGGCAGATAAAGCCTAAACCTGGATTCAAATACCTGCAGCCTGAAAAGCGTTAGGGAAATTGGGAAAGTGAGATGAAGGCCTTTGCCAAAGTGGAATCGCTGCCTCCACTGCCATCCTCAAGGGCACCATGTCTTACAGTTGCTGTAAACAGCTAGATCTCTTTAAACCATGGGGAGAAAAAACCTCCTCAAGAATGCATTTAGATATTCCTCTTTTGTCCAGGAAATGTTTCTCATCTAAAAGACAGATGGTGATTTCTGAAAACTCAGAAAAGGTATTTGGAAGATGCCTAAAGTCTCCAAACATGGGGATGTACTCTTGTCTACTATGGAAAGGGGCAAAACAGCCGTTTCTGGTTATGATGGAGATTGAAGTGGTGGCATTTGATAATTCTGAGCACAGACGTGCACCTCCTCTAAATTTCCAACAAAAGTGGAGTTAAAACCACCTAGAATTCAACAATATCAGCCCTCTCTTAATTCTACTCATATTCCAACCATTACAGACTGAGGTTGCCCTGCAGATAAACTGAAGCAGTTTCTTAACCTACAGTTTTTGTTTCATTTGTGCTGGCTTCCTTAGCCTTTACCATAAAACATTTGAAATGGTTTTAACTACCGTGTAATGAATGAGTGCTTGGGCAGAGCTCCAGAGACCATTCTTGGGATTTTGTGTAGGTTCAGCACATATGAAGAAGCTAAACCAGCCAGCAGCAGAGACATTATCACCTCTAGCCAGACTAGTCTCAGTCATCAGATGATGTTAGGTATTCACATTCCAAGATCTGCATCTTCTCAGAGCATGCAAATGAAGTAATCACAAGGTGTTAATAAACCATCTACCCTGAAAATATCTGACTTCAAAATCTGAGCATAAAAATGATGCCACACCTGACTGGAGAGATGGCTCATTGGTTAAGAGTCCTTGCTATGCAAATTAGTTTAGATTCCTACACCTATATAAATAGATGGGTGTGTCCAAATGCTCACTTCCCCATAACCAGAGCCTTGTGATGACTCAAGAATCACTTGGACTTGCTGGATGCCTGCTGGACTCCTGACTCTGTGAGAGAATGAGGCAGAGAAGGATATAACGGAGCACCTGATATCATCCTCTGGTGTGCATGCAGCACAAACAACACATGACATCAACTCAAGTGCATAACACTCTCTGTCTCTGTCTCTCTGTCTCTGTCTCTCTGTCTCTCTCTGTCTCTCTCCATATATATATGTCTGTGTGTGTGTATACCCCAAAAACACAAAAACATATACCCAATAAGTGACACTGTACAAAGTCATGTAAATATGACTGAGACATGGCCCCCAAGTCTTGATCTGTCCTTTTTCCAGCATTCAGTCAAATAAACTAAGTTTATCTAGAGTCAGGCTAGCATTGAGAAAGCCCAAGTGATCCTCGAGTCTCCACCTTCCATCCCTCATCACAGGGCTCTGATTATAGGCAAGTGAGCATTTGGACACACTCAGCTATTTATATGGGTGTGGCAGAACATAGTAAGTATAGCAGTGTTATGGTTTGTATATGCTCAGTTCAGGGAGTGGCACTATTAGAAGGTATGGCCCAGTTGGAGTAGGTGTGACCTTGTTGGAGTAGGTGTGTCACAGTGGGTGTGGGCTTTAAGATCCTCATCATAGCTGCCTGGGAGCCAATATTCTGCTAGCAGATCTCAGATGAAGATGGGGACTCTCAGTTCCTCTTGCTCTATGCCTGCCTGGATGTTCCATGTTCTTGCCTTGATGATAATGGACTGAACTTCTGAACCTGTAAGCAGCCCCAATTAAATGTTGTCCTTATAAGAGTTGCCTTGGTCATCATGTCTGTTCACAGCAGTACAACCCTAACTAAGACAAGCAGCAAGCTGAGAACCTGTGAGGTAGGACCAAGACCAGGAGGGTGAAAGTTAAAGGCTAGCATATACCCTGGAACAACAACAGCAACATGTAGAACAACAAGTTGAATTGATGATAGCTATTTAGATGCTAGTACTTTAGTGAGTGATAAATGAGGACTTCAACAGGACTTGTTTCTTCTTCCTCCTCCTCCTTTTTTTTAAAAAATATGCATTTAAAATGGTCAACTCCCACATCATTCTATAATATTCTATGCATATTCTCTTAGGAAAAACTATATAACTCTTCAAGAAGAAATTAGCATGCAAATAACCATCCAATAAACCAAACTATTATGTGAACTACTCATTAGCTGAGCTTCTCACACAGAAATCTTTAAGAACCTACCTAGATCACAGGCAATTTTTAATTTTGCTGATTAAATTGTATTAATTTATCTGTTAGCAATATAATGGATATGTTTCATATGTGAGGGAATATCAGATAAATTTCTGAAGACTGCAATTCTCTTCGACCTTGTTAGATCTCCTTAAGAAGGAGAAAAAAAGAGAAGTCAATTAGGTATCTTATTATTATCAACATTATTACTCTGTGTGTGCATGTGTACTCATGTCCCTGTAAGCATAGAGGTCAGAGGTTGACATCTACTGCTTCTGATTTATTTTTTTAAAAGAGGTCTTTCCCTGACTCTGGATCTCACTGGCTCAGCTAGACTGGATGGCAGGCAGTCCCCAGGATACTCATCACCAGTCCTGGGTTTACAGGCATACACTTTCTTTAAAAATACTACGTTTATTAATTCTTTGAGAATTTCATACAATGTAAATTGATCATATCCAGTGCACAACCTCTCCTTCCACCAATATCCCTCCCATATACCCATTTTTCCCTCACCACCCTAACCCACCAAACTTTGAGTTGTTTTGTTTTGGGTTTTAGTGTGTGTGTGTGTGTGTGTGTGTGTGTGTGTGTGTGTGTCTATGTGTGTCTCTGTGTGTGTCTCTGTGTGTGTATCTGTGTGTGTGTTGCTTTGTTTTGTTTATCTCAGGAGTCCAGTTTATGTTGTCCCACTACTACTGTTAGGAGTGAGGCCTGCCCTGATGTGTAATAGACCTTCTTACTGGGGGTCACACCAGTAAAGCAAAACCAACTCTTCCTCTGTTGCCAGCTAACAAATGGCAGTATGTCCTCAGCTAGCGGTATGATACTGATGATCCAAACTCCAGCCCTCATGGTCACTTGCCAAGCACTTGACAAATGAAACTACCTTAGCGAGCCCAATATAAAGTGTTTTGAAATGTGTCACGTGAATTCACATGGATGAATATTTACTATTTATCAAAATTAAGTCATTTATCACATGACAGTTTAACAGCCTTTCTTGTCCTGCTTTCAAGAATGACAACTCCCTCCAAAAATGAAATTTCCCTTTTGTGGACCAAGCTTGTCAAAGTCTCTGATGACCGAAGAACTGTCTTTAGAACAGGATGTTCAGATGCTCATGGAATGCTCTGTGTTGCTAACCCTGTATGTTTGCTTCCTTGTATGTAAGCTACGACTAGAATGAGCTCAGTGAAGCTGCAAGCAAAGGAAACTGAAATTTGTAAGTCAGAAAAATACGTGCTTTAATAGTGCATGTTTATGTTCCATGTTTGGATAGGTGCAGCTAGAATTCATCACTGACAGAAAAAAAAAAAAAAAAAAAAAAAAAAACGAGCAACGGTACAGTGACAGATACACTTGGATTCACTGAAGAAAAAGAAAAACAGATTACGGAGAATGAAACATAAGACAGCTAAATTCCCATTAATATATGTTATTATAGATTAAAGGAGGGATGATTAAGTCTTAGAAAAACTTAAGAACTAGACAAGATTAAAACGTTCCAAAATAAATAGCTGTAATATGGAATACTTCTAAATATTTATAACCTGCATGCTAACAAGAATGAACGGTTTTTACTGTTAAGCCCCAGGATCTATTTAAGTGATAATATTTTATAGCCTCCTAAAGAATAGAAAATTAAGCATCTTTTCAAGGAATTGAACTAGTATATTAACCCAAGAAACAAAAAGGGCTTGCCTAGGTTTTTAATGTTTAAGTTTTTCTTAATTTATTTTTTAAAAGGATTCTAGAGCGATTACAGGCTCAGTGGAAAATAGCAAATTGCGGAACAATACTTGTGGGGGGCAAAGAAAGGTACATGCAGAGAAACAGCAAGAGACTGTTTCCCTGCCTCTTAGGAGCTGAGCAGTGAAGGAACAATCATATAAATGTTAAAGTCATTCCCCAACATTAACATTTAATTACTTTCTGAATCAAGTGCTAGGATTTTATGAATGAGCAATGATTTTCCCAATAAAAAAGAAATACAACCCTCATTCAGAATTTATACTAATCTGCTAAAGCTGCCATTAACAAAAATACCACAGACTGAATGTCTTAAATAACAAAAAATATATTGTCTCTTAGTTCCCTAATCTCAGAAGTCCAACATCAGGTACTTGAAGATTTGTTTTCTTAGGAAACCCTCTCAGGGTTCTTCTACCTGGGAGTTTATCTCTAATGTCTCTTTCTTAAAGGGATAGAAGTTAGTTAGGTTAGAGTCTGACTTCATGACCTCACTTAACTTTAAAACTCTTGCTCAGAGTGAGGACACAGCTCAGCTGGGAGATACTTAGTATATGGGAAACCTTGAGTTTGAATCCCAGCATAGCACAAAGGAGATAAAGAATAACAGGACAATCCTGTAATCCAAGTACCTGGGAAGGTAGAGGCAGAAGGCTCAATAGTTCAAAAAATTTAAGGCCAGTCTGGGCTGTATGAGATCCTGTCAAAAAATAAAACAAAATGGGAACAAAATCCTTGTCTGTAGAGTCATATTCTAAGTTGAACAGCAAATTAGTGGTAGGAAATTCAAGGTCTGAAGAGAGAAGATGAAAAGGGCTATTTGCTATCAGCTGATTACTAGGTTCTATGATATGAGTAACTAGCTATGTTAGCTTCCACTACAATAAACGAAATGATCAGTATAGCTATACCAATGCTGGAGACTCTCTCTGGGACACGTCAGTATGTGGACAGTTTAGGGCACAGCACAACAGATGGTCAGGAACCACTTTTATAAGTGACTTAGTAAGTTACTGATAATACCCACAATCCCATATATCAATATTCCCTTCTTCAGACAAGATGTCCTAAATGCACACACATACACACACAAGCTATAGCAGCACAATGAATATCTTTACCTCACTCAAAACCCTAGCTAACAACTAAAAGAAAATAAAATTATGAAGAAAAGTAGGAAAGAAAAAGAAATCCGAATCTGATAACATTTTTTTAAAAAACTATGTAAAAAATTGTCAGGTACAAGACTTCTCCTTGAAAGTGGATGTCAGCTTGCAGCAAAACTACTCCCTAAAAAGCTTGTGCAATAAAACTGACATTTCTCTCCTAATTGAGCTTTCAAGAAAACAGAGTATTTGTAAAGCCTGATTTGTATTTTATGCATTCATTTTTTTTTTCCTCTGCATTTTCTAACCTGTCATGACACATCGAAGTTAATGAGGTCAACAGTATCAATTTCTGTGATCAAACTACTAACCAATTAGTGTTTAAACTAAGGAAAGGATGTTTAAACTACATTTTCCATGTACTCCTGACTCCCAGAAACTGTCAGCTTGTGTGCATATTTTTTCTTCCATTAGACTCTATGCCAGCTACTAATGTTTCTGTGAAGACTGCTAGCGTATTTTGAAGTTTATATAATTAACCCTACACTAGTGGTGATACTTAGCAATATAGATCTTGAATTTACTTTTAATAAATTAGAGCACAGTGGGAGAGGTGAAGATTATCTTCTGCCATGTTGAGCACTTACTGCATCGATCGGGATCGAGCCAAAAATTGATGCAGTACGAGAGACTACATAAATCTAGACATATTCCTACATCTAAAGCCTTGGGAATAATTCAGCTGATGGTACATTGAACAATAATGTCTTTGGCATTTGAAATTTTTAATATTTGAAAGTAACATGAAATCTCTGCTGTAAACATCTTATGAATGTCTTTGTTTGCTGCTGGTTCTATGGAATTTAGACAGTCTTCATCGGCTAAAGAAGATTTAAAATTGTAGTCTAAAATATGGAGAAGACCATGATATTCTAGGGGACTGTAAATCGACGTTCGCCGTCCTCCATCAGAGGCTGCTCCAGCACTCATGCATTATGGGAGGCAGTGGGCTAGAAAACAGTGAGTGAAAGAAGGCGGAGCATAACTGTTGAGGATCCAACATGAATCCAACATCGTGAAATACGAAGAGTAGGACATAAGATGAACTTTAAAAATAGTATCCTTGAAGTAAATTAGAGAGAATCCTTACATAAAGGAACAAGGTCTTGAATAGATTCATCTCAAAACATTTGAGTGGGTTTGAGGGCTGGGAAGTCCTGAAGAAAATCAACATTGAAAAGGAAAGCAACACTAAAACCAATCAAAAGGGTCTTTAAAATTGATGACAAAAATGTGCCAAGAACGTAGGGATGTGTTTGTTTTAATTCCTTGAATTGTATACCTGGAAAACAAAAGCAGTGTTAAAACTGAGACGACAGAGAAAAGCATCCTTTCCAATTTCAGGCCACTCTTCCTTTGTAGTCAATGCACCTTTCATGGATACAATAACATAATCATTTTCACTTTTCTCTTTTGAAAAAAAACGTATAAAGTTGGCCAAAAAATAAATTATGAAACTGCAATTGTACAGAACAAACTGTCCATGTTCCACACAGAGAGAAAGAAAATAAGTTCGCTTCTTTGGAAAAGTAATTATTTCTATAATTATTGTGGATTTGTTGTGCAGACATCTCTTTCTGAATACATTATTGCCCCCACATGTATGAAAACTTTAGTTCCTTCCCAGGAGAATAGAGACCTATCATCTAAATTACTCAAAAAAATATAGGTGGGTAGCCGCAATTATCTCTGCAACTCATGAAAATTCAGTTGTGTGGGCTCTTTCAAATAAAAATGTTTTTAGATATGAATATCTTAGATGATTGCTCAGTGTGTGTTTATTTTTATGGTAAACAAGAGTGTAATTCTGGATCCAAAGTTTTCTAGACTGCTTACAAAAAGCTAGGTATGCTACACAGCGTCAGCAAAGGCATACTAAAGTAAGGTTATTTGGGGTCCTTTTGCCTGGGCTATCTTCTTGGGGTTCACAAACTTCATAACTTTCTCACAGTTGCACAATTCTTAATAAGAGATACAAGAATCCATCCCCTGACTGGGTAGGGAACTAGGATTTTTGTGGCCTTGCTATAAGTACCCATACATGTCAACAGCCTATTTAACTAGCTCCTCATTGTACTCTTGGTACAAACTGATTAGAGATGAAAATGAATACCATTGATAAAGTCTACTTCTGCTGTAATTTCACTTTATATTTAAGTCTTCAGGTGATGTAAAATATATTAGCGAGATTTTTTTTTCTTTTTGTTTGCATAAGAGATCTATGCCTCTGTTGATTTACAGTCCCCTAGAACATGGAGGTTATATCCTTGGTGTGAAATAAGGGAAGGGCAACTTGCAGAAAAAGAAACAAAGGTCTCAAGGAACATCAACTTGTGAGGAATCCTTGACAGGTTATAAGCACCTACCCAAAGTGGGCCATTCCACATTCTTAAAACATTTGCACAAGACACTTGGGTGAAGTGTAAGAGTTACACAAAGCTAAAATAGAGAATCTGTCCACATATGAATTCAGAAGTGCATGCCATTGCCTGTCAGGTGACAGCACAGCCTGTGAACAGTTCTTTGTGAGAAGGAGAGTGAAAACATGGAGATTATATCCTTAGTGTTGTTTTGTTTTGTTTGTTTGTTTTATTTTTTTTGTTTGTTTTATTTTGTTTTGTTTTGTTTAAAAAAAAAAAACTTAGAACTTTTAAATACTTTTCTTCTTTTTTGAAAAAAATTTGTTATTGATTCTGTGTGAATTTCACATCATGCACCTCAGCCTCCCTCGTCTCCCAGTCTCTTGATATCTTCCCTCTGCCCTTGCAGCCTGACCCCCTCAAAAAGTTAAAGAAAACAATCTTGCTGTGGAAGCTGCAGTGTGTCACGTTGTATCACATAGTATGTCCTTTTTCCCACACAGCTTTACTCACAAATATTCATTGGTCTAGTTTGAGGTTTCTAGCTTCTGCTACACTATCAGTACTGGATCCTCACTGGGACTTCTCTGTGATACCCTATTGTTGCCCTGGGACATAGAGATCTTGAACGGCTATCAAGAATATCTACAAAGCTCATGTCATTGAGATCCTTAATGTCTATGGAGTTTATACATGGGGAACAATTGGACTGGGCCAACTCTGGGCCCTAGATCAGGACCTGAGTGGAAGCTGAGTTGCTCAGCCCACCAGCTCTCCTGTGCCAGAGCCACCAGGGCCAGCTCTCCTGCTCTCATGTCCTCAGGGCAGCTCTCCCTTGGTAACCCCCTTCACCAGGACCCATTAATGCTGCAGCCAATAAGCAGTGGTTCTCTCTCTCTCTCTTTCTCTCTCTCTCTCTCTCTTCCTCTCTCTCTCTCTCTCTCTCTCTCTCTCTCTCTCTCTCTCTCTCTGTCTCCCACCCTCGGGATCAGCTCACCCACCTGCCCTGGGTAGTGGGTCAGGGGGCAGGAGGCATCTCTCTCAAGTACATCACTCTGCACAATAGAGAAGGGGTGGGACCATCTTTACCCCAATAATGCCCTGGAACCTGCTCACCTGCATCTGCCAGCTGCCCGTGGAATGTCCAGGTGAGGAGCATGGGCCAGGTCTTCTGAATGCCACAGGCATCGAGGGGTGGGGCCATCTCTCCCTTACTCTTTCCATCAGGGCCAACTGTCCCATTCTTCCCAGGCAAAGGGCAGGGACAGCTCTCCTGAGTCTGGTGGCTGATGAGGAGTGGAGGCATCTCAACACAGTACTTAGAAATCCACCTGGTCTCAGGTGACAGTCCATACCATTGACATCAACGTGGCCTTTGGTGGCAACTCAGACCACAGGCATCAACACAGACCCCAGCTGCAGCAGGATTGTGAACCCAGACATAGCTTGCGGTGGCAGCATGGGACAAGATATCATCACAGCCTTTGGTGGCAGTGAGGCCACTGTTATCCAGATGGCCTTTGGTAGCAACACAGGCCTCAGCCATCAGCATAGACCACGACTGTGGTAGGGCCATGGACCCAGACATAGCCCTTGAAGGAGCCAGGCCCCAGACATCACCATGACCCTGGGTAGCTGTGTGGTCTCCTCATATCTGCCTGTTACTCACTGTTGTTGAGACTCCATTTCTACATCTCTCCACAGTGCATAAATGTCTCTTGGCTTCACTTTCTTGTTCATCTCTCCACCACATACTCCCTTGCCCCATCTGTCCATCACATATTTGCTCATTGTAGTGACACCTGACTCCGGACGTGGGGCTCGTGCTTGGGTATCTCTCTTTTCCAGGCTTTCTAAGCCATGGGGCCCTGGGTCCTCCAAATCCTTTTGAAACATTTTAGGGCTCCCAGGACTTTACACAGCACACTTTAATGTCAACCTTTCTGAATGAATGGATGATAAAATGTGGCACTACATAAAAATGCATAGATTTGCATATAGAAATATGCCAAACTCCTTTTTTTTTTCTTTCAGGGTTACACAGGTACAACAGAGAAACTGAAGAAAGAATTCTACTTGGGGCACATATGAGTCATGCTATTCGGTCTTCCATGCACACTGGCAACGCACCCCTTTCTTTCAGCATTAACTCTCTGTGGTGGATAACACCTATCTTGGCTTCCTTTATGCACTTTTCTCTATTTAAACCTACTTTTAGGTAGCTACTTTTAGGAGCTACTTTCAGGTAGCTAGGGCAGGAAGCTGAGAGATCACATCCTCACCCATATACACATAGGAAACAAAGAAAAAAAAGGGAGTGGTATAAGGCTAAAACCTTTCAAAGTCCACCCCAAAGTGACATACTTCCTCCAGCAAGGCTGCAGCAACCACCCCAATCCAAAGAGACCCTAGCTCACTTGAGCAAGTGGCTCTGTCAGGCCATGCCTTTCTCCCCCAATTCCCTCTGCCATGCGGTAAACCATTAGATTACATTCCTGAATCTATCCACCAAGGTTTAGTCCCTTATTTGGTCACTTCCTCCTCCTGAGACTGACTACCAAGGTACAGTTATCAAAGCATTGAAGTCTAGAAATCAAAAGTTCCCTTATTTTCACCTAAGTAACATGTCCAATAAAACGTAAACACCTCATCCTACCATGGAGTTTCCCTTTTTACATTTATAACTGCCATTTACCTATGGGCCACATCTGTCTCCTCTATCCAGAGGCAGTCCTTTGGCCTCACTGGGACAAATACCCCTTCCCTTATCCCCTCTTCTCTTCCCTTCTCCCTCATATCTTCTGTCTTTGTCTCTGATTCCCTGGCCCTATCCCTCTGGACAAATAAATCTCCTTTTGTCCTGAGAACTTCGTTTGGGGAATCCTGAGCTGATGCTGATTTCTTCTAGTGCCACCAACTAGGGACCAAATTATTCAAGTTCTTAAGTCTATAGGTGGCATTTCTCATTTAAACCACGCCACCTACGTTTCCTTTTCCCTGTACCTTTCTAGATTCTCTCCAATCTAATGGAGAATGATAAACTTTTTTTAAATGCTCATAGGTAGATGAAAAAACTTTTGTTTGCTTTCTAAATTGAACTAGTAAAATAATTTACTTTTGTTTGCTTTTTAAATTGAATTATTAAAATAATTTCAAGAAAGTAACTTTTACTAATAATTTTTTTCTTAAGCTAGGGATTGTTATAACAGTTTCATCCAGCGAGTAATGTTATTTCCCAAGCAATTGTACCAGCAGCCACCACCTGCTGATTGAAGAACTCTGACCTGACCTATGCCCTTCTTGAGATTCCAATATGCCCAAACCCTAATCAGTGCCCAACGTACAACTAGTCTTTCTTGATTTCTAAGTGACTGCCACAGAAATTGAGTCTCTTTGTAAAATAAGAAACATCTGACATTAAGGAATTCCCCTCAACCTGCTAAGATACAATTGAGTGTATTTTCTTTTCTCTTTTTTATTGGATATTTTATTTATTTACATTTCAAATGTAAATAAATGTAAACCCTTTCCTGGTTTCCCCTCTGAAAACCCTGTATCCAATCCCTCTCCCCTGCTTCTATTAGAGTGCTCCACCACCCTCTCCCACCTCACTTCCCTGTGATTCCCCTACACTGGGGCATCAAGCATTCATAGAACCAAGAGCCTCTCCTCCCATTAATGCCAGATAAGCCCATCCTCTCCCCATCCTCTTTGGTTGGTGGTTTAGTCCATGGGAGATCTGGGGGATCTGCTTGGTTGATATTGTTGTTCTTCCTATGGGGTTGCAAACCCCTTCAGTTTTTTCAGTCCTTTCTCTAACTCCTCCATTGGGTTCCCTGTGCTCAGTCCAATAGTTGGCTGAGACCATCCCCATCTGTATTTGTCAGGATCTGGCAGAGCCTCTCAGGAGACAGCTATAACAGGCTCCTGTAAGCAAACACTTCTTGCCATTCGCAATAGTGTCTGGGTTTGGTGTCTGTGTATGGGAAGGATCCCCAACATGGGGCAGTCTCTGGATGGCCTTTCCTTCAGTCTCTGTTCCATAATTTGCCTCCATATTTCCTTTAGACAGGAGCAATTCTGGGTTAAAATTTTATATATGAGTGGGTGGCCCCATCCCCAACCAGGGGCCATGCCTAACCTCTAGATATGGTCTCTACAGGTTCTCCCTCCCCTTTGTTGTGCATTTCAGTTAATCTCATCCATGTTGGGTCCTGGAAGCCTCTTGCTTTCCTGGCATCTGGGACTTTCTGGTGGCTACCCCCAGTTCCCCATGCCCCATTGCTACACACTTCTGTTCAAATTCCTGACCCTCTATATACAATCCCTGTCTCCTCCCATACCTGATCCTGCCCCCTTTTTTCCCTCCTCATCCTATCTTCCTCCCAAGCCCCTCCCACCCTCTACCTCCTGTGAGTATTTTGCTCCCCCTTCTAAGAAGGACAGAAGCATTTATTTACATGAAAATATACTTGCAATCAATTGCTAAGCTAAGTAAGTTTGCAAAGTCCCCAAAATTCAAAGATTTAGAAAACAAACCATCCCTCCACACAAATCCAGTTCTTACCCTCTTAAATAGTTAGCATCTGGAATGTTCTGCAAAAGTCTATAGGGTAAAACCTACTACGCAGCCAAATGAACTTCTAGGAGGTAGTAGAACCATTTGGAGGTGGGACATAGTGGAAGGAAATTATAATATTGAGAGGCTTGAAAGAGATATTAGTATCCTAGGTCTGTTATTTCTCTCTCTCCTTCCCAAAAGACATGTTCTACCTACCATGTGGCCCTTATTGTAAGCTGCTACTTTGACACAGACTCAAAATCAATGGATCCAAATGATTATGAACTGAATTATCTAAACCTATGAGCCAATACAGGCCAAATAAAGGTTTTCTCCAGTGATTTCTTGGGTGCTCTACACAGCAATGGAAAGGTAACAAACTTCTTTGGTTTCCCCTTTTCCTTTTACATTACTAGCCACATATTATTTGCCAATTACTTAATATACTGGGTAGCTAGGGTCCATGATAGACTGGAATCAATGACTTTCTGCTATGATGTACTGCTGTAATGTAGGATCTAACTGGCATTAATGAATAAGCTTTCGAATGTTAAAGTTGTCCTTTATATAGCATTAAGTGTTTAAAACTGGAATTTTATTCCTTAGGATCATCTCCTCTGTTTGGTGGACACTAGAAACAAAACAAAAAAGAGAAAGTGAAGGTCCATCCAATCTTTTCTTGCCCTTTCTCCCAGGAACTGAACTTAATAGTCCCCTCTCCCCAGTATGCTAGATGAGAACTCCACGACTGAGCTGATGTCCAGCCAGACAGTACTCCCCAGGGACCATGTCAGTTGAATTAAAAGAACAGAACCAGAGTGCTGTATGATACTATTCCTGGGGAGACATAGCAAATGCCTACTCAAATAGGAAACTGACAATACACCAAAGTATGGGTGCCTCCAAAGACTGGTGAACTGATGAATTACTTATAAGAATACAGATGAGAGCTTACTTACAGTAGCATAAATGACTCAAAGACAGCTGAACCACCAAAGCCTTCACAACCATGGGTGACAGTTCACAAAAACTGGAAGGACACTGCACAGTTTTCAGATATCTCACCTGTTGTAGGGTGTCCTTTCCAAATGGTTCAGTTGATCTAAGCTGCTTCCAGGCAATTCAGCTTGACTTTGTTTCTTCTAGGTTTCTCTGCTGAACCTTTTCTAGGCAGCTCAGCTTAAAAATTATCTCTCAGCAGTGTTTAGTCCTTATACATTCTTGGGGAGGAAGGAGCCTTGTGAATTTAGTCACTTTCAGGGATTTCCTGTAGTTATTTTTGAGTTATTTACTTCTTGTCTTAATGAGATCCCCTGCAGGATTGAATGTTTCATCTAATTAGAACATACTTGTTTTGTACTTCTCTGTAAATACTCTGTTTTAAAGTATCTCTTTGTACTATTGGTGGTGTCCTTTGTCTAACAGAAGCTTTTCAGCTTCACGAGATTCCATTTATCAATCGTTGATCTTAGAGCCTAAGCCATTGGTGTTCTCTTCAGGAAGTTCTCCTCTGTACCAATTTATTCAAAGCTATTAACTTTAGTGTATCCAGTTTTATATCAAGGTCTTTGAACCACTTGGACTTAAGCTTTTTTCAGGGTGATAATTATTCTTCTACCTGCAGACATACAGTTAGACCAGCACCATTTGTTGAAGATGCTTTTTACAGATTCAGAAAGCATCATCACCAACCCTATATCTGACAGAGAGTTACTATCCAACATATATAAAGAACTACAGAAATTAGATACAAACAAACCAAATAACCTAATTAAAAATAAGGTACAGAGCTAAACAGAGAATTCTCAACAGAGGAATCTTGAATGGCCAAGAAGCACTTAAAGAAATATTCAACATCCTTAGTCATCAGGAAAATACAAGTCACAATGACCCTGAGATCCCATCTTACATCCATCAGAATAGCTAAGATCAAAACTTCAAGTGGCAGCACATGTTAGAGAGGATGTGGAGCAAGGGGAACACTCCTCCATTGATGGTGGGAGTACAAAGTTGGACAACCACTTTGGAAATCAATTTGGCAGTCTCTTAGAAAGCAGGGAGTAGTTGTACATCAAGACCCAGCTATACCACTCCTGGACATATACCCAAAAGATGCCCCACTATACACAGGGATACGTGCTAAACTATGTTCGTAGCAGCTTTCTTCATAATAGCCGAAACTGGAAACAATCTAGATAACCCTCAACTGAAGAATGCATAAAGAAAATGTGGTACATCTACACAATAGAATGCTATTCAGCTATTAAAAACAAAGATATCATGAAATTTACAGGCAAATGAATGGAACTTGAGGATATCATCCTGAGTGAGGTAACTCCATTATCAGAATATCAATTCTCCTGAGTGAGGTATGTATTCACTTATAAGTGGACATTAGCCATAAGGTGCAGGCTAGGCATGTTACAATTCACAGACCAAAAGAAACTGGGTAATAAGGAGCTCCCAAATGGAGAATCTCACTCAGAAGAGGAAACTAAATAGGCATCAGAGGTGGCTGGAAAGAGGGAACTGAGTAGGAAAGGAGGTGATGAGGGGGACAGGAATGGTGAGGGCTAAGAGTGAGAATAGACATCAGCTGGGAGCATCGCTGGTGACTGCCTAGAGGCTTCGGCTAGGGGAGGATAGGAGGAATCTATGGGGGCAACCCTAGCTGAGATTCCTATGAGAGGGAAATATAGAGAATGGAGTGGTCCCCTTCTATAGCTAGGCAGGTCTTCCAGAGGAGGAAGGGGGACATCAATCCACCCACAAAACCTTCGGCCCACAATCTGATTTGCTCACAAGATATGCAGGGGTAATGAGAGAGCAGAGACTGAGGGAATAGCCAACCAGTGACTGCCCCAACTTGAGACTCATCCCATGGGAGAAAGCCAACCCATGACACTATTAATGTTACTGCTATGCCTGCAGAAAGAAACTTAGCATAACTGTCTCCTGGAATGTTTTTTCCACTGCAGATGAAGGCAGATGCAGAGACTCTCAGCCAAACATCAGGCAAAGCTGGAGAAGTCTTGAAGAAGAGTGGGGGATAGAAAGTCAGAGGGTCAAGCACCACAAGACCTACAAAGTCAACTAACCTGGGACCACAGTGCTTTAAAGATTCTGAGCCACCAACCAGGGAGCATGCATAAACTGGACCTAGACTCCCTACATATTTATAGCAAACGTGCAGCTTAGTCTTGTGTGGACCCCAAAAAGTGGAGCAGAGGCTGTCTTGGTCTCTCTTCCCTGCCATTGGCTCCTTTCCTCTTACCTCAACTGCCTGGTTGGGCCTCAGTGGAAAAGGATATCCTGCTGTGACTAGATGTCTCAGAGTGGGGTGGGATCCAAGGTATCAGAGAATGGGAAAGGGTATCAGAGAATGGGTGAAGGTATTTGTAAGGATGTAAGGACTGGGATGAGAGGAGCGAAGGGGGCTGTGATTGGGATGTAAAATGAACTTTAAAAATAAATTATTGGGGGAAAATTCCTTTGCCTCACTTCCCTTTTCACATACTGTTTCTTAAGAAGTTCCCCTCCTAGATAGAAGGTTTTAATCTGGGAATAAACTGAAGCTAAGTCACTCTTCCCTCAGAGACTTTACAAAGGAATAGCAAACCTTATCTGGTAATACACACAGAGAAAAACTTCCAAATACTACAAAACCAGCTTCCCTTTTCATCACAATAAGTGTGCTTGCTTCCTATATTTCACAGTTTAAACTCACCATATATTGGATGGTATAGGGAATAATAAGAGACAAAGACCCCTCTTGGGTGCAAATGTTTTTCTTATTTTAAAGGTACCTGATGTGGAGAGAGAGGTCCCTATTCCAATGAGCATAACATTGAGAGCCAAAGATTCTAATCTCTACGCTAGTTTCTACCATTCCAGACCTGATTCCACCATGCATAGTGTTATGTTACTTTTCTGACAGAAAATTTCCAATCTTTGACATTATGAAGATTGTCCTATAATTATGGGAGCTGTCTGTGAGTTCTCAAATAATTACCAGCAATTTTTTACCTCTACTTAATTTTGATAAAACCTTTCCCTTTCCATCTGGGACAATCAGATATATATACAAACATTACCAATCTTCTCCCAAGGCAAAAAGCCGTCCCCAAATGGGAACCTTTTTATATAAAGTTAATTTTTCCTTTCTTCTTTCCAAAACTGAAACAATCGTATCTAAATGTAGTTTAAACAATTAAATGAGATTCAGCATTATCAATTGCTCTGTAAGTATTTATTAAGATTATCAAATGCCTTCATAATTAATAAGCTTTCCCTTTATGAGATTACCTTCTTGTTTTTGTTTCAAGCACAGACACCAATTAATAATTTCAACTATTAAATATGAATGTATGAACAGTTTTAATTTAATATTTCTCTTCTTCTCCCTCTCTGCTTTTTAACAAAGTAATGTAAATAATCCTGCTCTGTGCTTTTCTATCAGAAACAGGCACATTTGCCATTCAGTTCAATAGTTAGCCCTCTAATTATAGCACAATATTTTATTCAAAATTTCATATTCAGTTTTAGAAACACTCACAGTGTAGACAACTGCCACTACATTTGACAGAACCTTTTAAACATGGCAGCTTTTCCCTCTAATCTGCATCACAATTCAGTGGAGGATGAGCCACCACTATAGTGAGAAGTGGTCTGGACAGACTTCTGATTAACGAGAGAGGTTCCACACAGTGTTTCTCTGCCAGACAGATGTCAGGAAGAACCAGCCTCCCAACCGATCCCTGCAACTGTGTGCCAAAGCTGCCTCACTGCAGTGCTTTGACATGCTCCTCATTAGTTAAGATTTCATACAAAGACTGCTCGATAATACATCCTTTTGTCCAGAGGTCAATATGGAGTGGTCCTTCCTGGCATCAATCCCAGGACATTATTTATTGGCTAATAAGCAAGCAAGGTTTTCAATTACACACCCCTAAATTCTAGTCTCTGCAATTTGACTGCTTTGCTACTAACACTCCAAAACCTCAGGCTAGGTGGAAAGGGGAGAGAATTTTTTTAAAAGCATAACAAATGCCATACAAATGTTGAGGTAGATTGGGAAATGGAAAGGAAAGGGAAGCTTCCACTCTCTATTTGCCTGTGGCCACTTACTCGCACGACGTCCTTCTAACTCAGCTTTCTGCAAGGTTGACATTGAGTGAGTAGTCTCCTTCCAAACCATCTTTTCAGTCCTCGTTCCTATTCTCAGTTCTCATGACATGCCACTTAACTCTATGCTCAAGCTCCATTCAGCTTTCCTAGAGAAGCTGCTGCATTACCTGAGAAGCTTCTCCTAGCTAAAGCAGGTGAGCATCTCAGAATGGATCCTGTCTGTGATCCTGTCTGGTCCATCTTCACTTACCTGCTTATTCGGCCTCCTTACTGAAGATCATGCACACCTGTGGGTGCTCCAGGCATCCGTCCAGCTACAGGTACTTAGAGACCTGTGCATTCTCTGATCTCATCATTCAGGTAGATGCTGACACTAGCTTTCACCAATATTTTAGCTTACTTTTTTGGTTTAAATCCATCACCTGATGTCAATGACAGTCTGCTGTCCTAACACCCAAAGGGGCAGGTAATGTTGAAATAGATTACACTTGACAAGATAACACAGTTTCTGAACTGTGGGACAATTATAGGCTGAAAGAATTTCACATGAGGAGAGCTCTAATTCTTATATCAATACAACTCATCACTTGAAAAGTGAATAACCTTATAGGATTTTCTTTCTAGCATTTTATTAACTTTAATAGCTTATGGAACACCAGGAAGGGAAGAAGGCTAGAAAAATGGGAGATTTTCTAGTTCAATTACTTGCTATTAACATTTCACCCAAATACACTACTACTGAAAAAGTAGTTTTTCAAACTTCCGTGATATATTGTAGTTGTTTTCCCAATACTTTCTTCCCTCATCGATGTTATGCAAGTTCCTGATTGAAATCAATGACTTGGGTATAAATTATACATTGTGAATACAAGTTTATCCTATCACATCTAGCTTAAATTTAAATTCAATCACATTAGGTCCAAGTCTGGATGCTTATGAAATAGAAATAATTTCCTCACGAGAGACTGAGACATTGGTATGAAAAACTAGTAAGATATCCTATGTTGACATATCTGAAAGTTCAATTATACATTGCCTGACAATGGATACATTCTTAGCAATGCAGAGTTAAGCCATTGTACCACTTATAGACATCAAGTACTCACAAAAACCTAGATGGTACAGGTCAATAATGTAGTATGAATTCTCAAAGCAATCAAGGAATGCAGCTAACCTGATGGGCTGGAAAGATAGGTCAGAGTTAAGAGCACTAGCTGCTCTTCCAGAAGATCCAGACTTCAATACCCGCACCCACATGATAGTTCCTAACCATCTAGCCATCTCCAACTCTAGTTCCAAGGAATCTCATGCCTTCTTCTGGCTTTCGTAGGGACCAGGCATGCAAGCAGTGCATAAGCATACATGAAAACAAAACACTCTAAAAGTGAATTCAAAATTAAAATTTCAAAAATTAATTTAAAAGAGATGTTGTGAGCATGAGACATATAAGGCTGTTTCCAGGACAACATGGCATGCTGTTTTACAATAAACTTTGTGTAATGAGTAAAAGGCCCACACTTCTAAAATTAGTAAAAGTGTACATTATACTGAATATATAAACCCAAAAGAGAATAATTAATTATCATGTACTATGTATTATGTATTATGCACATGTATTATGTTTTATTTATAGTTGTATGTCTTATAATCTTACCAAAATGACACATGGTAGTTTTCATTCAGGTCACTGCCATGACAAACACAATGCCCCAAGATGCAGCATTATAATAGCTACCATCCGTAGGCAAAAGGAACTCTGCAATTCCTTTATAATCCTATGGAGTCATAGCTGCATAGGCAATCTGTTGGTAACTAAAACATCATTATGTGGCTCCTGGTTCTAAACGTACTGCTGTGCAAATATGTAAATATTTTTGTTGCTAAAGAAATCTGATAGAAAAGAGTTTGAAGGTGCATAAGAAAACAACACCCTTGATAATTAAGAGAGGGAAGAAGATTGTTACCCTTATGAACCGTCATCTCAGCAAAACCCTGACGTGAGGATCTGAAACATTTCAGGCATATAAATTCAAAGAGAAAAGAGGGGGTTTCCTGGAAGATACTAGAAGAATGAAGAGAGATTTCTCTGCATCGCCTGGAGAAATGGAGCTCTTTGCCTGAAAAGAGGCTTTATAGGGCGTTAGTCATTAGCTTTCGAGGATGAATTCCTTTCTAGATTCTGAAATTCCTCTAGGCTACACGTGGTGTATCAAGAGGATATCTATCCCTAAAGTAACAAATTGATAAAGAGAAAATACAAAATCAAAATTGGATCACAGTGCAACGAATACCAATGTTATTGTTCTGGGTAACAGATTTTAAAAGCTCATATCTGAGTGGGAACGTTTCCCTTCACCCCTTTGTCATGAGCTTTTCCTATGAGTGTTGAAATACAAATTCAAAACAGCAGCCATATTATTTTTACATTCAGATCAGTACTGAGCCTAGTTTCTTCCAGCTTACACTTACAGATCCTCGCTATATAGGACAATAACTATCACCATACTTGCTCTTTTTTATATATCTTGTCTTCAGATTTTCTATCTCTTGGCCAAGACATACATTTAGCTTTTTGACAGATAAGTTTTGTTCTGTATCCCAGAATCCAGAGCCAAAGTAAAGACTAAGTTCCTGTCTGTGCTCATGGACTCAAGCTTGAGCCAAAGAGATAGTTTTCCTTGTTCTGCTAATGCTACATCTGGTTTGTTTTTGTTTGTTTATTTGTTTGTTTGTTCTTGTTGTTTTTGTTGATTTGTTCTGGTTTCATTTGGTTTGGCTTGGCTTGTTGTTATTTTTCATTTCTTGACTACCTCTCCTGTGTTGTATCATCTTCCAGACTGTAAGGTATATAAAACCTACTAGTTCCTGACTGTTAAAAGTATCCCCTCTCCAGGAAAAAGACATCGGGATGGGTATGGCCCTCATGCCTCACTGGACAACAACAGGAGGACCGGAGCCATTACAAGGTCCCCTTCAATAACTGGAGGTCAGGCCTCTATCCCCACCTTTGCAAGATTAGAATCGCCAAGGCCCTTCTATACTTAGAGAAGGGAAGAGATGTCAGGGGCAGCCCTGCTTATACACTGAAGGCCTAAAATCAGCCATAGGCCTAAAATCAGCAATAGGCCTGATATACATACATGCTAACACCAAGTCTTGGGTCTCTGTGGAAAAACACTGAAACAGAAGGCTATAAGCTATGGTAAACAGGCAGCTTTTCTGGAAATTTACCAGCCTGAGTAGTCATAGATCTTATAAATAGGTAGCCTCTGCAGACAGTACCAACTTAGATAAGGACAAGTGAATCATAGGCAGAGTCATAGTGACCTGTCCCCTCAAACTTCACCCAGCTGATACCCTGTTCTGAAAGGTATCTGTACTCCCCCTGAACACCTATGCTCCGATGTCATTCCCTTCCCCACATCCTGCCTTTTTGTGTTTATAACCCCTGTGTGAATAAGTAAATTACGATGTGATAAAAAAAAAAATACAAAAAAAAAAAACTAATAGTTAAAGAGCAACCGTTAGGAGACTGGGAGATAGTTCAATGGGTAAGAAATCTTCCTGCGCAAGCACAGGTTTCTCAGTATGAACCTGTAGCCCGAAATTAAACCAACACCATGGTTGCTTTAATGCCTGTAAGCCAATATTGCATTGGGATAAGACACCCATCCTAAGAACTCAGTGGTTAGTCAGTCTATACAAAATGGCCAGCTGCCTATTCAGTGAAAGACTGTCTCGGTAGGATGGAGGATGTGTTGTATACATATTCAAGTGCATGCAACACACACACATACAAACACACACACTCCACATCATACTCATTATTTAAGTCGTGACTTCAAGACTATGTGACCAGCATACTCCTTCTCTGTAGATGAAAACACTTGGGAATGAAATAATGATCAAGAGATTTGTCTTAGGGAAGTTTTCCAGCTTAATTAGATAAATCAATCATTATAAATCAGATTCCTTATTATCAGTCTCTTCTATTGGTGAATTCAAAGAGTGATAAATCTCTTACTAAACCTTTTGCCCTTAGATGTGTTAATAATTCAATTATAGTTCAGTCTACCTTCTCTCTGATGAACACAAAGTTAATTTGCATATATATTTTTTATTTAATTTCTCAACAAATATGAATTAAAAAAATAAATAAAAGTTTATATATCTTTCTTACAGTGAAAATCATTTCCTGGGCTCTAAAAATTAGAGATAAATTTATCTTCTCGAGCAATTTTTTTTTTATAAAGCAAATACCCCCAATGAAGCTAGCAGACTCTCATCTTAGAGTGAATTAACTCCATCTGTTCGCTTTCCTCTTGCTGTGGTCAGCTGTGCTGAAGGAAACAGCATTTTAACAGAGAGTTGGAAGGAAGGAAATTATTTTAGAATGCAGGATCTTTGAAGAGGAGGAATCCAGTTGAGTCATCACAGGGCAAAGTGGGAAGACACAAAAACTGTTTCAGAGCATCTGAGGAAAAGGAGAGGGGGAACTCTTCAAGGATATTTTTCTCTGATTCCACATTCTGCAGCCATAAGTACTTCTATAGACAATTTAGATTCAGCAATGGAGGCTCCCAAATCTTGATTGAGAAAATTAGATGGTGAGATGTATTTCAAATGCTAAGTATAAATGCCTCTCCCCAGGCTGACACCAATGCCATCAATATATGGCTCTCATTAGGTGTCCTTTGAAAGCATTTGGCACAAATGCTAAGCCAGAAAAAAAAGCCTGATAATTTCAAAATAATCAGATTGTGTGCTGTGATGATAGACAAGATAGGAAAATCATTGTATTTTTGTTGTTAACTCAAATGCAAGTTCAGTGGCAGATAGAAAGTTCTTCTGTCCATCACAACTCTGAGTACTATACTTAGCTAATTCTTAAAATAGTGTTTTTGAGGCATGAAAAAGACTAGAATTATTTAAATAAAAATGAGTGTATATAGCTGTGTTTTCTAAGATTTCACTTTCAAGCAAAGTTTTTATGAAGCGTTTTGTTCTGGTTGGTATAGAAACTTTGAAATAGCCTAAAGGCTTTCTTTGACCAGCTGCCTCTCTATTAAATGTCCTCAGAGTGAAAAGATTCCCACAGCAGAGACACCTGCAGGATGTGCGTTTCATTTTCACTCCCAGTGTTGGTTGTCTGGAAGCTTGGGCTCCACTGGCTCATCACTTACATTCACAATGGACATCTGGAGCCAGCAAAACGGAACATTAGCCTTGTTTGTGTTGATATATTAAAAAGGGAAAAAGAGAATGCTTTGAAGTTCCAAGAGTCTCTGTAACATCGAATTATGCTTTCAACTGCAGTCCAATAAAAAAAAAAATATATGCTTTCACAGGGAAATAGGCACTAAGAAAAAGCATGATAAGCTCTTATGATGGTTGCTAGGTCCAGCTTTCAATCCACAAACTGAGTTGTAGGTAGCCTCCACAACATTACAGAGCCCTTCTTCTGCAGAAGTCAAAGAGATGCACCAAGACACTACCATTTCTTTCATAGTGCCTTTGAATTTTACTGTCCCCTATCTCCTGACAATGGAGACAGAGGTGAGCAGCTCCCTGGAGCTCACTGACCAGCCAGTCTAGTCACTGAAAGACTATCTCAAATGAAACAGAGTTCTGAGCAATGGTGAGGTCACCATCTAGTCAACAACCACACATTGTACTATAAGCAGGAACAAACATACACACAAAAAAAGAATACTTTTTAAAACTCTACTACTGATATAACTTTTTACATGAGAATTTTAGTCATTTTCAAAATACTTGCTGGTCCAGAAAGAACAAGACCCTTATATCAATAAATAAATAAATAAATAAATAAATAAATAAATAAATAAAGAGGATGGGGAGCAGGAGAAGCAAGTTGGAGCAGTCATAACATAACCATTGGCTGTTTTGTAATGTGCATCATACTAATGACTCCTAGTGAGACTTGTATTATGAGGCCACGTCTGTCCAAACACAAACTATTTTGGTCATCAGTCTCCTGTACAAGCAGCAACAGGAGATTACATAAGCAAACAACTGCATTGGTGAAAGAATGATTTACTGTCTTGTCCAGCCACAAGCCTTCACTGAGCTTTTGTGATATGTGTTGGACCACACTGAATAACAGGGGAAAATATATTTGTTTTTTCATTGCTGTGACCGAATTCCTGACAAAAGCAATTTAATGATAGAAGGGCTTATTTGGCTCATGGTTGAGGATATGGTTCATCTCAGCAGAACATTATGGTAGCAGGAACATGAGGTAGCTGTTAACATTGCTCTCACTAAGCTTTCTGGCATCTTTCAATTCAGTCCAGGACCGAAGCCCATGGGATGGCGCTGTCTTCACAGTTTGATTAAATGAATCTAGAAACTTTTCTATGTGTACGCCCAGTGGCTTTTCACACAGGGGATTCTAAATTTTGAGACTCTGACAATTTTAACCATCACAGAGATTCAAGATGAACCTTCCATTCCAGTTGGAGCAATCACAATAAATTTAAAATGTAGAATTATTTACAAGGATGTATTTCACAAAAAAAGGTTTGTACATCAATTTTGAATACTGATAATCCTGCAGTTCTATCGATAAATAGATCTCTATTCCTCTCTCCTTATCTCATCTCTAAACACCTGTATCCCTATGTATCTCCTCATATCCCATCGTTATCTCTAACTCTGCCTTTCACCCAAAAGGCACATCTACAAATCAGAAAAGAATTTAATGATCCATGGTTTTTTTAATAAAATATATTCTGATTACAGTTTCCCCTGCCGCAACTCTTCCCAGATTCTTCCCTACCTCTGCTCTCACCTGAATCCACACCCGTTCTGATTCTCCATAGGGAGAAAAAAAAAGCAGACATCTAAGGAATAATAATAACATAAAATAAGATTTGAAACAAGCAGAATAGGACAAAATAAACATCAGAAGAAAAAGAGACAAATTCTAGCACTATATTTTCTTTTTCTAATGGGCGGGAGGAAAAAAGGGTGGGTTTGAGGAGGTGGAGAGAGGAGAAAATAAGCACTATATATAGGGTATGAAAAAGATCTATTTTCAATAAAAAAGGAATAAGGAATAAAAAGAAAACCCTAGCACCATTGAATAGATTTGCCATTAGCCTGAATGTCACCCATCAATTTGACAGAACCATGAGGTGATTGTGACGAGAGTGTAGAGAGCTCCTATTTGTCTCAGTTTCGGTACCACTGTCCATTCTGCCAAGCTGAAGACCACAGTCTGCAGGCTGGCCACCTAGAAAGTTTACTAACATGTCCTGACAGGAAGTCAGCTTCAAGTGTCCACAAATATGAGTTTTAAAATATTGCTTTGACTGCAGCCAGTGAGATGGCTCAGCAGGAATAAGTGCTTGAGAACCTGGGTTCAATACTCAGAACACCTCCGAGAGGGAAGAGAGAACCACCTGCTGTAAGTTGTTCTGTGACCTCTAAACGAATATAACAGTTGCCCACACACATACACACAGGTTTTTGGTTTTTTTTAAATATTGCCCTGGGCCTGGGAGCATGACATAGTCAGTACAGTACACGCCAGTCAAGTGTAAGCTAGAGTTTGCGTCCCCAGCACCCACATAACAGACAGATAGCTATAGCGATCCACTTGTAATTCCAGCATTCAGGGCAGAGATAGAGATTCCCTGGGGAAAGCTGCATAGCAGCTAGACTAGCTGAATTGATGCTCTCTAGGTTCAAATGAGAGACCCTGCCTCGATACACAAACTAGAAATTGAGGGAGATTCATAGCATCAATCCCTGTCCTCCATACATATTTATACAAACATGCCTTCACACTACACACAACAAAGAAATACCCTGTTTTATTTATTTCTACAACCTCAAGCATCTATCATCAAGTATAATGTGCATTTTTTAAACCTTTTTCTACATCGTACTATTAGCAGGAAAGAAAATGAAGCTGCTAAAATCCTAGAGTTTTCTTCTATTCTCCAGGTCAGGGTTTGACTCTCAAACCTCGATGCACAACGCAATCAGCTGACCAGGCTTTTAATACTAAGCCCAGAGAATGTCTCATGAAAGAGGCTAGGAAGAGCTTGGCAGGTTACACTTTTAATATGTTCGAAGTGTTGCTGCTGTTGCCAGCCTAGGAACCAGACTTTGAGGACCACTGCTGGCCCCAGCTTTCCTGTATATTCTAGCATCATGCACATTTCCTGGTTCTTTGGGATCACAGGACAGTCTTTATCATATTAATTCGAGTTTTGGTAGTAAGAGCCATCTCAAGTGTTTTCTCTTTAAAGACTGGTCCACCAGTGAACTGTCTTCTTGGGAGGAGGTAGAAAACTAGCTCTTCTCTCTCCCTCTACTAATCTCTTCCCTCACTCACAAATTGCTGGTGTGCATTCTACTACATGGAGAGAGAGCAAACCTGAGAAGAATCAAAGGAATGAGATCAGGGCATTCTCTTTGATGCCTGTCCTTGTCCTAAGCTGACATTCTGCATTCTCTGCCCGGCTTGTGGTGAAAACTGAGATGTTTCCTGGGAATGTTTTAGGGAGTCCTTTGAACGTGCTCACTCTGGCAGTTTGAATGATGTCTCCCATAGGTTCATATATTTAAATACTCAGTCAAGAGTGGGTGGAATCCTTTGGAAAGGTTTGGATGTAGCTTCCTTGGAGGAGGTATGTCACTTGGGTGAGTTTTGAGGTGTCAAAAGCTCACACCATTCCCTGTTCACTCTCTGTAACTCATGCTTGTAGATCAGGATATGACCTCTCAGCTTCTACGCCAGTCTCATGGTAGCCTGCCTCCTTATATGCTCCCAGCCATGATGGCAAGGAACTCTATCCCTCTAAATTCCTTGTGAGGTGCCAACTAAATTCCTTCTTTTATAAAGTAATAGTATCTCATAAGAGCAATAAAAAAGGTAACTAAGACACTCATGGGCACATTCTGTCTGACTAGAGTCCCCATGACCTCAGTGGTACCTCTTATTTAAATGACTGCTGTAAACTCTCTAGTTCTCTGGAGCCCCCCACCCCCATCAGATTCACACATAACAATTTGTTCATAATTTAGGGCATTTCTTTGAGCAGTATTTGAAATAATTGCAGACCAAGTCTTTGTCTCCAGATCTATGAGATGGAGTATTCCCATGTATTTCTTTTCCTAATGTAAGTGCTAAGACTTTCCAGATGAAGAGTTCTGTAGACATAAGCTACTCTCTGTCACAGGCTACCTCAGGTTCTCAGGTACCTGCATGAGGACTACTACCTGTAGTGTTGACACACTAGGAAAAAGCTCATGCTTAACCTTCATCATCAACTTGACTGAATTTAGAATCATCTAAAAAACTGGTGAGGCACACCTCTGATTACGTCTCTGAGGTTGTTTCCAGAAAGGATTAGCTGAGGGGGACAAGAACTACCCTTAATATAGATGTCACCATCTATGGGTTTGGGACCCAGATAGAATAAAAGGATTAAAGGAAAGGCAGAGGAGTGCTGGAGTTCCCTCTTTCTTTCCTACCTCTCTGCCATGTGAGCTAGTTCATCAAGGGCTCTCTGGCATGAGACAGGCATTGTGAGCCAAAAGATACGCTTCCTTCCTAAGGCTGTTTCTCTCCGCTATTTTGTCACAGTGATGAGAAAAGTAGCCAAACACAGGAGTTACACAGGAGTTTCTTCTTCATGGAGACTTGAAATGATGGGACACACACACACACGAGTTGTGACAGAATAATGCAAGGTTCAAGGTACAGCTTCCCTCTAAAGTAGATGAAATATCTCCCCTTGCACACACATATGTGCATGAACAAAAATGGACCTCAACATCCTTGCCCTTTCTCTTTGCTCCAGTTTTCCCCTTTTCTTCTTACTTATTTAAAGCTTGCTACCTGTTATTATTGTCTTTGCAAATCTACATTTTAGTCTGCCATATCATGAACCTTCCCATTTGTTTCCCCTATGTCACCTCAACCAAAATACTCTATTTGAAAATCTATACCAATATGAAACCTGTAGATCAACATGAATCCTCTATGCCAATGTGAATCCTGCATGCTCTCAAATTACCATGCATATAACTAATACTCAGTTCCTGGACTACACCCTCCAGGTAGGTCACACCTGTCTAATTAATTCAGTGAAGGAACACAGCTTTTCCGGAATTTGTCACAGTGACAAATGAAGGCCATGGATCCGATCCATAACTTAGGAAGTTATCACCTGATAACTTCCTTCATCCACTGCTCTTCTCCAAAGTGTCTGTCAATCGGGGACTCCATCTCTTATTCCTCTTCCACTCTTGGTTTAAGTTTTGTTTTCCTTACTTAGGTTTGTGAGATGCCTCATGAAGAATCCCAAATCCCTTCCCTCCTTTACCATGCAGGCTAATATCTTTTCTTCTTTGGGTAACTTGATTCTAGGAGGCACTTGGTCCTTGACAGTTCAGTCTTTTGTCAGCAATACTCTCTCAATCAATCAAATCTAGTTGAAGGATCTAAGAGAAAATTATCTTTTATTCTTTGTTGTTATAATTGTATTATATTCTCAGTCTTCAAGGAAAACCATCATGAGCAAAATGTAAGAAAATTTGAGGGATTTTTTTTTTCTTTTAATCTGTTAAATGTTTAATGTGTGTGAGACCTGGGGTCTAATTCATTGGTTGCTGGATGGCTGGTTGGTTGGATGGATGGCTGTGTTGTTTTGTCTTGCTTTGTTTTTCTGAGACAAGGTCTTACTGTAGAGGTGTGGCTGCCTTCAATCTTAATCATCCTTCTGTCTCTGTGTCTTGAAAACTGGACTTACAGCCATGTGCTGCTACATCCAGCAAAACAATCGAAGTGATTGAGGATGAATTTATGTTTGAGAAATAGCAAACTGCTTGCCAAATTCCACAAAAATACATAAATGGCTAAATTTACTTTTTTGTCTCAGAGGCCAATTTTACCATGAAAGAATGAGTCCCTGACAATGTTCCTTATCCACAACCTTCCTGTGAAGTTTACCCAGACAATCTGGGTAACAATCACAGGCAGATTCCCTGGCCCAGGTATGGTGACAATACACCGTTACACTGTCAACACAAGAAAGGAAATGCTAGATGCTTTCAAGCCAATCACTGCCACTGGCGGCTACCCGGGCCATCATTTTAAAAGATTAATTCCAAATTGCTTGTATCCCAGATTTCCACCAATTAACTCCAACTGACACAAGATTGCAGGACATTGGCACAAAATGTGGCTGGTGTCCTTTCCTGTGGAGAAACAAGGGATTTGCTTCTAAAGCCACTATTAGCCTTAATAGGAGTTGTAAATGTACCTTGCCTCATTTTAGTGGGAGGAGAGAGCTGGCTAGTTGATGAATATAGATAAGATTACTCTATTCAAATCATCCCAGGCAATTTCTATTAGTTTGTCAAGGTTTATCTCCTTACATGCCTTTATGAATCAGATTTTGCTCAGAAGTCATAATGCTTTAGATTATCAGCCATATCAGGTAATGTCACCAATGATAAATGCCCGCTGTTAAAATGAATGCCATGCTCTCTTCTGTGTCTCAGCTTGTTGTTAATGCAGACTCCTGGGGACCCGTTTGACAGTGGGAGTCCATTTATCGGCATGAGACAGTCTCTTGTTTATATAAGACCACTTGGTAATTGTGTGGCCTGTGTACAGGAAGTCAAGAAAAATAATAAGCGCAGCACAATCTGCAAGCCTGGAACAAGAAGGCTGGTTTTTAACAATCAAGCACTATTTAGGAGGATTAATGTGGTTTTTGATAAACTGCCAAACAATCCGAGAGGCCAGATTTAGAACATGGCCCAGAGAGGACCCTTTTGCGCTCTTCATTTTCACAAAGACTCTTCATAAAAAATGTTAAGCAATTCTTTAATAATTGGAAATGAATGTATTATAAAGAAAGCATAATTGAATGTTTTCCATGAAAGATAAAGTTATCGCATTTCTTCTTTTTCATACAAAAGAAATTATGTTCTGGAATCATAGGGGGAAAAGGTTATTTCCCTTTACCCATAAGCCCCTTTATCCTCCAGGTATGCCCACAGGATTTCTAAACTTGAACATATCTACATGTTCGAATCGACAATTGCTTACATGACCTTAGAAATGATACAAAACTCTGCAAACTTCATATTCTGTCTGCCTTGTCATCTGGATAAATGGCATTAAAGCAACCTTTTCAAGATAAATATTAGGGCACGGTGCTCCGTGTATCTCTCATGGTGCTATTATACATTTCTTGCTGGATGTGTCAGGAATGAAGAGCCATTGCTGTCCTTTACACAAAGCCTTTTATCAGAATTTTATTGCACTGAGAAAGCTTGAAAACTTAGGTAACATCTCCCTATACTCAAAGGGCAGATCTGCTTAGTACTTCAGTTCCAGTTATAAAAGAATGAGCATTCCAAGTTCCTTTGGGTATGATGCAAGCTATTGCATGAGAGGCATTCATCCACACACATCTCATAGACATGGGTCACAGAGAGATGTGACACACATACTGGCAGTCATGTTGCTTGTTTTATCATGAGTATTAAAGTCATTTGTCTCTGACAAGAGTTTCATGACTTCTGCCACCATCCTCAAAACAAGAGGATAAATTATTAGCCTGTAAGCTGGGTAAAATCTACATCTAGACATGACACTAAATGTGTTATCTGCATCTTGTCTAGATATCCAAAAGGACAGGTGTAAAATAAGAAAAGCAATCAACCTGGTTTGAAGCTGCTTCAACTGACCTGCAATTTTCTATTAATGTGTTAACACAAATTTCTCTACTGAATTCTTTTCATTCCTCCTGCCATCCCCCTTTCTTTTCTTCTTTTATTCCCTACCTCTTCTTTTCTTCTCTTTCCCTCTCCTCATAGTTCTTAGGGTTCAAATGAATCCAATATCTCCCCCCCCTCCATTGTAGAAATGGTTCAAGAGTATTCTAGTCTAGTCTAGTCTAGTCTAGTCCAGTCCAGTCCAGTCCAGTCCAGTCCATTCCATTCCATTCCATTACATTCCATTACATTACATTACATTACATTACATTACATTCGGAGTATTATTTTCTCCTGTTCAAAGGAGTTTGTTCAGGACTGTGGCTTGCTGAAAGTAAATGAGCTGCAGTTTCCTGAGCACCAAGTATAAATAAGTGTCATTCTGGCTGCTGTGAATATGTTTGGAAGCAAAGCAGGAAAGAGTGTTTTTCAAGGACCTTTATACACGAGTGTGATTTCTCTGGAACAGTTGGGAAGAGCTGCTGCCTTGGAACTGTGCGTGTTAAAACTGGGAGGATGCAGGACTGAGGCTGCTGTGGTCATCCTTTTTCCTGTTTTGGATTATCCATTGACAATAAAACTGAACTGACCTCACCTGATTTATTTTTATTATTCTTTTTTTTTCCCCTTTGGTTTTTCAAGACAGGGTTTCTCTGTGTAGTCCTGGCTGTCCTGGAACTCACTCTGTAGACCAGGCTGGCCTCAAACTCAGAAATCCACCTGTGTCTGCCTCCCAAGTGCTGGGATTAAAAGCATGTGCTACCACTGCCCAACTACTTTTATTATTCTTGAGTTGACAGTTATTTATGGTATACATTTGTACCTTTTGTAATATGTCTTTGTTGTGTAATGGCTAAATTGAGCAAGTTTATATATGTACATATACACACATACACACATACACACATACACACATACACACATACATACATACATACATACACACATAGATATCAGTTTTGTGGTTAGAAGACAAAATCTACATTCTGAAGATGAAAATACATTGTTGTTAACTAGAGTCATCATGTTGGCTAATAGATTTTTATTTTGATGAATGATTTGTACATGTCTCCAAAACCATGCCTCCCTAACACCAACCTAACCATAGCAACCAGCTATATAAGCAGATTAATCCTGCTTTTAATCTAATACCTTTTGGACTATATTTCTGCCAATTAAAACCAAAAGTCCTACTAATTGTTGGGATTAAGTAAACTGGGATAATCCTGCATATTATACTGGAATGTGCTAATACAATATATTAAAGCTTTGAGAGAAGTCTTCTTATGTTTTTAACTCTGTAACTGTATTTAACTTGAATTATTTTACAGTACACTATCATTTATTTCTTCTAGATTGTCCCATTTATGTGCTTTATTGTTCTTATTTAGCAACACCTATCAATTTTATAAAACCAGTATTCTATAAACCTAATTTAGAAAGTGTTCTCAAAGACTTCTTCTTGTAGATTCATTTTAAATTTATAAATCAGCAATAATTAAATGCAATAAACAGACGGTGTATATGAGCACATACATCACTACAGTCTTTTTTATTCCATGAACAGTTAACAAGAGCCCACTATATGTCAGACAGCAGAAGGTGCTTCATGAAAAAATTCAGAATAGAAATTGAAGCAGAGAAAACATAAAAATCAAAGCCATTTAATTCACCTTAGAAACACAGATAACTAAAAACAGTGCCATTTCATTTTCATAAAGGAGCGTACATCAAACTTTATCATACCTAGGCCAAAAAAGAAGACTGGAAAGTCAGTTTTTTTCTTTCTTGGTTTTCATTAGATATTAAAAGTAATTCCTCAGATTACACATAGTCACAATCTCTCAGAAGACTGCCAGAAATAATTGCAATATCTAACCTACTTAGAACATGAAGATAATGTAATTTTTTTGTAATAGAAAGACTAACAATATCAGATTTAAAATACAGTTTATAATCCAAAGTCTTCCAATTTGATCAGGAAATAAAACCAAAGTCAATAAGCTGCTGCATATATTCTAAACTGCTTTACAATTCGGCAAGAGGAAAGAACATGAAAAGAAGGCGTGTGGGGAGCATAATGAAATCTTGAAAGCCAGCTCACTCAGAATTAAGTCAATCAATTCAATTCATGAGACTTTTATTGTTGTTCCTACCACATGTCTTGTTCCTGGCAAGGCCTGTTGGGGGATATTTAAAGAAGCAACATATAATAAGACAGCATTCTACAGTCAACTCATTTGATTTGGATAATCAACTTGGAAGGTAGATGCGGTTGACCTGTCCTCTGGGTGTCTGTGAGAAATCCAAGAAGATAAACACAGATATAGCTCTCAGGATGAGAGACTGAGGAAGGAGAGATGAGTTTCCCACACCTCAGAGAAGCAATTAATAAAGTCAAAGCTATGGGATGCTGTTTTGATTTTTCATTTGTTCATTTTTAAATTATAGTATGTTTGTAGAATCACTATTTTGACAGGGACAAAAGAATAATACTGATCATGTGTAAATGAATATATTCAGTAATGACAGCTCACAAAAGAAGAAAGGAAATATTTGACTTGAGAATTTTTTGAGTAGCTTCTATAGGAAAACATTGTAGTATGCCTGTGTATTTAGTTTGCTAATTACTCACATTTGTCAACAAAAATGTACAAAGAAAAAGCATAGAAAACATGGCAAGATAGTCATATCAAGCAAGTTAAGCCAGTCTCAGAAATACTAATAACACGTTATCTTAGTTAAATTTCTATTATCTGAATAAGACACCATGATCAAATCAACTTATAGAAGAAAGGGTTTATTTGGAGCTTAGAGTCCATGACAATCATGACAGAGCACATAGAAACAAGTAGCCAGGGATGGTGATAGATTAGTAACCGAGAGCTCACATCTTGAGATACAACCACTAGACAGGGAGGATGGAGAAGGAGATGGAGAAGAAAAGAGAGAAGGAGGATAGAGACAGGCCTGAATCTTTTAAAACCTCACAGCCCAATCCAATTGACATGCCTCCCCAAACAAGGCCACACATCACAATCCACCAACCAGGGACTGTGTGTTCCAATATATTAGCCTAGTGCTGTTCTCGTTCAAACCACCACACATATTTTCTCTCCTTTGTGGTTCCTAGATTTTATATAGGTACATAAAATGATGTATAAATGTATGACTTAAGAACAGAAGCAAAATTTTGTAGGGGAACAAAGGAGACCAATGGAAAGGAGAGGGTAATAAACTCAAAATGCCTAATAAGGAGGACAGAATATACTTATATGGTGATGTCTTTACAAACCCAGAACCATGTAAACAAACATTATACTAGTGAAGTAAAAACTATTATTTAGGAAAATATAGCAGTAGAGTAAGCATGCTACAAGGATCATAGGTGATGTATTCACATCTTGATGTGATGAACACTGCTTGATGTTCATAAAGAGGCAGATGTCTTCGGGAAGAGAGTTAAATCTGGATAAACTCTGAGCTTTGAGTAATGAAAATATTTTAATGGGCAGAAAAGCCTATGAGGAAGAATAGATAGAACTTTGCAACCCATAGCCAGGGGATTCTATCTCAGACAAGCTAATGTATCTGAAGTCTCTCTGAATATGTGTAAACATAATACCATTATAAAGATTTATACATACCTTAATCCCATCTATTTCATGTCTCTAAACCTTGGTTCTTCAACTGTCAGCAGGGAACAGTCAATCTTCTTTTCCCCCTCCAAGTGACTTTTGTAGTAGATTAAAAATATGTCCCAACCTACTTTTTGCCTACATATTTTAATTAGGAACTTCAGTGAAATACAACTTACATCTTTATAAACATCCCAATATAGTTCATGTATTTAATTTTCATGAGTTTGGATCAGTCAAGCTCTACTCCAGATCCTCCTTAAAGTCTTCTGATACACATTTGTACTTTTTAATCTTGTTGTAAGAATGATTAAAGTGATGTCTATACATGAACATAATCTTCAAGTGCACAGCAAGTGTGATTGCCAGGAGGTACTGTGCACACAGCAGATCTATAGGGCACACTCACAAAATTTTAGACACTGAAGAACATCTCCTTATTTCCCCTTCTTTCAACCACTATTCTCCCATCCTCCTCTATGTCAGTTAGCTAGCTTATATAAAGGACAGCATGAAGTAGCCACCTAACTGATACAAATTACTTACTTAAAAATTAAAGTGGATCTACACACTCTCAAACAGAAATCTGGGCCTAACTCTAGGTCAGACAATGTTAAATGAAGCTAAAAATGAGAGTATTGTTTCCAAGAAAAATCAGCAGCTCCAGACCCCAAATTTTCTCATTAGAGATGCAAATAAGCAAACTCAATAGAAAAATTGAAAGAACAGCAACAACAAAAAAAAATGGAGCCAGATATACCTACCTAGCAGCTTACTTGCAATGCAGGTTCCACCACAGCCTCAGAAATTTTGATGTGTTTTGACATATTTATCTGTGGGGCTCTGCCACTGCATTACCATCTTCACATTATTTTACATCTAAATTGATTTCAATTACATAGACATTTCAAACCATTAATATTCATTTGAGATATTTCTGATATCTTCTCAGTGTGCTAAACTTTTTCAGGCTCTGGTTCATAATTAACCCACTCCACATGTAACTGCAGAGAACAACCCTATGAAATTCTGATTAGTATAAGAGCCTTTTTGCATATGCTCAAAGTTCCTGAATTATAAACATTCGATTGACAAAGAGTTCACACACAAAATCTGTCCTACCTAGTTGGACTTTTAGAAGCTACTTTCCTGGTCCTTAAGAATAAATAACTTAAGTAAGAATCCCAAGTAACAGGTACACTCTAGATTTTTTTTTTTTTTTTTTTTTTTTGAGAAACCAAAGCATGAATTCAGTTCCTCTCACGGACATAAAAATCAGGATTAAGGAGCTCAAAATAATGGAGAGGTAAAGAAAACACTATAGTAATTCTAACGCCCTATAAAGGGAAAGTATTTTCTTCTTGTCAAGGATAGAAACCTACTATTTCAGTTGGGCAAGTCAACCGCTTGGATAAAGGACCACTCCTTCCTTAGAAAAGCAGACCCACCATCAGCCATGCTAGAGTGGTAAGAGGAATAATTATCCCTTAATAAGATAATGTCCTTTTCTTCCCAGACTGTCTGCTCTCTACGCAGTTGCTAAAGAGCTGCAGCAGGTTCTCTTGAATCAGCCTCCTTTCAGAATCCTGACTCAGAAAGGCAGAATGTTTCCTTTCTCTTCTTTTTCCTTGCTTTTCAGATGCTGCCAGAACCTAAGGATGCTTTCTCTGGTACTTCGGGTCTTTCCTTTCTTTCTCTGAATACTTTGGCCCTGCCTCATGGCCACTTGGCTGCCATGTGACTGAGAGCCTCATGTGGTCTTTCCTCTTCATTTTCCTCTTCTGGGAAGCTTCCAAGAATTAGAGATTGCCCACCCTTTTGAGCTCTAACAAAATTGTCCTCAACTTCTTTTTGAATCTGTTCTTAAATTGTCTTATTAATGACTGAGAACCCCAAGAGAGGCTCCACTTTCCCTGGTAACATGGTTAGTCTAGCGGTAGGAAAAACTCTCCAAAATTTTCAGTAACAACAACTTAATCCCTTTGTGTGAATTCCCTGAAAGATTTTGCATGAAAGCAATAGATTTCTTATGCAAATTTATAAGCAAACAAGGACAAACTAATTTGACTGGTACAGAGTCAGCATGTAAAATTCCAGAGGCCTCAGCTAGAGGAAACAATGAGCTCTTAATACAGATGACTCATTCATTCCACAGTCATGGAATTGTGAGGGTATGCATCAGTGCTGTCTAAATACCACTGAACAAAGGAACTTCCATGTCTTAACTGGGAAACATGAAACTAAATAAAGCAATATATAAAATAGTCAGGATGTAGAAAATATTTATGGAAAAAAAACCCAACTGTGCTTATGGTAGGGTTAATCTCTCGTGTAGTAAGCAGAGGAAGGATTGGAAAGTGGGACATCAGCAGAGAGATTGGAATTCTGAGAGACAGTCACAGGTGGGAGATTCTCCCTGGACTCTAAGGAAGTGGGATGCATGAAACTGAGAAAAGGTAACTAACCTTGTGGCAACATAGAAACAGAATAAACAAGTTATGTAAGTTGTGAGCTAGTCGGGTAATAATAAATCCAAGTTTACGACTTAGACATTTTTAAATAAATTTAAGCCTCCGTGTCATTATTCTGGGACTGAGGCATAGGTGGAAAAGCAAGAAGTTACAGGTTATCTTAACATTTCTTTTAGATTTTGAAATTTATCTGAACTTTCAGCAAAATGTTTGGGGCTACCTTCCTTTAAAGAGTTAGTCTGGAGTGTGAAACTAGGCAACACTGCCCCCTTTTGGCCTTCCCTGTGATCTGAGCTAACCCTTCCCAGATGTCTCAGTAAATGCTCAACTGCATTCCCACTTTTGGTTATAATCCAGATGCTTGAGGGAAAGAATTTCAGTAGGTGTTCCAGTTGGAATAAGAGCTTATCTGAGACCTACCATGGTTCCTTGAGGTTATAAATGAAGAAAAGATACCCTTGAAGGGACAAGTGGTCCACGAGTATTGGAGGAATAAACTGGGAGATGAAGATGGTCCATCTGTTCCATATGGTAGCAGTAAGCTTGATCTTGCCTTATCCTGTAGGAAGTTCTATCCCCTGGGAAATAGAAAGATACAGTACTTTGAAAACATCAGAATTGCTGAAGATACAACAATGCTCAATGGAGAACGTCCTTGCTAGTGTAAGAAATCATTAATAGGAATCAGTGGGCTTGACAGGAGGCACAGAGGTATTAAGTGACAGTGTAACAGACGGCTCAATAGAAGCATAGCCATGGTGTCTGAAACTGATTCAGAAACTAAAGTACAGAGATTGCTCCTCTGTGGGCCAAATCTCTCAGCACTAACCACAAGTCTATGCAGTCTGGGGGTCCCAAAAGATTTATCAAAAGAATCCTGAGGGAAGAGTCCTCTATTAAGGCTCTTCCACACTCATTTATTAAGATGGTTAAAGTTTGGATTCATTTAAATAGATGTGAATATGGGGTCCAGAAGTTTGACCAAGTTCACAGAGCTAGGTTTCTTAGTTTTCTACTTTTTTCTTTCTATTCATTTATTATCTTTCTGAAGGCCATACATTACACACATCAAACCAGTTTCCATGTTCAGTAACACAATAATAAAATAAGTTGCTATAGCTTTAAAAAACGGGGAAATTTTCAAATTCCCAAGTCCCCCTCAAAATGATTTTTGTTAATTCACTTTTTCTAACTGAGCCAATGTGACAAATTTCTTCTATGGTTAACCATGTCAATAACTACTTCATAGCTGATGAATAGAATGAAAAGGAGACCAACTTTCACAAAGGAGACTAGCTAAGACAATGAGTAAAATACATTTTCTCATATTACTACATTTTCATTTTCTGTTCATTGGTTGACAGAGATGTAGATTGGCTCCACTCCCTTGCTATTATAATAGCAAAATGAGTTAAATATACAAATATCTCTGTAGTAAACTATGGAATCTTAAGATTTGTGGCCATGAGTGGTATTGCTAGGTCATATGGTGATGATGGTGGTGGTCACAATAACGGTGGTAGTGGCGGGTGATGGTGGTGATGGTGGTGTGTGTGTGTGTAAACAATCTCAAAACTGATTCCCATAATGGCTCAACCAATCTTTATTCCCACTAGTAGTAAATAAGGGTTCTTTTGTTCTCACATCCTCTCCAAAATTTATTGATGCTGTACTTATTGATGATAGCTATTTTTTTTTGGAGGGACATGGTATCTCAAAGTACCTTAATATGTAATTTTTTAAATGAGTAAAGATGTTGAATACTTTTGAAAAAATATATAGACCATTTACATTGCTTCTTTTGAGAACTTTCTGGATATTCTTTGGTCTAACTGTTGATTGGCAATTTTGTTTCCTTTGTGTTTAAAATTTGCAAGGCTTTGGAAATTCTGGATATGAGCCCCAGAAAAAAAATTCAGTGGGTAAAGATTTTCTCTTATTCTGTGGACTGTCTGTTTGCTCTGCAAAATGTTTAATTTTGTGTATGTTTCTCTGTTAATTCTCAGGGCGGTTCCTGTGCTGTTGAAGTTTTATTGGGCAACTTCTACCCTACACTGATACCTTAAAGAGTGTGTTTAAAGACATGCTCTCCCTTGCACAAGGATGGTGAACAAATTCATAAAGCATTCAGTATTATTGCCACCAAAGGCCATGTCTAGGTCCATGATGCTACTGTAGCCAGGGTTTGTTTGATGTCTCTGGCCTCTGTTAACCGCCAAATACAACAAGGATATCCATGGTCTATGACGTAGCCTGGAGCCGTGCTTATGTCCATGATCCAGGTAGTCTACTAGGATCTTGTCTGTGTACATGGTCCTACTGTGCATGGGAGATGTGTTCATGTTCTGAGTTATTGTCAGAAACCATGAGGAAACACATGATCTAAGCTCCTTATAAGTGTAAAGAGCAAGGAATCTACTTGGCAGTGAGATCAATGACTGCAGAGGCGCAGTTGAGAAAGAGGGACATGGAAGGCTTCTGTGACAACCCTTAACCCCTACCCCAAAAGTAACAGCCTTAAAAAGAAGCCATCAACGAGAACTCTTAAAATTTGTGATTAGGATTCTAAAGTGTAACTCTCCACAGTTGATGGCTTCTAGTAGGGATGTGGGTAGAAAAGGATTCAATTTTCTTTAGGGGCCTGGCCGCATGCTCCAGTGAGTATGTAAGCAGCACAAGTTGGACTTGTTTTATTTGTTTTTATTTTTATTTTGTTGTTGGGGAAGAATCATGAGGGCAGGAGAGTAGAGAAGGAAGGACTACAAGATGAGTGTGGTGGAGGGGTGTGAGGTGAAATTCCCAAAGAATCAATAAAAATGTGACTTTTGAAAAGCATAAAATAAAAGTTACAAGAAACTGATAGAGATGCAGAAACCCATTCATTCTCACCCTTGGGAAACCCATCGAAACTGGAAGTCATAATATAGACTGAAACCCTTTTCTTCATATGGAGCTGCCTTGTCCAGCTTTAATAGGAGGGGAGGTGCCTAGTCTTACATCAACTTGATACATGTTTTGTTGATACCTACGGGAGACCTGTCCTTTTCTAAGTAGAAACAAGGGGGAGTGAATGGGAGGTTGGATTAGCGGGAGAGAAGGAAGGGGAAGCTGTGATTGGAATGCAAAAAATTAATAATAATAACTAAATAAATGTGTGTGCGTGTGTACCCAAGACTTACAGGGTTAAAAACAGAGAAAGTAAAGAAAAAATATCAAAGTTTTTAAAAAGCAAAAGAGAAAAGGAAAAGGACACAAAACCATATTATGAGACAAAGACCTTCCAAAGATTTC
This sequence comes from Mastomys natalensis, assembly GCA_021653895.1. Taxonomy (NCBI): domain Eukaryota; kingdom Metazoa; phylum Chordata; class Mammalia; order Rodentia; family Muridae; genus Mastomys; species Mastomys natalensis. The sequence continues at coordinate 271,489 of JAJTUV010002415.1, forward strand.
ACTGGGTTCATTTTTTGTAGGTCATCTCCTGCTGGGCATGCAGCCCACCCTTAAGAGTAGTGTGTTTCCTCAGTGAGACTCTCTTGGAGGAAACTAAATTTTCATTACTAAAGGGTTGTCAATTGGAGATAGATTCTGAGCTAGGGATTGGGACATGTCTCCCCATCTGGTACAGGATCCTTGCAGGGCCTTTGCCTGCTGCCTCAGTTTCTGTAAGTTCCTATGTGTCTCAGTCTGGTTGGGTGTAGAAGACTTTGTTTCTTTGGTGATTCCCATCACTTCTGAATTCTTTCCACCAGGAGGTGTTCTTCTACAGGGTTCCCGAGACCTGGATGAAGGGATTTAATGGAAACATTAAATTTATAAGATGATAGTTTTATTCTAGTGCAGGTGGATATCCAACCTTGTCAGCACCATTCCTAAACAGGATTTTTTTTCCCTTACACTACATCCTTTTGCCTGCTCTGTCAAAAATTTGGTAGGTCACAAAATAGTTTTTGTTTCCCAGCACAAAGACCAGGGTATGGATCAATGTGACTCTCATTCTCTCCTCTCTCCTCTCTCTCCTCTCTTCTCTCTCTCTCTCTCTTTCTCTCTTCTCTCTCTCTTCTCTCTCTCTCTTCTCTCTCTCTCTCTCTCATCTCTCTCTCTCTCTCTCTCACCTTTTAAAAAATCTTGGATCCTCAGAGACATCTCTTCTTCTGTCCCTCTCAAGCTAGGACTCTCTTACTTTACAATTAATTACATAAATGTTTTCTTAGTTTCTATTGCAATTAGATTCCTATTGCTGTGATGAAACATCAAGTTGCCAATAGCAACTTGGAGAAGAAAGGGCTTATGTCATCTTACACAACTGAAATGGTGTAGGAACTGAAACAGGGATCATAGAGAAGTGCTATCTACTAGCTTGATACTCCTGGCTTGCTCATTTTGCTTTCTTATACGCCTCAGAACCACAAGCTCAGAACTGACACATCCCATGGGAATCTGGACCCTCTCACATCAATCATTAATCAAGAAAATGTTCCACAGACTTGCCTACATGCTGATCTTACAAATAAGCATTTTCTCAATTGAGGTCTCCTCTTCTTAGATGATGCTAAGCTTTTGTCAAGTTGAAAAAAAAAAATCAGTCAGCACAAATATCTTCCAATCTTTTTTATTGAGTGGGTAGTGTACAAACATTAAAAATTAAAATAAATATAAAATAAATTACATATTCATAAGAACAAATGTCACAATTTAATCTAGATTTTTTCCTTTGTGTGTGTGTGGGGTGTGTGTGTGTGTGTGTGTGTGTTTGGCCTCTATAACACTGGCTTTTAAAATGTCAGTTGAGAATCTACTTGGGCTAATGCAAGAATTACTTTATAGTCTACTAACAGTTTCCACGAAACAAATAGGAACCAACGAATACTTTGCCTGTGTTACATTGCTTTGAACCTGAAAGCTCCAATTATCTGACCTTGATAGATACCACTCACTGTAAACTGAACTTATTAATTATGCATATTTCAGAGAAAACTGATGTGACAAGGTTATCCATATTATTACACATTTTTTTACTTTCATAAGTTTATAGTCGAAACTGGCTGTTAAGACAGAAATAAACAGAACTGAAAATAATGGCCTGGTCCCTAAGAAATTTGTTAGCATATTTAATGTGAAAGGGAATTTTCTGCAACAAATACAAAAATCCAATCAAGGCTCTTTGCAAGAAAAGAGAACAAACAAATTGTTTTCTCATTTTTCATGGAGTGACATTGTGGTCAATAATAAATTTAAATTAGATAGGCTAGATCCATGGAAATAGAGTTCTGGTAGCAGGACCATTTAAAAGCTGCCCATTAATATAAATTTAATGTCTGAAAAAGTACAAACGCTTTCTTCTATTCATTTACTTTCAGAAATCGTCTTTAATCATATTCCTTGATTCCTCTGGAAAATAAAAGCTCTCCTCAGTAATTTACATTTGGCTTTTGGATTCTGTCTGCATTCTGTGTGAAGCAGGACACCTGGTTTAGTGGAAGTTAACTTCAACTCACAGCGAGAAGCTTCTATTTCAAAATCATGCTGTCAGTACAGGCATCCAGACCCATACACACTGACAAAAATGAATAACAGGATCTGTGCTTGGAACTTGGCAAAGGTGCCCTCTAAAGCCCCAGTAGTGGATCAGCTTGTCTCTCGAATCAGTGGATACATACCCGAGATTTGAATTTTCTCTCTTTGGTATTTCAGAGGGATTACTAATACAAGAATTGCAATGTTTAACACACTGTCCGACATGCTTGAGGGATAGAGGTCAGAGGAACAGCCTTTGGCCCTCAGGGTTTGCTACTAGCTCTGAGATTCTGAAATTTGCAGTCACCACAGAAAACGCTGAAGGCAATCAGAGCTGCCTGGAGCACAGAGGTTAGTTATTATCAGGACCGTGCCTTGAAGTCTTGGAAACCGTTCTTCAGGTGAAGGCCACACATTTGACCACTATGCCAAGCAGAGCAGGAGATGCAATAATGATTCACCTCTCCTTCTCTCTCACCTTTCAAATCCCATGTGAGCACTGACGATTGGAGAAAAAAGAAAAATAAAATTAAAAAAAAAAATTCAGGGGATGGAGAGATGGCTCAGCGGTTAAGCGCTCTAGTTATTCTTCCAGAGGACGCATGTTTGATTGCCAGCACCTACATGACAGCTCATATCTATCTGTAACTCCAGGATCTGACACCCTCACACAGATGTACACAATGGCAAAACACCAATGCACATAAAGTCAAAATAAACAAATAAATAAACTACTTTTTAAAACAAAATGTCAGGCCAGAGTTCCAAAAGAGAATCCAGGCAGGAAAAGATCCTCTAAGATCTTACTTCTACTGCCAATGGCTCTGTGTTGAAGGTTTGGGTTATACCTGGAGCTTAAGAAGTGATGTGATTGAAGCTTGGTTCTACACAGTAGGGATTTGGTTTGGAAGGCTCTTCTTGTCAACCAGGTCTCCCTTTGGAAAGAATTGCTGAGTTTCTGAGTATAAAATTTAAAACAAAACAAACAACAAAAAATAACAACAACAACAAAAGCCTCCCAGAGATGATGTGAACTGTCCTTGGCAGAAGGTGAGATGAACCATCATCATGGAGCCTGTACTGGGATCTAGAAGCAAAGGCATGTGTTCAGCAGTAACCATTGTCAAGCCGACCTAAAAGAGTATCAATGCATGGCGGGTATAAGAAGCATGACCCCAGGAAAATGAGCTCCATTAGAAACTCAGGCAATTCTCCTACTCTCTGAGGAATACAATGCAAACAAGACCTGCTGCTCCTACATCTGGGTATCCCCCAAAGCCACTACACAGTATTGAAAAAGGAGAAACTAGCCGGGCAGTGGTGGTGCACGCCTTTAATCCCAGCACTTGGAGGCAGAGGCAGGCGATTTCTGAGTTCAAGGCCAGCCTGGTCTACAGAGTGAGTTCCAGACAGCCAGGGCTACACAGAGAAACCCTGTCTCGAAAAACAAACAAAAAAAAAAAAAAAAGGGAGAAACAAACAAACAATACAAAAAGGAAAAGAAAAGAAAAACAGACATCCTGCTCTTTTGAAGACAGAAATTAATTATTTCAATTTAGAGACTCTTAGTGTCAAACAAAGGTGGTAGATGAAAGTGCTTCTGCTTTTTGGTTGTTGTTTGTTTTGTTTGTTTGTTGTTTTGTTTTGTTTGTTTTTTAAAGTCCATTAATCTGCATTGTTTGAATAAGCATAAACTCATATAGACAAAGAATGTTAGAAATAAGCAAACATGGTTTGGGAAACCAGGAAGCCACTAGATGAATGATGAGTTCCTTGGCAGTGGTGAAAAGGCTGAACACTAAACCAGCAAGAGGGAGCGCTAAGGAGCTACCTGGCAATCACTAGTTAACAGCCCAAGTCCCTGAGGCAGAATAGGGGGATGGGAGCAAGGAATAATGATTAAAATAAAAGCACTGCTCCAAAGTCATTCTTGACAGACAGATTTCCTTTGCCATCTTGAACTTTGTGAAGTTGTCTGACCATGCTTGCCTCATTTTGAAAAGACATTCCGAGAGAAAAAGAGAGAGAGAGAGAAGAGAGAGAGAGAGAGAGAGAGAGAAATACTGACTGAAGGCACAGCAATGGAAAGAGGCACTATGATGCAAATGAGAGAATTAATGTTAATATTGGGACCCAAGTCCCAGCACCATCCAAGAAAAAAGAGGAAAGTTCCTCTCCAGATCGACCCTACGAGCTCAAGAAAAATGCTTTTAAAGTGTCCACACAACAGATCTCAAGGAAACTTGCTGGTCAAAATAATCTAAAGTCACCGTTCTCCTCCTCCTCCCACTCCACTCAGAGTTCCCAAGCAGGACTTTTGAGGCACATTGGTCTTCTCTAAGAGTGGTCAGTAAAGATATTTGAGACAAACCCCTATGTTTGCCAGAATAAAAAGAATAAAAAACAACTAAAGATGGTGGCTTCCCAAGAGAACAAGGACAGGTTCCATTTCAAAGCTGACATGGAGAACTTGTCCTCTCCTGTACTACTGTCATCATAAGGAGAGAGTAGTTAAAATACCTGTGTGGGAAGATAGCAACCTGGTCGCATAGCAACAGCAGCAGCAGCAGCCTCATTACCAAAGAAGTAGTTCGACTTAACCTCACCTGTAGGGAAAGAAAAACTATGAAAGAAGTGAGTAAATTTAAAGACACAGCAAGTCCTCATAATAAATCATTGAGTCGTCAGATAAAATTAGAGCTTTTGTTAAGCGCCTAGTTCTGTGCCCCATTGGTTGGTTGAGCCTTTAGTACTTCAGCATCCATTCGGTTTTCATGCACACATTTCAGGGCTACAACTCATGGGGAAGGAGAGATGGATGGCCTCTGCTGTCACTTGGCAGCTGCCATCATATCTCCTTTCCTGGCACGGTCCACTACATTTTCTCTTCATCGATGTTTTTAACATGCAAAATGAAAAGGAAAACATCATTGGCAACACTTTCAACACCTTCATTAAATTTCCGATTTTTTTTTTTAAGTTTTCAATTACATCCTTTGAGAGATGGTTTTGGGCAATTCTCTGCAAATAGTCTGCAAAAAAAGTAAAATTAATCTTTAATAATTGAGAAGAGGCAGCGTGGAATCCAACAAAAGCAGGAAACTTACCTATCCATCTGGTATAATTCGTGCCAGTCATACCAATGAGTGCAAATTTAATATAACACTCCAACAAATACAGGAAAAAAAAGACAGCTTAGCATGTCACCACTCATTAAATTTCAGGAATAGTCTTTGGTATTCATACTGTAGTGGGGCTTACATAAAAGGAAAATTTAATAATACCTCCTCATTTAAACCAGGGCATATGCTTCCTCTGACAGTTAAAGTCAGTAAATTAACACTCTTCCCTCTGCGTTTTGGGAACCTGGGTCAGATAATACAGCACAAGGTGCTCATCAAGGGGGAAAAGGTCCTGATGGGTTTCCCAAAAGTCAGCCTGTGAGTGCCTTCCAGGCACTCATCATCACCTGGTGAAAATGCAGACTCCTAACTCATGCTGTGAAAGGCCTCCTGTGGAATCCTTACAGTAAGCGTGCAAACCTGATGCTCTAGTCTTATCAACCTCCCAAGGACGTCTTCAACTGATGACAGGTGGCCATGGCCTGATTTAGTGCACTGGATCTGAGTACTGGAGAACTGCAAGTGTCAGAGAGTCCAAGCCAAAGCAAGGGACACTGGTTCTGAGAAGGAAAGCCGGGGAAGGCAGTCAATCATTAAGATATATAAGTTTACAGATACTAAGATAAAAGTGATTCTTTGTCTTGTATTAAAGCAGACACTTGGAAGGAGCACAAACGTTCATGGATCTGTGAAGTTACTTCACTATTTCTACAACTGAATCCATAAATTTTAATTTTAAGTAAAGTGCTAAAACATTATGAAAAGAGTGCATATGACATCTTCATTACTTGGGGGGGGGGGCAGTAAGTATAGCTGCTTACATAAGAAAAGTCACCCTTACTAAGCATAATATATTCCTCTCACAAGACTAAGCAGTCAACCCCACAACTTCAAGGCACTTGCTTCTTTGAAATGCCTAGTTTACCATACTCAAAATCTGGCACTGGGGTACTTATATCATGGTTGCTGGACCTCTGTACATCAACACTAGTTAATTCTGGAAAGTAGAAAGGACCAAAAGAAATGATGGACATACCAGCAGAGTCAAAATCATCTCAATGGTGCCTCCTTATAAGTTCTTCAATCTGCAGCCTCAAACTAATACATAGTTTCTACTAGTTATCTAAATAAGTAGCCGATGTAAATTGGTTGAATACAATAGAATTTCTAACAAAATTTGAGTTTGATTGTTCAAAGACAAGAATGGATCATTGAATAGAAATTTGGAAGTCTAGTGTCTCTCTTAAGCACTGGTTTTCTCACCAACAACACGGGAACCAATATTTGATTGTCTAGATTGTTGTGTTTATGGATATCATTATATTAAAAGCTTGGTACACAATAGAGATGTATTAGGTGAGAAAATTTATCAAAATGTCATTACTTTGCTAACATTATTTTACTTTTATTGAACTTCTTTGCAGGATCAGTTAATTAATCCTGTGTAGTACCTGAAATACTAGAAGAACTTAGTTCAACAATTCCATGTTATCTCTTTCATTACCTTACCCACTGGTGAGGCAATAGTCAGGCGTTAACCGATGTTCCAAAGTTCACTAACTGCTAAGAAAAACCAAGTACCCAAGAATGGCGGAAACCTCCAGCAATGGGGAGGTGTGCTCAGCCCACATGACCATTAAGCAAACTCATATCTGCCTTTACTCTTCACCAAAACAGTGTCCTTACTTGTCTAAAAAATAATTTCCTTAGTATGTACTAGTTTCCTCTATAAAGATTGCATGCCGTGGCTTTTGTTCTTCTCAAGCAGACAGCAGAATGGAAGCAAAGCTATTCCATTGATGTTGATTTTTTTGCTTATTTTCATAGATTTAAAATATATGCACACCAAGTCTTCCCATCACGGCGTCCATGCCCCTTTACAATGTGACTCAGCCCCTTCCCTTTAAAAACTGGTGTCTTCATCCCTGTCTGTGGAAGTGGGCTTCGTAATATAAGTGATTTGATGTGATTTAGAAACCTAGGTAGGTCTCCATAGGACTTAGAATTCTGGCTTCATCTCCTTGCTGCACTATTCTGAGATGACCACATAAGATAGTAGATCTGGACAACATAGAGGGGTTTTGTACCTAGACAATAGTCTGCAGTCTCTACCAAACAGGTACGTTAGTCCTGAGAGGCTGAGAAACTCTCCAACTAAACATACATGCAGAGGCAAATGCTAGTGAAGTCACCATCAACCTAAAATGTTAATAAACAAATCATTGCAATGATAAGTCAGTGAGATTGAAAAGACCATATAACACAATATAAAATAGTATTACGAGCTGGAAAGATGGCTCAGCAGTTTAAGTGCACTGACTGTTCTTTCAGAGGTCCTGAGTTTAATTCTCAGCAACCACACAGCTCACAGCCATCTGTAATGGGATCTGATGCCCTCTTCTGGTGCATCTGAAGACAGCTACAATGAACTCACATAAATAAAATAAATAAGTCTTTAAAAACTAAAATAATATTACTTTGCAAAGGAATACATTCAAAACTTTACTTACTATTGTCTTTAATCTTGTGCTTGTTGGGGAGACAGAGTCCTAACACATGATGTGCTCGTATTAACTACTTACAAAATGAAAGAATGAATTAGTCGAAAAGAAGTACCTTTAAATTCAATAAAGATTTGGAATTTATAATCTCCATCACTCAGTATCCACCAGTATTGAACTCACAGCACCATCTATTGGCCAGTCAGATCATTTTGAGTAGACAAAGCAGAGATGAATTGACCCTTCTTTGTAATAATTCAATAATAATTTTAAATGAGCCATGTGTGTACCTTAAAGAGTACAGTCACACAGATCGACTTTTCTCTATAGTTGTTGTCTTATATAATAGGAGCAGAGTCAGCTTATAGTTCCCATTATGGTATTGTTATTTAAAAATCTATCCCAGTTTCCTCATGTGCATTCAATTCTAATCCTAGCAATTGAAAAGAGGCTCAGAAGTTCAATGTCAGCCTGGTACACGATAGCATATCTGGGGTGGGGGCAGGAGAGAGAGAAGAGAGAGAGAGAGAGAGAGAGAGAGAGAGAGAAGAACTAAACCCAAAATTCAACCGTTATGGAAATCTAATTTTCAATATCCTATGGGCTATTTCTATACTTTCTTATATAAAAAATAAAATATAATTCTGTATCTGGTTAATATTACAATCCTTGGGAATTTAGATGAATCAAAGGTGGATATTTAAAAACTGTTTTACAAAATTCTTTTTCATTGTTGCAGTGAAAAACCTATACCAATTATTCTATAAAATGAGACCAGCGTGAAGTCACTATACTTTCATTCTACTATTTAACTTTAGTCTAGCAGTTTCCTCTATGGGTGCTGTGATCAACCAAAGTTGTCATCTCAGAATATCTTAGCCTTGCACACAGAATGCTATCAGGCATATATGTCAGAAATCACATAGCCTTTGAGTTAGACATAAGCTCTGTGTGTAAAGGAAGTTCCTCTTTTACTGCTAAGTGTGTACAACAGAATGGTATATAGATGGTGCTTCATGTCCACAAACCATTTAGTCCTTCAAAATAGAATTCTGTAGACCTGCTCCCATTTTGAATAAGCAATTAAGGATCCTTTTATGAAAAGTGACTTTATTTTTAAAAAAAAATATGTTTCCTTTTTCTGTTCTGGGTTTCTACTGCTTTAGAACTCGATGTGGCAACAGGGTCATGAATAAGAGGAAACTCTAGTCAGGGTACCTTGTAATGGAAGAGGAGGTGTTCTGCAGAAATGTCTTATTTCGAAGAGGGCTTTGAGTGTGATGTGTGTCTGCCAGCAATCTAGAAAGTAAAAGGTAAAAACTGATTATTAGTGCACATACAAGACTTGTGTGCTTGAAATTATATCCAAGGGGTGTTATCCATTATCCAAAGTTCTTTCCAAATAATCAGAAGTGGGAAAGAGTGAGGAACGGGGAAGACAAGAGGGGAGAGAAGGAAAAAAGAAGTGAAAGAGAGAAAGAGAAAAAGAGTAGAGATAGAGAGAGAAACTAAAGGTTATGCAAAAGTTTATATTTATGTGCTTCCATTCATCTAAGTATTCTAAACTATATTTCCAGTCCAAGTAAAGATCATGAGATGGGTTTCATCATTATCCACCACCACAGGTTTTAATTTGTTTTTTTGTTTGTTTGTTTGTTTTTTATTTGAGAAACATAGTCTTTTGTCAGGACTTCCTGCAATGTCCTCCTAACTAGTCTGGCCTTTTATTTTTACAACATTCTAATGCATTCTCTATGTATCAGTTTTGTTTTTGAAAAGAAATAAAAACTTAATCTTACCATTCATCCCCTTGAAACTGGTCAGGAGCTCATGCTAGGGGGCATATTTAGTGTCCTATTAAACCCTTCAGCGACTTCCTAATGGTTTTGCATGAGAGACGAAAAGTTTAACAGCCCTCAGGTTTTTATAAAGCACTTAATATGTATCTGAAATACAATAAGGGCTCTTTAAAGTGTACCTGTTATTATTATTACATAGGTCAAAATGGGAGGAATCTGATCTTTGCACATATTTCAATCATTACATTAAAAGCAGTTATGGCTTCATACTCCAAATTATTGACAATAAAGATATCCGCTCTTCCTGATGGCTGAGAACCACATCTCAAGGGTAACCACAGAACCATCTCACTCATTTGCTCATTTGTTTATAACACAAAGAAATAAACTCAAAGTAAATTAGTCACTGTTTGTTTACAGCCACGCTATTTATTAGAAGAAAGAAAAAAAGCCTGGAAGCAGATTTTAATTTCTCTGACTTCCAGTCCAGAGTTTCCTATCATCTGTTCACTCGGTGGGATCCTAACAGAGCTAACCATCACTGCACACATTAGAGGGACATGTTAGAAAAATTCAGATCCAAAATGCTTATACCAGGAAAAGGTGGGAAAACATCTCCTAGTGAATTCTTCTTGAATTCCTTTCACCAGGTGCATCTGTACATACTAGAAAGGACCACAAGGAGATTACCTATGTCTGAAGAGTGCTAATGTGTGGTATTAAAAATTAATTCCAATTCTGAATAAATTGAACAAGAGGGAATCTTATCAGCCATCTGCTACTGAGTTTTCTGTTGTCCTGGTTACTTAACATTTATGCTAATGAAAAATCAACCCTTGGGACCCCAGAAATCTCTAATTCCTCTTTTTCTTCACATACTCTCATCAGAGAGCCTTCAATTATACTTAGAGGATTATAAATTCAATTTAAGTAAGTAAGTATAAAGAGACCAAGCAGTGATCTGAGGAAGAAAGGAATCTGGCTTCCTAAGCATCTAAGGCCTTGGGTTGGGGAAAGAGCAGGGAACCTGTGATGTCGATGGAGAAATGAGCTCAGACTTGCATCCAAGTTTTAACTCTTATGAGATGTATCCTGCTATTTACTCAATGGTGTTGTCTTCCTCTCTCTGCTGGCTTGCCATGAGTCTCCTCATCCCTCAACCACATTCCATAACTGGTCTGTAAATCTGTGATACCGTTCTCACAAGCTACCTGCAGGATGATTTCAAACTGTCTAAAACAAAGAAAACTCCCATTCTGGCTCCTCACACAAGACACAGCTAAATCAACTGTTCTCTTTTCGCTGTTTATTGGCAAGTCAAAGAAAACTTTTAGTTTTAAAAGGGCAGTATTGGGAAGAGTACATTTCCTGTATTTTTGTATTGTAAGTATAAAGAAGAGCTGTGATCAGCAAAGAGGGGATGCATTAGAGATGCATACATTACCAGATCAAAGAAATATTAATATTTAATACAGAGACTTGGGCATAAAGGAATAGAAAGCCAAAACTTTTCTTGAACAGTTTACACATTCTATCAAATTACCATGTGTTTTATGTTCCTTCAGTAGAATAAAACATGAAAACAACATCCATCATTACAAATTCCTACCTTGTTAACAGATCCTGGTTTTCTTCAACCAATGGGTAAACAAAGGACAGTTCTGAGGTGAGCTTGCCTGTGTCTTCTTGAACGTCTCTTTTGGTAGAACACTTCAAAGAGAAGCATTCCATGTGTGCATTTCTAGCATTCGTCTAGAAATGAACACCATCCAAAAATCGTGAGGATCGGTGACAAAACAAATTCATTTCCATCTAGCACACTGGTGAGAGTAACGTTTTAAATTAATCTTCTTCCACAAAAGTTCAACAACATCCTTAATAATCACTATAAAGACGTAGTTAATCTTTACTAGGAAGTTTCTTTTTCTATTCTGGCTGAATTCTTTACAGTGAACATGTATATTGTGTTATGCTATTCAAATACAACAGATGAAAGAATTCTTTCTGAAGTAATTTGTAACCACTCTTATGAAATACCACACTGTGAAGTAATGTGAAACACACATGCAGAGTATAAGGAATAGAAATGAAGCAAACACCCATGTACCTTCTAACCTGGTCAGGACTCAGAACATTACATGCACTGTTAACTTCCCCATGAGTCCTGAACACATCCTTCTCCTCCCAAAGCAACTATGGACCTGCCATTGGCAATTAAATAAATCTTAGAAAAACAAAGTGTGGCTTAAGAAAACAAAGTGTTTCTATGTGTGTATGTCTGTGTACCACATATGTCCCTTGTATCTACAGCCAGAAGAGGGAATGCATCTACTAGGATTGGGGCCAGAGATGAGCTAAAATGTAGGTGCTGGGACCCCAACCTGGGTCCTCTGAAAGAGCAAGTGCTCTTGACAACTGAGACACTAGTCTAGCCCTAAGAACAAATAATCTAAAAAAGAAGGTTAGATAAAGTGCAAAATGTGTCTCTGCCTAAAGGATGCCTGGAAAAGTGAGAATCCCACAGAGAATTCCTCCTGACTAAGTAAGAACAGTTTTATATCAGAAAATTAACTTTCCTTTCTAGCTTTTCTTCTTTATGTTTTTAAGATATTTAAGAGACACACTCATGAATTTACAAAATTACTGAAATGTCTTCTTAGAAAAGTATATTTTAAAACACGATTTAATAGAAGCATAATCTACATTTCATGGTTTAAAAATATTTCAGAGTGAAATTTTTGTTTTCATTTCTTAGTTTAAATCTAGTTTTTAAAAAGTAAAATTCTCTGCAAATGTTTTCTGTCCTCATTTTTTTTTTTATATTTAAAAAAATTACATTGTTTTATTTTTGCTAGCAGGTGTGGTCTGCATGTTGTGGTAAGTGTAGTGGGCTCAGTTCAGGTATTGATGGGGGAGGCAGGTGGAGGAGGTGATGACTTGGTGGCTAGAAGGGAGTGGAGAAGGTTAGATATGCTTCTGGGAAGTCCGGAGGAAGGACTCGTGACATCACCCTATAGCTAAGCCACCAATAAGGTTGAGAAACTCTTGGAAATCTAGCTGCCATCACTGTTGAGATCTAGTTTCTTCCTCATTCGGTCAAGGACACCGGGGTCCTTCTGGTGGCCAGCTCCGTGTTCATGAAGGAAAGGAACTCAGTATTGGAGAGCTGACAGCTATTTCCATCCTTCCCACTGTACTTTTTAAAGACAACAATCAGGGATTCTCTCAGTCTCTTTAGGCATTTTTGCCAAGTTGAGGAGTGAGGTTCAGCTGTGACTGAGGCTGACAGTGTCTGGGACAGGAATGGCCTGTCCTCAAATTCTTAAGGAGAATTCTAATTCCGTGTTCCTTTCTCTAACCCATATTAAGTAATATTTTATCTCATGAAAGTCATCTATAAATGCATTAGTGGTTAGCATCAGAAATGAACATGAGTCACTCTGCATGGAATCATTATGACATCTCAATCTCTACTGAAATCTACTCCCAGTACCCAGTAAGCCTCCAATGACTGAATCAAAATGGTTTCATGATTACAAGAAGATAATCTTGACTCTTGTTTCTCTTCGTTTCAAGGGCTGAGTTGCAACATCACAGAAGCTAACCTTTGGACACTGCAGGAAGCCATAGATTTGTTGTTCAAGCACTTTAAAATTCCTCATGTGTTGCACAATGAGTGTGTGTAGTCATTGTTGTATTGCCAAAAGCCATTTTTTTTAACCTTCACCATCTGTATTAAACATGTCCTTTTACATTGCTGGTTAGATATATTCACGGAAATGGAAGGGATTTCCCACCCAAAACTAGGGAATTTCCAGACATAGCTAAGAATTTGATGCTAGCCGTTGATCCAAAGAGTATATTCTGAAACTACTTTCTGTATCTAGATTTTTTCCCCCTCTGGACTACTATCTACATAAGCTAGGGCTAGGCCCCAGATAAGGAACGGGACAGAGGGGTTGGGGAGGGACTATTTCTTACTCTTATTTCCTACCAAGTTACAAAATTGTTCCATTGTAAACAGACTTACTGTGCTACCCCAGCCCTTCTCACGGAAACCAAAGAAAAGCTGTTGCCCACATACCTCCCATAGTCTCTGCTTCCTGGATAACCCTGGTGTTCTTCCACGAAGCACCTGATGGCATATTGGGCCTCCAGACCCTAGGAAGCTGAGTATAAAAAGCACCTACATGGTGCGCAGTTCTATGTCTCTGCCTCAATGCATCTCCTTTTAGAAAATTTTAGGTACATCTAAAATAATTCATGCTCTTCTTCTGGCCATAACGACAGCTGTGTCTAAGTACTTTTAGAGTCATCATGAGCTCTCTCTGAGTCCCATGTGGACATGCATGTCTGTAATTCCAGGACTGGGCTGACACAGGAGGAAGCTCCAAGCTCAAGCTTAGGCATAACAAGACCTGCCAGATTCTGTCCCAAAACAACAAAATAAACTCTCCTTGCTCCTTCTTCTTTTCTCATACTGTTTAGAAATAATAAAGATAAGGGCAACGCACATTTTAACTGTACTTTATAAATAAGAAAAATTATATAAATGGCAAAACTAACATAGACCTTTTCTAGATAACTCAATAATCTGGCAGTAATCCAAGAAAAAATTATTTTGAGTATAAATATCCAGAAGGAAATGTCTGTAATCCATATAGCCCTTCCCACCACCCTCTGTGTGTCCCATTGCACTTGTCTCAGTGACAAACAGAAATGCCCCAGTCAGAGTCTCTCTACAGGTGGAAGGCTCACATGTTTAACTCCAAAGTGGTTTTCTATGCAAGAATTCTCTTTAAAAAAAAAAAAAAATCTTACTTTGGAAAACAAAAGTTTTCCATACAATATATTCTGATCACAGTTTCCTCTCTATCTTCTCCTCCTCCCAGACTTTCCCCACCCCACCCCCACCCAATACTCTCTCTTTAAGAAACAAACAGGAAAATAAAAAAGCTAGCAAACCAGGTTAAACAGAACCAAAAGGAAAACAAACAAACAAACCCAAAAAAACTAAAACAAAAAAAGAAAAAGAATAAAGACAAGAAAAACATATAAGCACTCAGAGACATACATGTATACACGTAGATAAAATCCTCATAAAACACAAAATTGGACGGCATAATACAAATGCAAAAAAAAAAAAAACCCAGTAAGATTAAAAAATCCTAAAGAAAACATATGAGACAAAAGAAATTATTAAAAATAATATTGACTTCATTTTATGTTGGCCATCCACTGCTGAGAGCGGGTCCTGAGCGGAGTTCCTTTGGGAAAGACAAAACAACAGCACACTTTGGTGTGAGGTTTGCAGAGGTGAGAGAGGGTCATAGCTAAGAAAATGCAGAGGAGCATATATCACTGTCAGTTAGACCCTGACAAAACAAAGGACCCTCAAGTAAGCATGTGTGGGAATGCTTTATCACGAAGAACCTTGAAAGAGTATCACAACTTGAATGAACTTATCACTTTTGATGACAAGTCTTGAGGAAGATATTGACTGAGAGTTTTAATAAAGCCATGTTCTGTGCTGAGACCTTGGGAAGAAATGCAACAAGCATAAGTAAGTAGGTACGATAAAGATTAAAGAAGAAAGTCAGAGATGAGAGAGTACTGACCATGGCTGTGGCTCAGTACAGGAAGAATGAAGTCACCACCAAGGGGAAGATACTTGGCTTCCACTGCATATCGGTCCAATCTCTTACAGGACTAATATGACGTCATATCCATTATACTTTTCCTATTACTGTGATAAAATGCCCTAAGGAAAGTTATTTACAGGAGCAAGAGTTTACACTTGCTCACGATTTAAGGGTCCGTTGTGCCCAGAAAGTTAAGTTGACAGTAGCTACAATCAGCTGGTCACATGACATCTAAAATCAGGAAGCAGTGAGTGATGAATTCATGCTGGTGCTAGTTAGCTTTCCTTGTTTTTTTATACAAGTCTATGACCTGATAGGGAATGGTGCTGCCCATAGTGGATTGGCACCGTTCTTCCAACCTCAACTAAAATGATCAATATAATCCCCCTAAAAATACCCAGCTGCTAGCCCAGAACCTAGATAATCCCTCCAGGCTTACCTTCTCTGTTGCTCTGGAGCCTAATTGATGGTTAACATTAGCCAGTCAGAGAAGGCAAGTATTATCTTAAAAAATTCACAAGCATCCTAGATGGCTGTGAATTTTTCCAAAGAAAATTATTTTCCAAAGAAAATAAGTAAAAGATCTCTTGATTATGCAAGTCCTTTGAGAGGTATCAAAAACAGAAAGTATGTCCCTCTAGATACAGACAAAGGCTCCTACTTTGGCCTCAGTGAGGAGTCCCTTCACACAGAAGCGGCCACTACAATATTCAGTAAGACAGAGAGAAACGCAGAAGCTGGAAGAGATGCACTTGCCACTTTGACTAAGTTGAGAGTGCACTTTCAAACCTTGTCTGAGAGGCAAAGCAAGATGAATAGGGGAAGAGCAGAAGGGCCAGTCAGGCGCCCCGCTGAATCACACGGGAAAATGACTACGAACACTATGGAGACAATAACTGTCTCTCCAGTGTGAGATCAGAGACCCCAGGCTAATAAATTGAGTTTAAAAAGAAGGGCCAGTAACTGGTTCAAAAATAAGAGTCTCCGAGCCTGCAGCACAATCTCCCAGCTGAAGGCTCCAGTGCTCTCAGCTGCCGGGTGCCCTGAAACAATTGAGCAGCAGAGAGGGAAGTGGATGCTATGAGAAACAGCCTGTGGTACAGGAAAATCAACCGTTACCACTACATTTAATCTGGCTTTCCTAGTTAGCCAGGCAACTGTTTGCTCTGCCTAAAATGAAGCTCTATGGCCTGCACAGGTGATATTGAGGATTGGTGGAGTTCAAACTCAGTATTGAGAGAGTTCAGAACAAATGATAATCTTGACTATACAATCAATCGTGATGGATATGTTAATTTTCACTTTGACAAAACCTAAAATCTTCTGGAAGATGTGCTTTCTAAGCACACTTGGAGATTAGCTTGAGTATATGCTACACCAGGAGATTAGAAAAAGAGTCCCTGGGGCAAATCCTACCCTTGGAAGGAAGTTCCATCTTGTGAAGAACCAAACAAATGTAAAGAGTGGAGCAGGCAGCTTAATCTAATCAAGTTACTTCCTAAAAGAATGTTTCCTTGGTGCTGGCCAAGCAAACGATGATTTAGGGTAGCCCACCTATTGTGGATAGCACTATACCCGGTGTGGGATCCTAGACTGCAGCTATAGGGAAATGATCTGAGCACCGTGGGTTCATTTATTGTTCTCTCCATGTGTACATGTGTGTCCAGCTCCTTCAAGTCCCCGCCTCCTTGACTGGTCCATCATGGTGAACTATACCGTGAACCATGAGCTGAAATAAGCCCTTTCTTAAGTTTGCTTTGTTGTGGTATTTTATAACAGGAGCCTGAAAACAAACTAAGACAACCATGCACTTGGTTGTGTTGTTGTCAATTGTTGGCTTTCTTGCTTTGCTACCTGAAGCTCACACATCTTCTCTACATTGGCGGCTTTCCTTGGCAGAGACATTCCAAGATCCTGACATCTCCACTATCCCTGGGTCTACACTGCAACCTTCACAGCGTTTCACCATGACCTCTCAGATGCTCCAAACGGATCCTAACCCTATATCCCAATGAGGCACATTGCCTGGCCTCAGTTGCTCTTCGTGGTCCCATTGTTATATTGAACCTTTCATGCCTTGACAACCAGTATTACACAAAGAAAATGTTTGTAAAACTGCAAAATTCTGCTGGCAACTTGAGATATAGCCTACCCCAATAAGCTAAGGCTATACCCCAATAAGCTTTGGTGTGCTGGCCCCACAGGAACATTTCCCTAGGCAGTCACTTTTGAGTAGCAGGAAACCTTTTTGACTTAAGCTTTCTTTCTCTGAATTCCTTTGGTTGTTAATAAGATGGTGCTGCCTGCCAGAAGTAGAGTTTGCCCTCGGGATACTTTTTCCAAGTTCCCTCACTACAGCACAGGAGATTTCTCCACAATGGCATTGAACTTCTTACCACTTGTAGCTGCTTATTCAACACATCTCAATGCCATCCAGCCCTGACATTTCTATTGCAAACAAGTCAGTCAGTCTCCATTAAACATAATAGTTCCTGGGTCACAGGCAGACTACATCTAGCAAATGTATACATCACAGCATCTATTTGGCCAGAATATCACAAAACTGGCCTCCATTCCAATTCCTAGGAGTCCTTATTCTTGAAGACTCATAAATTGAATCTCTGCTGTCTGTGCTTTTCCCAGCAGTCTTGTCTTCCAAGATCCCATAAGAGCAGGCCATTAAACTGCCTGCAGTGCTCAATGACTTTTCTAGCCCAAAGTTCCAAACATAACCATGTCAAAACCATTTCCATGTCTGTGAAACAAGTGCATTAGTGAGGACCCAAATCAGAAAGTTTAATGTTGCAATTGCATGAGAAAGGTTTGGTGTTTGGCACCTAATAAATATCCAATTCATGGTAGTTGTTTGAAACCCTTATTCCTATATATATCGGACTCTTACTTCAAGATAATGACTCTGTGGTAATATTATAATATGACTACAACCTATACTTTGAAACTGTTTTAAAATTGGAATAAAATATTAAAAAGGACTTAGTATGGTACTTTATTGCCATAGTTTAAATATGTTCATTTCTGCTTAGAATCTACATGGTAGGCAGAGATGGTTCAAATAAAAAAAAAATTCACCTTTTCTCCTTCTGAACTAGTGTTCATAGCATCTGAAACTGCCACGTGCAATTACATCCTACCCTACTGTACAGCTTATGAAACACAATAATTAGCATATCAAGAGGTCATCAAGGGTATAATAGTGGATATATTACAAAGATAACCAAACAGCTGCTTAACTAAAACACAGTAAGAGGAAAGTTGCCACTGACCAGCCTCGACTTAGAGAGGGATTCTGAGAGAAGGGGTGTTTGAGAGCTGTAAAACAAACAACCTGAAGTCAAATTGTGGGTTACAAGCTAGCAGACTGTGTTTGGCTTGAGATGGCTTTCCAGACTGCTCTCTCCCTCTCCCTCTCCCTCTCCCTCTCCCTCTCCCTCTCCCTCTCCCTCTCCCTCTCCCTCTCCCTCTCCCTCTCCTCTCCTCCCCTCTCCCTCTCCCTCTCCTCTCCTCTCCCTCTCCCTCTCCCCTCCCCCTCCCCTCCCCCTCCCCTCCCCTCCCCTCCCCTCCCTCCTCCCTCCCTCCTCCCCTCCTCCCTCTCTTCTAGATCGATTCAGACTTCTCTCAGTGTTCTGCTCTGCATTAGACAGCTTTCTCTTGATATTCTAAAAACTCTCTAGATCACTCATCTCTTGCTGATCAAAATCCCAGTATTTAATTTTACATGTCAAGTCAGTCATTATCCCAGATTCCATTTTGATTATTCCATGAATCAGCATCCCATCACCCCAAACTCTTGATTCTGAAAAAACATACAGCAAGCACAAGCACAGACAATAGGATTACTGCATGGGACCCTTCTCTGGAATTACCATTCCAACCACACCTAGACCTAAATTTGCTCTTTCCCAGGCTGACCTTAAACTCAAAAATCTGCCAGTCTTTGTTTTTCTGACAAGCTGGCTCATAGTGCAGCTGCCTCTGGTTCTTTGGATCTGTGAAGCTCCTTATACAATTCATATTGAATAGTTGAGAAATTTTCATATTTTCGAACTCATGTTTTGAGTGTTCTTTCCCACTGCCTTAAGAGCTGTCCTGAAGGTCACATAGTTCTACCAATTTGCAGAGACAGACACACCTGCTTCTCCTGGACTACTGCTGTCTCTGATTATTATAGAGTTATTAACCTTGGCAGAGAGGGCACTCCTCAAAGAAAGAATGTGAGAATATGTACATTATTATATAAACAAACTTTACACTCACAGCAACCACAAACAATTGTGGAGGCTCCAGTCTGCAAGCTCTGTTCATGTCATGCTGTCCCTTACACATGACCAAGCAGGACTCTGCAAGCATTTATGCATAGTATTGTAAATCTAGCCATCTACTTGTGCATGGTAAGGTCAGGAACATAGAGGAGAGTCTACTATTGATACATTTCCAAACTAGTATAGGTCCCAATTGTGTCCTAAAATCAGATAAGTGCAGCTATCGCTCCTCATTGAAGAAGTACCATTTGCAGTAGTTATTGTCCATCACAGAAATCTATAAGGACCTGGACTTGAGCTTTGTACAAGGAGATAGGAATGGATCGATTTGCATTCTTCTGCATGCTGTCCTCCAGTTGAACCAGCACCATTTGTTGAAAATGCTGTCCTTGTTCCACTGGATGGTTTTAGCTCCTTTGTCAAAGATTAAATGACCATAGTTGTGTGGGTTCATTTCTGGGTCTTCAACTCTATTCCACTGATCTTCCTGCCTGTCTCTGTACGAATACCAGGCTGTTTTTTATCACTACTGCTCTGTAGTAAAGCTTGAGGTCAGGGATGGCGATTCCTCCAGAAGTTCTTTTATTGTTGAGAATGGTTTGCGCTATCCTGGGTTTTTTGTTGTTCCAAATAAATTTCAGAATTTCTTTTTCTAGTTCTGTAAAGAATTGAGTTGGTATTTTAATGGGGATTGCATTGAATCTGTAGATTGCTTTTGGCAAGATGGCCATTTTTACTATATTAATCCTGCCAATCCATGAGCATGGGCGATCTTTCCATTTCCTGAGATCTTCTTCAATTTCTTTCTTCAGAGACTTGAAGTTCTTGTCATACAGATCTTTCACTTGCTTGGTTAGATTCACTCTGAGGTATTTTATATTATGTGTGACTATTGTGAAGGGTGTCATTTCCCTAATTTCTTTTTCAGCCTGTTTATCTTTCATGTAGAGGAAGGCTACTGATTTGTTCGAGTTGATTTTATAACCTGCCACCTTGCTGAAGTTGTTTATCAGGTTTAGGAGTTCTCTGGTGGAGTTTTTGGGATCACTTAAGTATACTATCATATCATCTGCAAATAGTGATATTTTGACTTCTTCCTTTCCTATTTGTATTCCTGAGAAAGAGGAACACTCCTCCATTGTTGGTGGGATTGCAAGATGGTGCGACCACTATGGAAAACAGTCTGGCGGTTCCTCAGAAAATTGGACATATCACTACCTGAGGACCCAGCTATACCACTCCTGGGTATATATCCAGAAGATGCTCTAACACATAACAAGGATATATGCTCCACTATGTTCATAGCAGCTTTATTTATAATGGCCAGAAGCTGGAAAGAACCCAGATGTCCTTCAACAGAGGAATGGATACAAAATATGTGGTACATTTATACAATGGAATATTACTCAGCTATTAAAAACAATGAATTTGATAAATTCTTATATAAATGGATGGAACTAGAAAATATCATCCTGAGTGAAGTAACCCAATCACAAAAGAACATACATGGTATTCACTCACTGATTATTGGATTTTAGCCCAGAAGCCTGAAATACCCAAGATTCAACTCACAGACCACATAAAGCTCATGAAGAATGATTACCAAGTAGTGGGGGCTTCAGTCCTTCTTAGAAGGAGTAACAAAATACTCAAGGATGCAAATATGGAGACACAGTGCAGGACAGAAACTGAAGGAGGGACTGTCTACAGACCATTCCACCTGGATATCCATCCTATGTGCAGTCACCAAAGGTAGAGGTTGATGTGGATGTTAGGATGTACATGCTGACAGGAGCCTGATATAGCTGTCTCCTTAGAGGTCTGCAAGAGTCTGACATACTCAGAGGCAGATGCTCACAGCTAACCATTAAACTGATCATGGGGTTCCCAATGGAGAAGATAGAGTGAAGGCTGAAGGAGTTGAGAGGATTCGCGACACCATGAGAAAAGCAACAATACCAACCAACCAGAGCCCCAGGGTCTAAACCACCAGCCTGGGAGCGCTTAGGGAGGGACCCATGGCTCCAGCTATATATGCAAGGGAGCTATATATAAGTGGGAGAAGAGATCCTTGGTCCCATGAAGGCTGGACGTCGTGGGGGGGGGGATACTCGAGGGTGGGGAGGTGAGGTACAGGGGAGGGTGGGTGGGGGTACACCAATGTGGAGGCAGGAGGAGGGGGGAAGGGATAGTGAGTTCCTGGGAGGGAGGGGGGGAAATGGGGTAAGGAGAGAACATCTGAAATGTAAAAAAAATTTCCAATAAAAAAAAAATGTAAAAAAAAAAAAAAGAAATCTATAAGGAGTCAAACTACAGAGAACAACTGGCCACGGGTTGACTAGCCCCATTTTATAAATCTACAAGACAATGCCTACACTGAAGACACAGGGAACAACAAAAAGGAGAGGGCAGAAATATTGTAAGAGAAAAAAAAGAAATATTGTAAGAAGCAGAGAACTAGAAAATATGCGAACAAGATATTAGAAGATACGGAAAAGATAGCAGACATATACACATAATTGCACCTATGAAAATTTAGCAGCATGATCAACAAATTAAGACCTACATAATGTTATCACCAGTTGACATTCCAATATAGATGAGGAAAATAGCATAAGGTCATACTCCTAGCTTATAGGATCTCTGAAAGGTTTTCACAAGTCATCATTCCTAAACACATACACATTAAACAAAACCAAATGGACTCAATAGCTAGTGATGTATATGTATATGTGTATGTGTATGTGTATGTGTATGTGTATGTGTATGTGTATGTGTATGTATATGTGTGTGTGTACATCCGTGTGTGAGTACATGTGCATGTAACAATAATAATTAAAGAAGTTATGAAGTTGAGAGGAAGTGAGTGAAAGGATACAAGAAGAGTTAGAGAAAAGAGTGTGGGGGACAGAAATGATGTAATATAATACTCATCCCTCACAAGAGGGAGAAAAAGGATAGTAGAATTAATCAACTAACAGGGTTCATAGGGGCTCACCTCTGAAGCAACAATCAGGAAGACTGTCCAGGTTTGAGCTAGGTCCCCTGCGTATATGTTACAGTTAAGTAGCTTGTTAATCTTGTGGGATTCCTAACAGTGGGAGTGGAAGTTATCTCTGACTCTTTGGCCTGCTTTTGAGAATGTTTTCCTCCTTCTCGAAAGAGGACAGCCTTGATATGAGGGTATGTGCCCAGTCTTATTGTATCTTCTTATGCCATTTTCAGTTGATATCTCTAAGATATCTGTTCTTTTCTGAAGGGAAATGGAGGAGGAATTAATCTGGGGAGGGAAGGATGCTGAGAAGAGTCAAGGGAGGGAAAACTTCAGGTAGGTTTTGATATATAAAAGAAGAATAAAATAAAATAAATGTTAAAAAAAAGTTTCAGCTACAATGATGGACATCGGCCTAGGCACTGGAAGAGGAGGAAGAAAAATATGTGCACATTATGAATGTCCAAGAAGCAAAAACTTTGAGAAGCAGAGAAATCAAGAATAGTTGCATTCTGAAAATGCCTACTTTTATTCATGAAGAGATTTGTTTCCATTGAGAAGGCCAAAATTTTGTGAAAATAAGCCAGGAAGTTAAGAAAATAGGTTGGAAAAAAACAAAATAATAATTAAATAACTTTTAAAGTTTTAATTTTAACCCTTAAAAAACCAGCCAAATGAACAATACAAGAATATATGTAAACTATTAAAGATTTAGAAGTAATTTTGGAGTAATGCTTTAAAATTGGGATGAGGTTACTTTGTTGTTTACTCTCTGCCATTGTTCAGATATTCCCACAATGGCTAGTTGCAACCTACAAATACTGCTGGAAATAGATGTCCACACTCCTTCATTTTCCAGAACACAGTTCCATGTCAGAACTTAAGCATCATCATGAAGAAATGACTGAATTTGAAAACAAAAATGTTAGAAAACCAAGATGTTATGAATGGAAATATCTGAGATTAAGTACTGACTAATCATGAAGTAAAATCAATCAGATTAAAGTACAGGATGCACTTTAGGAAAAAATCAATTCACAGAGGTCTATTTAAAGTTTCCAGAAATTTTAGATCAAGAAGACTAAAGGATTACTTAGCAAGAAATGAAGATTAATGAAATTCTTTTATAACTTTACCTCATAATATAAAAATTTTAGAGGAATGATTGGCTTGATATATTTTGTAAGGATCAGAAATACTAGAGTGGATTTCTGTGAAGATGAAGATCTAGAATGGAGGCAATGAAGACCAAAAGGGAGGAGACCAAAACCACAAAACTTTTGATAGCATCAAAATGTCTTTCAGATCTCAAGGATGTATGAGAGATAAGAAACCACAAGAAAATGACCTTAAATCCAATCTTATAAAAATTATAAAGGCCTTTAAAAAAGAAATAAATAAATCCCTTAAAGAACTATAATCCAACAGGTGAAGGAAATAAATAAAACTGTTCAAGACGTGAAAATGAAAATAAAACAATAAGGAAAACATTATCTGAGAAAATCTGGAGATGGAAAACCTAGTGAAGGAAACAGGAACTACAGATGCAAGCATCACCAACCGAATACAAGAAATGAAAGAAAGCATATCAGGTGTAGAAGATACTATTGAAGAAATTGATACATCCACTATTGAAGAAATTGATACATCCATCAAAGAGAATGTTAAATCTAAAAAGTACTTGACACAAATCACCCAGGAAATCTGGGACACTACTAAAAGACCAAACCTAAGAATAACAGGAATAGAAGAAGATTCTCAGCTACAAGGCCCCAAAAATATTTTCAACAAATCATAGAAGAACATTTTCTCAACCTAAGCAAAGAGATGCCTATAAACACACAAGAAGCTTACTGAGCACCATGGTCTAAAGCTGGACTTCAACAACTACAGAAAACTTACAAACTCATGGAAACTGAGCAACTCTCTATTCAATGGCCACTGGGCCTGGGAAGAAAGAAATGAAAGACTTTCTAGAATTCTATGAAAATGAAGGCACAACATACCCAAACATATGAGATACTGATGAAAGCAGTGCTAAGAGGACAGTTCATAGCACTAAGTGCCTTCTTAAAGAAATTAGAGATCTCACACTAACAACTTAACAACACCTCTGAAAGCTCTAGAACAGAAAGAAGCAAGCACATTAAAGAGGAGTAAACAGCAGGAAATAATAGAACTCAGGGCTGAAATCAATAAATTAGAAACAAAGAGAACCATACAAAAAATCAACAAAACCAAGACCTTGTTCTTTGAGAAAATCAACAAGATATTCAAATCCTTAGCCAAACTAACTAAAAGACAGAGAAAGATATCCAAATTAACAAAATCAGACATGAAATGGGACATAACAACAGGTAAAATCCAAAATCCTGTACTTCACAAAATTGGAAAATCTAAACAAAATGGGAGATTTTCTTGATAAATACAACTTACCAAAGCTAAATCAAAATCAGGTGAACAATCTAAATAGAACTGTAACACCTGAAAAAACAGAAGCAATCATTAAAAGTCCCAATAGCCGCAAATAATATAAAATATCTTGGTTTTACTGTAACTAGCCAAGTCAAAGACCTGTATGACAAGAAATTCCAGTCCTTGAAGAAAGAAATTGAAGAAAATATCAGAAGATGGTAAGACCTCCCATGCTCATGGATCTGTAAGATTAACAGAGAAAAAATGGCCATCTTTCCAAAGACAATCTGCAGATTCAGTGCAGAGGCCATCAAAATTCCAACACAATTTTCATAGGACGTGAGAAAACATTCTTCATCATATGGAAAAATGAAAATCCTATGAGTGCAAAAGAAATTCTGTACAATAAAAGAATTTCTGAAGGTATCAGAATCCTGGACTTCAAGTGGTACTACAGAGCAATAGTAATAAAAACTGCATGGTATTTGTATAATAAAAGACAAGATGACCAATTCAATCAAATGGAAGTCAAAAGAAGTCAAAAACCCTGCAATGGAAAAAAAAAAAAAAAAAACTCTTCAGCAAATGTTGCTGGTTTAACTATTGGCATGTAGAAGAATGCAAATAGACCAATATTTAGCACCCTCCACAAAACTTAAGTCCAAATAGATCAAAGATCTCAACATAAAACCAGATACTCTAAATCTGATAGAAGAGAAAGTGGGGAATTGCCTTGAACACATTGGCACAGGAGACAACTTCCTGAACAGGGTACCAACAGTTCAGGCACTAAGATCAACAATTAATAAATGGGATCTCTTGAAACTGAAAAGCTTCTGTAAAGCAAAGAAAGTTGTCAATATGAAAAAATGGCAGTCTATGTAATGGGAAAAGATATTCACCAACCATACATCTGATAAATGGCTGACATAAAGAACTAATGAAATTAGATACCAAGAAACCAAACAACTCAATTTTAAAATGGGGTACAGAGCTAAACAAAGAAATTTTAACAAAGGAATCTCTAATGACTGAAAAGCACTTAAAGAAATGTTCTCAGAGCTCCCAGGGACTAAACCATCAACCAAAGAGTACAGATGGAGAGACCCACGGCTCCAGCCTCATATGTAGCAGAGGAAGGCATCTTCCAGGGAGAAGAGGCCCTTGGTCCTGTGAAGACTAGATGCCCTAGTGTAGTAGAATGCCAGGGTGGGGAGGCAGGAGTGGGTAGGTAGGTAGGTGAGGGAACACCTTCATAGAAGCAGGGGGAGGGAGTGGAATGAGAAGCAGGGGGATTGGGAAAGAGGATAACATTTGAAATGTAAATAAAGAAAACATCTAATAAAAAAATGTTCAACATCCTTAGTCATCAGAGAAACACAAATCAAAATGACTCTGTGATTCCATCTTATATCCCACCAAATGGCTAAGCCCAAAATCTCAAGTGACAGTTCATGCTGGCAAGAATGTGAAAGCATATATTCCTCCTCCATTGCTGGTGGAAGGGCAAAGTTGGATAACCACTTTGAAAATCCATCTGGTGGTTTCTCAGAAAATTGGGAATAGAACTACCTTATGACCTAGCTATACCACTCCTGGACATATACCCAAAAGATGCACCACAATACCACAAGGACACTTTCTCATCTATGTTCATAGCAGTCGTATTTATAATATGCAGAAACTGGAAACAACCTAGCTGTCCCTCAACTGAAGAATGAATAAAGAAAGTGTGGTGAATTTACACAATGAAATACTACTCAGTTATTAAAAACAAAGACATCATGAAATTTGTAGACAAATGGATGGAACTAGAAAATAGTATTCTGAGTGAAGTAACCCAGACCCAGAAAGAAACATATGGCATGTACTCTTTTATAAATGGATATTACTTATAAAGTACTGGATATCCATGCTACAATCCACAAACTCAAAGAAGCTAAGTAACAAGGAGGACTTAAGGAAGGATGCTTCAATCTCACTGAGAAGGGAAAATAAAATAGAAATGGGAGTGGATGGAGGAGGGAATTGACTAAGGGAGAGGAACAGGAGTTGAGATGGGAGGAACAGAGAACAGGGAGTGGAGTGAGCAGTGCAGTCTCTGGAATGAACTAGAAAATTAGAATCCAGGACACTCCTAGGAACATATGCAGTGACTCTAGCTAAGACTCGTAGTAATGGGGGACATGGAACCTGAAATGCCTACCTCCTGTAACCAGGCAAAACTTCTAATGGAGGAATGGGGACATCAACCCACCTATGAAACCTTTAACCCACAATTTGTTGGGCCTAGAAGATATGCAAGGATAAAGATGGAGCAGAATTTGAGGGAATGCCCAACCAATGAATGCCCAACTTGAGTCTCATGCCATGAGAGATAGCCCACCTCTGACACTACTAATGATATTCTGCTATACTTGCAGCCAGGAACCTAGCATAACCTAGCATGTCCTCTGAGAGGCTTCATCTAGCAGCTGATGGAAAATGATGCAGAGAGTCACAACACACATTCACTGGTGCTTGGGGAATCCTGTGGAAGAGGGGAGGAAGTATTGAAGGAGCCAGAGGGGTCAAGGACACTACAAGAAAACCTTCAGCATCAACAAAGTGGCCCACAGGCGCTCCGAGAGACTGAACCACTAACCAAAAAAAACCATACAGGGGATGGACCTAGGCCCCCTATACATATTTAACAGATCTGCAATTTGGTCTTCATTTGGGTCTCCTAACAACTGGATCATGGACTGTCTCTGACTCTGTTGTATGCCTTTGCACCCCTTTTCACTAACTGAACTGCCTTGTCTAGGCTCAATAGGAGAGATGCACCTAGTCCTACTGAAACTTCATAAGACAAGGCTGGTTGATATTCAGGAGAGGTCTTCCCTTCTCTGAGGAGAAAGGGAGGAGCAAAAGGGGAGGAGAGGGAAGAGAATGGGCCTGAGAGGACAGGAGGGAGAGGAAGCTGCAATCAGAATTTTAAGTGAATAAACTGATTTAAAAAAAATAGACAAGAATAACTCTAACTTTCCCATCTAAACTTAGAGTAAAACGATCATCTCATTGAACATCTTATGAGAAACAAGAAAATCGTTATTACCAGGGAAGACAGATAGACAGACGCACTCTCAATCCCATGATGCTCATGCTGTTCCCTAAGCTTTGGAACTCCGAAGGCTACACAGAACCTCAACCACCGGCACATAGACAATGCATCATTTTCTAAACTCAAACCCAACCTTAGAACTGTTTCCAGTTAAATGATAGAGCAGAAACCTTAGATTGGTTTTCTTTTTTTTTATTGGAAATTTTATTTACATTTCAGATGTTCTCTCCTTACCCCATTTCTCCCCCTCCCTCCCAGGAACTCACCATTCCTTCCCCCCTCCTCCTGCCTCCACGTTGGTGTACCCCCACCCACCCTGCCCCGTACCTCACCTCCCCACCCTCGAACGACGATCCCCCTCACACGACGTCCAGCCTTCATGGGACCAAGGATCTCTTCTCCCACTTATATGTAGCTCCCTTGCATATATAGCTGGAGCCATTGGTCCCTCCCTAAGTGCTCCCAGGCTGGTGGTTTAGACCCTGGGGGCTCTGGTTGGTTGGTATTGTTGCTTTCCTCATGGTGTCGCGAATCCTCTCAACTCCTTCAGCCTTCACTCTATCTTCTCCATTGGGAACCCTATGATCAGTTTAATGGTTAGCTGTGAGCATCTGCCTCTGAGTATGTCAGACTCTTACAGACTTCTTGTTGAAATAATCTTACCACTTGGACTCACTCTTTACCCTCTAAACATACTGTCCTCCCACCCTTCAGTGTATCTGTACATGGATGGATGGATGATGTGTGTGAATGTACCATGTGGTATTCTGGTGCACACGTGGTATTCAGAGAACAACCTTAGGTTTGCTCTTTGCCTTCCACTTCTGCTTGAAGCAGAGTCTCTTTAGTTGTTTGTTGTTGTGAATACCAGGCTAGCTGGCTCACAGGTTTCTATGGATTTTGCTGTAGCTGCTTCGTATCTTGCAGTAAAAGCACAGAAATTACAGATACACAACCTCCCCCAGCTTTCACATGAGATCTGGGGATGTGAGCCAGGTCTTACATGCCAAGAGACGAACTCATAGATTCATCTCCCCAGCACTTTTTAAATTTCCTTTCCCAAAATGAGTATGATCATACACATCTATAAAGCTAGAATACAAGAGGCCAAGGCAAGACTAACACAAGTTCATGGGCACCCTAGATTACAGAGCAAGGCTTTGTCTCAGAAAAAGAAAAATAGAAAAGAAAACAAAAATCCATTCCATGCCACACTACTGTACTAAAATACTGTGATTTGAAATGTCTCACTTTAGATATACTGGTATATTTACCATAGAAGCCAGTCTCTTAAAACCTCCTGTGAGATAAAGCAGGGTAGCTATAATTAACGTCATTCTGTAAGTGGAGAGCGAATGCATGAGATAATTAATATAATCAAGTAACTAATTTAGAGACAATCAGTAATTTAGGATTTCCTGCTCAATAACTTACCCAATAAACAAAGTGTATCAACTCCTTGGATTTTCTTACAAGAAGGATGTTGCATAAATTTATTTTTGTTGCATATGAAAACTTTAATTGCCTTTCAAGCAATATAAAGTAAGAATCTAAACTGGAATTAGGAAGAAATGCCTTCTAATCAAAATACCATTGCCTGTTCCTAAATTTAATGTGTTTTCTAGGATTGTCTATAACAACTAGAAAGTGAAGACACTAAACAAAACCCTAAATGAAGAAAACCCCAATGTCTTTTGATCTTGTGTGCTATAATTTACCACTGAAATAGCACAAATCATAAACTAAGTAGTTAAATCCCAGTGTCATCCTTATTCTGGAAATAAAAGGTTTATTATTTTTAGGATGTATTTGTAAGCATCAGGGCTTGTTGAAAGGCAAACAATAGGAAATAAAAATGGAAACAATGAGAGGCAGCTTTGGGTCCAGAAGGTGCTTAGTCTTAAGTACCACACACTGTAGTCTCCTCACGTCTCAGATCCTTAGCAAGAGGCATGCAATCAAGCCTCCATTCAGAGCTGAATGTTCCTAACTTATTAATTCTAACAGACAAGATAAGGGGAAAGAAAACCTCTGAAGCATGTAAATTCCATTGTTTCAATGTATAAGTGGTTTTTAACCCTGAAGGGTAGCTCACCAACCATTGAGGAGCTCTTGAATGCTGAAGGATGTTCGTCAGATGCTCCTTTTTAGTCCAGCATAATTATTTTGTATATGAACAACTATTATGGAAAACAGCAGTTTTATATCTCAGATCAGTCATTCCTGATATAGGCAAGGAACTCGTTGAGAAATGATCGTGCTACAAGATCAGGAACCACATAGAAACAGCACACCGAATTTAGACTGACTTAAGAATATTTCACACTTTGGAATAGGGCTAGTTAGAGCTACCTTTGCTTATCTTGTAGTGTTAGGACAATGAATAAAATAATAAATACTATACCATAATCTGTGTTTTCCAAATAATTAACATAAAATGTATCTTGATACCTTCAAACTATTTTACTAAAAGGTAAGATTTTGAATACCTTTAAAAATTGGGACCAAATACTTAAATCTTGGAGTTGGCAAAATATTATAGTCTGGTGGGATTATGATTGTATATTTATATAGTTTTTACTTGGGTTTAGGAAAATAGTAAACAAACTTTACATATATTGAGTATAGTGAGAAAACCGTGAAATATAGAAGGGGTGTGATGGATAGTTTTATGCTAGAATCATCAGAAAGAATGGAATCTCAATTGAGAAAATGCCTCCATAAGATCAGGTTGTAGGCCATTTTCAAAATGATTCACATCTGACTGATATGAGAGGGCCCAGTTCATTCTGGATGGAGCCACCCTTAAGATGGTGGTCCTGGGTTCTTTGAGAAATCAGGCTGAGCAAGCCATGTGAAAAAAAGCTGGTAAGTACCACTCCTC
This sequence comes from Mastomys natalensis, assembly GCA_021653895.1. Taxonomy (NCBI): domain Eukaryota; kingdom Metazoa; phylum Chordata; class Mammalia; order Rodentia; family Muridae; genus Mastomys; species Mastomys natalensis. The sequence continues at coordinate 302,291 of JAJTUV010002415.1, forward strand.
CATGGCCTCTGCATCAGATACTGCCTCCAGGATCCTGCCCCAATCCTGACTTCCTCCAATGACAAACAGTGATGTAGAAGTATAAGCAAAGGAAATTCTTTCCTCATCAAGTTGCTTTTGGTCACAGTGTTTCATCTCAGCCATAGTAACCCTAACTGTTAGGAAATTATTATTAGGATTCCTCAAAAATGATTGCTACTGTAAACTCTCCCTAGAATACATTCCACCTGAAAAATGTGAAGATAGCCCATCAAGTCCTTTATTCATGGAAGCATTTCAAGTATTTTTAATTTGTATGACAGTCATGAAGCAACATCTATAAACTAATCTGAGTTACTTGAATATGGGAATGCTGTAAATGTGAATATCACAATACTGCACAATAAATCCCAGATGACATAATAGATAATTAGGGGAGAGAGCTGGAAAGTGATTAAAAGTAATTGGTATCTCATCATCCCTACAGGGTCTTGCTTTTGGTATTCTTAGATTCCTTCAAAGTAGTGTCAAATACAAGAAGTAAATAAGTAATTGTGACTTGCAGAAGTTTGTACAAGCCCTTTCTTTCCAACCATGATATTCTCAGAAATAGTTTCAAAGGGTTCTCCGCATCTCTCAAACCCTATTATTAACAGTAGATGAGAGGTTTCTCGTCCACTGTGGCTTCTCTAGTCTTTGTGCTCCTCCCCTAAGGAAAGACCATTAAAGCTCTGAGTAGAACCACTATGAACTCTTTGGTGTCTATTTCTTCAGATGCCAGTATAAAGTAAGATTTTTAGTTCTCAAAAACATAATCTTTCTGCTTCTCAAAAAAAAAAAAAAAAAAAAAAGCACTAGCTATTTGCTCTGGAATTGCTTTTAATGCTTCAGTGTGGGAATTCTGTGTTAATATGTAAGGATTACTATCATGAGTAGTCTTTTAACTTCAAGTAAGTGGATCTAGCATTCAGAAACCAGATAAAAAATGTGGAATTGGGTCCCAATGTGAATGGAATGAATATTGTGTGTTTCTTTTTTTTTCCTTTTGATTGTGATCTTGTTATTTATTTGGCTTTTTGTTGTTGTTTGTCTGCTTATTTTCTAAATAGGGAGAAAGAAAGAGCATAGGGTTGGATGGGTGAGGAAGTACGGAGAATCTGAGACATGTTGGAAGGAACTGCAATCATAGTATATTGTTTGAAACAAATTTATTTTCATCAAATTTATATGTTTATAAATACATATAATATATATTCATACATATACATGTTATATACACATATATAACAGAAGCCAAGACCATGCTCTGGTATGCTAGAAGAACATCTATGTCAGTAATTATGTATGAATGCTGCTATGGGCTTGGTGATCTCTGCTCTCTGAACCAGAACTTTCCTCATTCACAGCATCCCTTAAATGAAAGCATAATTAGAGAGATAGCAAAGGCATGGTGTCAATCACATACGTGCTTGCTTTTGTTCTACAAACTTGAGGATTCCTGTTTTCCCATATGTCTTGCCTCTTCCTGCTGCACACTGTCTTCCCATCTCCCTCCTCCTCTTCCTTTGTCACCTCCTGTTCCCTCCCCTGCTTCTTCTGCTTTCAATTTAGGAACATGAAATGTTGTTAACTGTAAAATAATATGCATCAGAGGAAGGGTCTTTTAGAAAAATTATACAAGCCCATTACAGGCTTCTGTATTTGGGTGTCTACCTATGATTGTGATGTTCAGTGGGAAATAATAGCACTCACAGTAATACAGAAGGAGACCTGAAAGAAAGGTGGAGTAGACAAAAGAAAGTATTAATAATCTCCTAAAGTATGTCTCAGGACAGAGACTCTATCTTTCCTGGACCTTGATAGCTGCTGCTGTCCATGTATGTCCATAATGACCAGACTGGCACATTCAAGAAGCTCTGACAACTGTTTTTGCAGAGCGGTCTAAATGTCTGCCTGTCTCTGAAGTTTCTTAAATAGATCAGTGTGACAGGATACATACTTCTCAGGAATGCACAAGAACGTGGATAAACGAGAACATTTAAATAGCCCCAAAGTACAATTCAGATGACAATCAAATTTACAAAGACAGCAGGCTCTAAGCAATTAGTATCCCTTCTAGAAGTAATTGTTATGAACTGGTGATCTCTGACATGCACAGTGATCCCCAGACAAACACATAACTCCAAGAAAAAAAGTTTCAATGCAGACAGGACTGGATTCCTCTTGCTGTCCTTAGAACAAGATCAGTAGAAGTAGCAAACGAGAAAGTGATGATTTTTCTTTTCAGTTTTCAGGCCAGATAAGACAAAGGCACATTCCTGGGCATTGTCAGAAGTCCCAGTCATCTGGACCAGGCAGAAAGAATGAGAAAGCGTTTCAGTCAGTTTTTAAATTGCACTCTCTTCTCCCAAACATTTAAAGGACTACAAGTCCCCAAAACACACAATACCTAAGATGCAACGCATAAACCTCATGAAACTCAAGAAGAAGGAGGAAGACCAAAGTGAGGGTGCTTTTGTCCTTTTTAGAACGAGTATCAAAAGATTCAACCAGAGCTCCCAGGATCTAAACCTCCAGCCTGAGAACAGACAGGGGCAAGCTGTCCTCTGAGAGACTCTAACCAGCAGCTGACTCAGACAGATACAGACGTCCAGAGCCAAACAGTGGATGGAGCTTGAGGACTCTTAAAGAAGAATAGGCGGAAGGATTGTGGGCCCTAAGGAGATAGGAACTGCACAGGAAGATCAACAGAGTAAACGAACCTGAACCCTTGGAGCTCTCAGAGACTGAATCACCAACCGTGGAGCATACCTAGTCTACACAGATCTACCTCCATGGGCTGAACCTAGGCCTCCCTGCACATATGTTGTAAATGTGCAGCTTGGTTTTCATGCAGGTCTCAAACATCCGGAGTGGGGGCTATCCCAAAACATGCAGCCTGTATATGGAGTATGGTCTTCAAAAAAAAAACAGTTGTTCAGTTATTCATGGAATATTATTTTTTTATATCTCTAGTATTCAGTTTGCAACTACTTCATTGAGAATTTTTGTATGTATATTCATGAGGGATACTGGACTATAACTTATATATTTTTGTTGGGTTTACACTTGATTTCACTATTTCAATATTATTTGCTTTGTGAAGGAGCTTATTGTGGTTCTGAATTTTTTTTAAACATAACTCAAAAAGTATTGCTTGTTTGAAGGCTCTATAGAATTCTTGTATAAGTATATCTGACCCTTGGTAAAAAAAAATAAAAATAAAAATAAAAAAATAAAGGACTACAAGTTAAGTTCATAGTAGCTCTTATTTAAATTCTTCCTGATTTTATATTTTCTTATACTTAGAATCTGCCAGGAAGCCCTGCCCTTCCTCATCACAACTTCATCCGTACTTCTTCAGAACACATAGCCCTCTTTCATCTGCCTTCCACGGCTCTAGGAAGCACATTCTGAAGGCCATGCAGTACAGAGAGTGAAGTTCCATCGCCATTCGATGCTGCTGGTTGGTTTTTCTCTATTTTTTTTTTTGTTTGTTTGTTTGTTTGGGTTTGTTTTGTTGTGTTTTGTTTAATTACCAGAGTAAATGAACATAGATTTCTGTTTTGGTGCCAAGGTAGGCTAGGCTTTTCAGAACAGTGTTCACACACACACACACACTAATGAAAAATTCTCATTTGTTTCCTATTTCCCAGAGATCACTGGCTTTGCTTGCCTTGTGTCAACAACTTGAACACTGGCCCATCTTTCATGCTTTTTCCATCCTTTTTGTTGTTACTAGTACCAGTTGTTGCCTTTGATAGGAGAAAGCTTTTCTTTTTATTTATTTTTTATTTTTTTTCTTTTTTTAAATTGGATATTTTATTTATTTACATTTCAGATGTCATCCCCTTTCCCCATTTCCCCTCCCTAGAACCCCCTATCCCATCCCCTCTCCTTTTTCCTTTTATACCATTTTAATTACATGCAAGTATTAAAGTCAGTTCTAGGTTGAGGAACTAGCAATACAATAGATGCAAATAGTCAAGGAACAAACAAGACAAAAAACACAAATAGTCAAAGAACAAGCAAGGCATTAAACACAATTACATGAACACTCCCCTGATCACTGTTTCTAAGGGCTTATCAGGATGACCAAAATATCTGAGCCTACTTCCCAGTCCTAGCCCAAAGTCATTTTCAAGACTAAAACCTACTTCCTTGTACTAGCCTAAAATTTAGATTCCTGTCTGAAATTACTTCTTTGTTCTAGCCTAACATTTAGATTCCTGCCTGAAATTACTTCTTTGTTCTAGCCTAATACTAAGATTCCTGCCTGAAATTACTTCTTTGATCTAGCCTAAGATTTAGATTCCTGCCTGAAATTACTTCTTTGTTCTAGCCTAAGATTTAGATTCCTACCTGAAATTACTTCTTTGTTCTAGCCTAATGTCAGATTCCTGTCTGAAGCCTACTTCCTTGTCCTTGGCCAATGTCATATTCCTGCCAAGCAGTTAAATGTGTCTCCTCGAAAATTCAAGTGGTACCATGATGATAATTTTGAGAAATGATGGAGACATATGGACTGTTCTCTCCTTGAGAGTGTTGAAGCAATTATTTATTTATTTATTTATTTATTTATTTATTTATTAAAATCAAATCATAATTTACTTATTCACACAGGGGTTATAAACACAAAAAGGCAGGATGTGGGGAAGGGGATGACCCTGAACGTGAGGCTCTCGTCTGAAGTAATTATTTAAAATGGCCTCAAGTCAAGCTGACTATCTAAGCTGCAGCAGCGGCTCTGCTAGCTCAGCCTCCATGTTCTGTGGCCAGAGGCCATGTGCACGCTGCAGCTAGAAACGTCCTGCCAGAAACACCAGTCTTGCCACCCACGAGACTTCAGCATAGGAGATGGCTCAATCTCCTACACTGTCTCCGCAAGGCTGGGCATTGCCCAGACCATCCCACCATCCACACTGGCCCAGTAGAAAGATAAGATTCTAATTCTTAAAGATTAATCAAAGGCTTACATATTTGGTAATGATCAGTAACAAGATACCCGTACAATCAGAAGTGTAATCCAATACCCAACCTAGATATACCAACTACCTTTGACTGCTACAGACACGTGAACATCCGTCTCCATCTCTTCTCTCTCTCTCTCTCCCTTTCTCTCTCTCTCTCTCCTCTCTCTCTCTCTCTCTCTCTCTCTCCTCTCCTAGCTCCTCCTCTTCCTTTTCCTCTTCCTCTCCTAACTCCTCCCACCTTAGCTCCTCCTACATGAGAGGATTAACCATCTTTTTATATATGTTTCACATAACATCTGTCTAGCTTACTAACCCTCTTTTCCCATGTGGGGAAACAGCTAGATGACCCTCATCAGACATCAGGTGTCAGTAGCACACCCAGAATTACAAAAAATCAATTTAAATTATAATCTCTGATACTTCATTCTAACAATACTAGACTATGACAGAGGGTAAATCAGGTCCTGGTTTCTCCATTTATATTTGAAGCAAAACTTGTCTTCATGATACAAGAAGTCAATGGTGATCATTCCAGGCTTATTTCAATAGCACCTTCAACATGCCGTCAATTTGAAATAACTTTTAATAAATAAAAGAAATATGTCTCAGGCAGGAACTCATACTATCATTCCTTGGACCATGATTCATATTGCAATTGATGTATTATAATGAAAGCACTGGCATATTTATTCACTTCTTATTAAAATGTTGAAGCTCCCAGATGGAAGGGATGCATAGGACCAGGATTAGGGGCATGCAATTTCTCTACGTTATCTGGGTGCTTCACACTCACTTTGAAGAGCTCATTTACCTGGGAGTTCCTGTTGGTTTTATCTTGTTTTGTTTCCAAGGAATACCAGAACATGGAAACACTCAAAAGAAAAATACAGAATGTAAAAATAATGTTTTCCCATACAATAGGAAAACTGAAGCTATTAAGGAAATACTGAATGCAAGTAATGGACTCTTGTGTCACGAAACTGCTTAGAAAACTAATTTGGTCTTCTGATTTCAACTCTGTCCTGGATTTTTCACTTTTTGCAGTCTATAAGTGAATAAACATATACTGGATGATAAAATTATAAAATCTATTATGAAGCTCCACCACTTCAGAATGGGTATTGTAACTGTATAGAAGTTTATTGAGATGTGTATGTAGGCTTGGGGTCTGACCAATTTCACTGAATAATGTTTTCATCTGCAAATTCCTTATAATAAACGAAAATCAAAAGAAGAAATCTATGTTCTGAACAATTTTACAGAGCTTCTCATGTCAGTAGCAGAAATAGTAGTGGAGACAGGACTATCAAAGAGATAGACAGCCTTACAATCTGACAAATGTCATAAGCTACATCAAAATCTCTGTGACAGTAGAAGAAATGGTGCCTTCTCTAATTTCAGGATGTAAGGACTTTAAAGATTCTTAGAAGAGGTTACGTTAAAGTATATATTAAATCCAAAGTTGAAGTATGGATCATCAGGGAAGAGAGTTCAGAATATAAGAATAGCACAATCAGACAAGGAGGGTATTTAGAGAGTGTTTAAGTTCTCTACATGAAGTACAAAGTGTTCATGGAGGAGTATCCAGAGTGAAGTCTTTAATTATGTCCCAGGGTCACATGTTGGAATATTTTGCATACCAATCTCTAAAGTTTGGACTTGGACACAACATTTAGTAGCAATGTGGCATGATCAGATCTTTCTATTAACAAGATATGTCAGAAAACAGTGTGAATCATGAATGAAAGATAACAGTGACATTATATCCAGCATGATTATTGACTAGCTACTAAAGAATCAAGGCAAGGGGTATCATAATCTCGCTTATATTGGAAATATAGTCAGGGAATAAAGGCTAAAGAGATGAGGAGACAGAAATCTATGGCACATACATTAGACAGCCTTGTGGAGAGAGAAGAGACAACTAGGGTGTTTACATTTCTTTGCTTGAGGAACAAAGCAGTTTGGAATGCATTTCATCAAAGCACAGACTTAAGCTACATTTCAATTGCTCCACCATCTTCCATTTGACAGTAACAGACCCTTAGCTGTCCCCTGACAGCCCCCATTTGTAGAATGTTCTCACAAACCAATATGTCAGCTGCAGCCATTATGTTCTCTGTCTTTTGTTCCTTCTCTCTTGCGTGCGCTCACACACACACACACACACACACACACACACACACACACATTGCTCAGAAGTAGCTTGGAACAGATTTCTCCTCATCTCCAAGTGTTTACCTTTTAAAGAACAATAACGAAGGTCCTGAATATCCCAAACTTCTACATTCCAAACTCCTCATGTGCACTGCATGCCATGGGAGAAAACCTGCTTGGATTTCTCTCCCATTACAACCTATGCCATGTGAAAGAACATGTCTTTTTTTTTTTTTTAAATCTGTTTTACTGAAGTAACTTCTATGTCTACAGCAAAGATGCTTTGCATATTCAGCTTTAATCAGGTACCTGAACCTTCTTCTAGGCCAATGTTGGTACTTCCTTAAAATCTGTTGCATCTAGAAAAATACTGCTGTGCTTCTTCAGCATCAGCATTATCATCATCATAAGCAAAGATGATGATAGCGATGACGATGATGATAATGAATTCCACTTATGATAACATAGCACCCTCTATATCTGATGAAAATTCCTCAGTCTCTAGTCTTGGTATCTGTGGTATCTAACCACCCCGCCCAGTCAACCTCTCTTTGATCAGAATAACCAACATCTTGAAGTCTCTCCTTAGTTCTGCATTCATTGTCCCTTCTGCTCTTTCATTTTCTATCTCCCCTTGTCTCTGCTCTATTCAGAACATAATTCAGTTCCATGATGAGGTTCCTTGTTTAATAATAATAATAATAATAATAATAGCAGAAGCTATGGAGAAATGCTGTTTACTGAATTTTTTCCATGACTAGCTTCTTTATAGCATCACAGACCACTTGACTATCAGTGACTCTGTCCACAGTGGCTGAACTTCGTGCATACACTATCAGTCAAGAAAATGCACAGTAGGCTTGTCCAAAGCCCACTTTTGTGTGGGTATTTATCAATTGATGTCCCTCTTCCAAAATGACTCTAGGTTATACCAGAGTGACATAAAACTAGCCTGAATAGAGTAGATTGACAAGGCTTCCTTTCAAAATATTCTTTTCCTCCACTTTTTTTGAACCCAGAAATCAGAAACATCACATTGTATGAAGCCCTGGAGTAGTACAATCCACACTCAGTGACTGGATTCTGGGCATGCAACTTTCTGTCACTGTAGTGTTGGAGAAGGTATCTAACCTCTGCTTCTGTGTTATGTGGCTATAAAATTGACACTATTGCCTTCCAAACTCAACCACTGAAGTCTTAAGACATATAAATTATGTTCAGTGTACGAAGCAACTTTGCATACTTGGTGTGTATTATTAGGGAAAAAACAAAACAAAAATCTCCACATCATTGAGTCACTTAGCTAAGAACCTGTGATAGACAGTGGACAATAAGCATAGTAAATATGATCATAGTATAAAATCCTAGAGGAAGTCAATAGTGCACAAAAAGTGAATTAAAGGAAGGTAATTAGAGGTATCACACACACACACACACACACACACACACACACACACACACACACTGAAAGAAGACATTTCAATTTTAACTAGAGTTACCAGGGTTGGTTAGTCTCATTGGGAAAGTGACATTTCGAGCAAAAGTTTTAGAAAGTGGGAGTTAACTGTGTGAATTTTGGGGGACGGTTTATCTCTGGCAGAAATGTGAAGGTCTGTGTACCATGTGCCTGATGATGAGTCAGAGTTTTCCTTTCATTTTGAAAAGACTGGGCAGGGTTTTGAGGAAAACACAATGTGTCTGCACATGTGTGCCCTTGTAGAGAAGAGACAGTAAGAAACTGGAAATCTACGTAGACAGTTTTGGTGAAAGATGCTGAAGGACATATAAGAAAGATGGTAAAGTACAAACTAGATTGTAACTAGATTGCAGAAAAGAACATGGTTTCTCATTGAGTGCCTAGAAGAATGGATCATCTTACGGTTTTTCCCTGAGTCACCAGAAGGAGCAAGTTGCCTTTTTTTTTTTTTTAATGGAGAAGATTAGAAGATGCAATGAATGTGTCCTTTATAAATTTGCATAGTGAAATATTATGTGTGAATTTGCCCCCCACCTAATTGCAAGATTCGAGAAAACCTCTGTCACATAGTCTTTTAGATTCATGTAGCATTTCACCTACATAATTCCATTTGTTTCGTCTTATATAGCCATCTCTTTATAAAAGATAAACAAGATGTTGCTGCTGATCAAGTTGAAGAGGTGATGTCTAGGGTCCAGAAATGTAATTTGCCTAAAGCCTGGGTATGTTTAGGATGGATTATACACCAAAATATCTTGCACTGAATCTCTTCATATGGCATATTTTGGGAAATATATCACTTTCGAAGAAAACAACAATCTCTTAGTAAAAGTTATTCAAAAAGAATAAATTACACCTTTATCTAATAATATATTCACAATTAACCCAGGAAGATTGAAATATAAGACCCCAAACAGTGAACTACTAGAAGAAAATAAGGGGAAATAGCTCCATAGCATTGGATTGGATGTGAAACCAAAAGCACAAACAATAAAGCAGATTTCAGTCACTGAGAGTGAACTGATGAAATCGCACATGCTGCTGGACAGGCAGAATATAAACCTGAACTTGAGGCTCAGCCAGATCCACCAGTGTATCTACTGTCCTAGACACAGAGCACTGATATCTGCTCTCTGAGGTCAGTGAGGGGTAGCTTTTGTCACTGTGTTGTTCCCGAGTACTATCTCTTCTAATCAGTTACCATAAAATCTTGCATTGTCTACCTGAAAATTGCTCTAGATATTTTTGGCACAACTTTAGAAATTTCATCTCTAGTAGCCAATTGTTTGGCTTTTCTGTAATTGTTCATATTTGCAAGTTCCTCTCTAGATATGCTCATTATGTATGGTTCTCTAAATCCTGATTTCAAATAGAATAAAATCAAATTAAGTAAGTCAGAGATGGGCCAACCCCTAGGCAGTCTAGAACTTGGAGCTGGAAACAGAAATTATCCACCCTAGATTCATCAGTGTTCATCAGTATTTCCCCAAAAATATACACTCTATAGACTATTAATTGCAAGGAACTCTCTGTGCACTGAGTTCTATAGTGAAGTACACATGGAAACTCTATACTCTGTATTCTACTCTTAGGAGTATCACAATATGTATTAGTATCTGAAAAGCCTGGAGTTAAAAGAATTTTTTCAACTTTATCTTAGTACTTGGTAGCCTTGTGTGATCAAAAAATTCTTTTACCTCTTAGTAACAAAGCACACTATTAGAGATATTCACAGGTTATTGAGTCGATTCTCAAATGCATTTGTCCCTTCTTTTATAGAAAACACTCAACTTTGGTTGGGCATAAAACAAACTTAGCCAAAGATTTTCTTTCCTGTTTTTCCCTTTCTGCTACTTCTGGCTGAAAACTGAGAGATGAGAGGAAGTGACGTGTGCAGACCTAGAAAGGAGCCCAGTTCTGCTCTGAGTCATCTCATCTTCCAATGATTGCCAGAGAGCTTAGAGAGCTAAAGGTGCCGAAACCAGAATTCCTTGGTCACTGTGGAGTCCCTCTGCTTTCACTACCATAGAGGTCGTGTCTCCTTTCTCCAAGACAGAGTTATCTCTCATGTACATCATTGCTATTTTACTGTTCTTTCATTGCCTGTCTCTTAAGGATGAATCCAACAGTAATTAATAAAAGGCAGTGGTTCCCATCTTCACATGGAACTAGTGGCCTGCAGAGGACTCTTTGTGGGACACTGATCTGGATTCTTCTACTAAAGCTTCATGCTCCATTCCCAGAAATGAGTGTGTTTTTGTCAGAATGCAAATGCCTCCAATTCTCAGTGACACCTGGTATTCAGATCTCATCACAAATACTCTCAAAGTGTCAGTGGGTAACTGGAATGAGTTCTGGACTTTGTTAAAAAGAAAGACAAAAACAAAAGCCATCAAGTCCCAACTCAGCATCTTGACTTTGCAAATGTCCTCCAGATACTGGGTCTGCATTTCTCTGAAGGCACAGGATGAACATTGCATCCTCTCCTTTACAGCCGAATAAAATGCAAGTCTAAAAATATCTGACATTTGTAACAAAGTACACACAAAGTCTTATTGTGATTCTATTTTAGGGACTCAGAATATGACACCCCCAAACGTGGAGCCTTTATACGTTAGATGAACCTTCTCTCTATCTTTCTTATCCCAGAAAACATAAAAGAAATTCTCTCTACCTTCTTCCCTGAAGACCAGTTGGGATAGGTATTAGCCCTTTAGTCCGAAGAGAGAAATAAAACCAGAAAAGGATCTGGACAGGGCTTGCAGAATCCCCTCAGCTTATTGCCTCTTTCTGCCAACTTACATTGTGTTGCTGCTGCTCGATTTTCCTTGTACCTAACAATGAAAGCACAGTGTCCTTTAAGTCTTTGTTTTCCCATCGAGAGCTATCTCAGTTCACACTTACAGAAGATGTCAGTTTATAGTAGCAAGGAAGGCCTAGTGAAATGGCTCATTCCACAGCAGTACAGCTGTGGACCATGTTCACCTGGGAGTAGACCACAAAAGAGAAAAGGCAAAAGAACTAGAGGCCAAGCTTGTTCTTTGTAATCTACTTCCTCTAGGTAGATGCTGTCATTTAAAGGTTCCACAGCCTTGCAAGATAATGCTATCAGCTGGAGAAGAAGTAACACATGCACTTAGGAAGAAACGTTTCAGGTCCATCCTATTCAAGCACAAAAAAAACTATTTTCTAAATACATTTGTTAGGCCTTTTCTCTTGTTAATCTCTTACCTTTGCTACATAAGTATGAATCATGAACTTTGTGGTAGATGAGAAAAGATTTTTTTCCCCTATATTCTAACATATCAGAGAGATCCCTGATCCCAAAGCTATTAATGTGTGGATATGTGTTCTTCATCTCTGTCATGGACATTGCTGTGACATGGCACATGGAAAACTGTGATTTTCCATCATTGGATAGGACCAGATAGCCTTCTTGTTTTCATTCCACATAAAGTCTAAGTGCAAATGGCATTCTTAGGATCTCAAAGCTAGAATGGGACATTTGGGTAACTCAGTAATACTCTCTGTGCCTTGGTCTTTGGGTGAGATCATCCCTAACCCACCATAAAACTCTAAATGTATGACTTTGTAAAGATTTGGAAGAAAAAACAATTATAAAAGCTAAACTGCAAGCATATATTTGAGGGTTAAATAGTCCTTGCTATAATTTTTAAAATTGCTCTTTAGAGATAAATTTAAATTTCTTACCCTAATTTAAACCTCATGTTCTCTACACACACTTTGATAATCAGCTAAAGGCTGGTACAACTTGTTCAGTATTCACTCTTTTTCTGTGTGAAGATGATTCCTGAGACAATCTTCTCATGAATATTGAGTCTGAAGCTCATTCTTGCTATGACAACTGTTGTTTCTATTTTAACAAAAAAGTACTATGATAAACTTACTGATGAGGACTTTTATAACCATAATAGAAGTACTTAACTTATAAAGTTCTAATTGTTTATAAATTAATTTACAAGGAAGAAAGAATGACTCACAAATTTACAAATCAAAACATGCTTCACAGCTAAGATTATCATTTCTAAACTAAGTAGCTGAAAAAAACATAGGCTATTAGATAAAGTAGGTGTATGCATTATTCAAATGATATTGCTAACATTTAAGCTTAAAATAAATGAAAATCAAGTGTCTAATTGATATTCATTTATTCTTGTGACTTTATAACCAGAAGAGTGCCAGCAACTTTTGTGTGTCATCATTCACAGAAACAGTGTTCCAACATCCTTTACAAAATTAAAATAAGGCATAATATTGATTTTGTTTGTTTTCAGTTTCTAGGACATGTCTGACATATATTAGCAAGAATAGTCAGCCTCAATTTGTTATTTTCATTGTAAATGCTGATGGAGAGTATTAGCATTGTACTCAGCAAAATCCATCAAATGATTGATTTTTTTTAAAAACATATGAAATTAGCATAGTAAAATACAGTTTATTAAAAACATTAGTTAAATGTCTGTTTGCTTATGGTTCTTGATCCCCTATGCACCATTTCAATGTATTAACTCTACTGAACGGGTACTCTCCATTTGTCTTTACAGACAAATTTGTCTTTATGAGGTCAGGACTGCAATGCAAGTAGTTGAAGTTAGAAGACAAAAATATATACTGCCTTGCTAATTAACCAACAACTATGTTTGTGTGAAAATATGTAATGAATAAAAAAAATTAGCATCCCCACTAGTAGGAAAAGAGTTATAAATAAAAAAATTTAAACATCCTATGGTGGTATCTCCATCACTGGTCAACGTAACTATAAATGACGAATGCAGAAGTAAATGCAGGCATGCGCACTAGGGATGGTTACTATCTGTATTTCCTAGCTCTGTCCACTAAAAGTGCTTAATAGCTTGCTATTCCAGGAAGAAAGTAGCTAATTCCAAAACTTCTATTCTTCAGTATCATTGTACCATAAAAAGAGTTGAGTCTTTTAAGGGAACAGTAAATTTCAGGATTGAGGGAAGAAAAGAATAATGCAATCCTCAAATGTCTTGTGTTGCTGGAAATATAAAAAGAGTGAAAATTAAAAATTGGTAAGGATTTATTGAAGAACAACTTGAAGAAACTCAACAGCAAAATCTGGAATCACAATGGCATAGACAGAAGAGTGATACTACTTAACCTCAGAGTTCACTATAAAGTTACAATATATTAAACACTTTTAATTAAATTAAAATGAATTAAATTAAATAATAAATAAATAAAATAATATATTACATAATAAACTAAACTAAAATAAATTACAATAAATTAAACAACTTTTAGCTACTGGACATACCAATCAATGGAAGAGAATAAGGAGTCTGGAACCAGATCCAGGCAAGTATAGTCAGATGATCCTTGCCAAAGGAATCAACAGCTCTTGCTTCAAACAATGGTGTTAAGACAATATGACATCAATTAAGCCTATTCTCCCCAAATCTGGACAGAACACTTATGTATTTCACAAAAAAAAAAAAAAAAAAAAAAAAAGGCTTCAAATGGAGCAGAGACCTAGATGTGAGATACAAAACTATAAATTCCTAGAAGATAATGTCACTCAGATGACCATGGCTATAACAACAAGGTCTTAAATCAAACATGAAGGTAAATGAAAGGACTGACAAATGCTGTTTATGTCATTAAAATAACAAAGGTATTCTGTAAACAAATGACAAGATAATGAGAACACAGTGGCTGGCAGGAAGTCTTTGCCAAAGGCACATCTGTCAAGACTCATCTCAAATATGCACATGCGAGCATGCACACTCATACACACTCACTTTAAAATTCAAGAATCTCCTTAAAATTGGTCAGAACATATTCTCCAAGAATATATACAGATGGTAAGTGAGCATATGAAATGTGCCCAGCATCACATGTACTTGGAGAATTAAACATGAAGACAGCATGAAATGCTATTACACAATGGCTAGAATTGTTTAACCCAGAAAAGTGACAGTACCTATATTCAAGAGGACATGGTACAAGAGGCACAAAATGCTACAGTTTCTCTGGAAAACAGGTTTTCAGTCTTTACTAAATGATCTAGTGATCACATCCTTTTCTGTTTTGTTTTTCCTTTTGTTCTTTCAAGACAGGGTTTCCGCTGTGTTGCCTTTGCTGTCCTGGGACACTTTCTGTAGACCAGGCTGGCCTTGAATTCATAGAGAAGCAGATGCCTCTGCTTCCCAAGTGCTAGGATTACAAGTGTGTGCCACCACAGCTGGGCTGGCTGCAATCCTGCTCTCTGACATTTATATAACCTACTTGAAAGTTTTACCCAGGCTCCAGATCCTACTCACACAAGCTTAAACAACTTTATATATCATTGACAAGGCTTAGAAGTAACCAAAGTGTCTCCTCCAACAGGTGAATGTATAAACTGATTGTCATAAATCCAATGAAATGTTATTCAGCCCTAAGTAAAAAAAATAATAGTCAAATCATTAAAAAAAAAAAAAAAACCCACACATGTGGATGGATGGAGGAACTCAATGCATGTTACTAAGTGGAGAAGACCAGTCTCAAAGAAATGGTTTCTTGAATTCCAGCTCTATTGCAATTTGAAAACGACAAAACGATGGAGAAAGTAATACAATGAGCATTTGGAGTACTGTGGGGAAGGATGAATAGGTAGGCCACAGATGACTTGGAATAGTAGTATACTGGATTATTGTATCATTATAATGATATAATGCACTCTTGCAAACTTATCAAAATCCTTAAAATACACAACACTAACAGTGAAGATTATGGTAAGCTATAGGTTTTGGGCGACCCTGTGATGTATTCTCAACTAAAGCTACATATCACAGTGATGGGGATAAGTCATGAATGTATGCAGATAGGATATGGATTTGAACTCTTCATAACTCCCCCCTTAGTTTTGTTTTAATCTAAAGTTGATTTACGAATAAGAATTACTAACTTATAATGAAATATTTTTAAAATGAGTATAACTCTTTCCATTTATTTATTTATTTATTTATTTATTTATTTATTCACTTTGCATCCTAATTGTAGCCCTCTAGTTCCCCCTCATACAACGCCCCCCTTCTCCTCTGAAAAGGGGAAGGCCACCCCTAGGTATCACCTCATGCCTGCCCAGCACATTAAATCACAGCAGGATGAGGCCCTTCCTCTCCCAGACAAGTTGGCTCAGTTAGGGGAACAGGATCCACAGGCAGGCAACAGATTCAGGGACAGCCACTGCTCCAGTTGTTGGCAAACCTACGTGAAGACCAAATTGCACATTGGCTACATATGTGCAGAGGGGCTTAGGTCTCCTCTTTGCTTGATGGTTCAGACTCTGAGAACACCCAAGGTTCCAGGTCAGTTGACTCTTTTGGTCTTCTTTAAAGTCCTTATCCCCTTTAAGTCCTTCAGTCCTTCCCCCTACTCTTCAACGTGACTCTCGAGCTCCTTTTCATGTTTGGCTTTGGGTCTCTCAATTTGTTTCCATCAGCTTCTTGGTGGAGCTTCTCAGAGGACAGTAATGCTAGACTTCTGTCTACAAGCATAACATAGTATCAATAATGTAAAGGATTAGTTCTTGCCCACGGGACGGATCTCAAGTTGGACCAGTCATTCGTTGGCCATTCCCTCTGTCTTTGTCCCTGTAAATCTTGTAGGCAGGATACATTTGGGTCAAAGGTTTTGTGGGTGGGTTCATATCCTTATTCCTCTACTGGGAGTCCTGTCTGGCTACAAGAGGTGGCCACTTCAGGCTCCATATCCCCCACTGCTAGCAGTCTCAGCTAGGACCACCCCAATAAACTTCTTGGGACCTTTGCCTGTCCCAGGTCTCATGCATGTCCTAGAAATGACCACCCCCACTGTTGCCCTCTGCCAATTTCCATTCTATCTCCTCTGATCACACTATACCTGATTCCCTCACACACACCCATTCCTTTCTCCATCCCTTCTCCCATCCAGTTCCCTCTCTCCATCCACCGCCAATGTCTGTTTTATTTCCCTTACTGAGTAATATTCAAGCATCCTCCCTTGGGCCTTCTTGTTATTTGGCTTCTTTGTGTCTATAGATTTCAGCATGGATATCCTGTACTCTATGTACGGATGTCCTCTTAAACTTAAAGCAATTCCACTAAAATCAGTGACAAGACAAAGCTGTCTACTCTATCTTTCCAAATAGTACTTAAAATTCTAGCTACAGCAATAAGACAATTAAGGAGATCAGGGAGATATAAATTGAAAAGGAAGAAGTCAAAGTGTCACTATTCACAGATATAATAGTATACATAAATGACTCCAAAAATTCTACAAGAGAATGCCTACAGCTGATAAACACCTTCATTCAGAAAAGTGGCTGGATACAAAATTAACTGAAAGAAATCAGTAGACTTTCTTTATGAAAAGCAATAAGCAGGGCTGAGAAAGGAGTTAGGGAGACAATACCCTTCACAGTAGCTACCTGGAGTGTGACATTTTTAACAAATAAATTTTCGGGGGTGGGTTTTGAGACAGTTTCTCTATGTAGTCTTGGCTTGCTCTGTAGACCAAATTGACCTCAAACACAGAGGTCAACCTGCCTCTGCCTCCTGAGTGCTACAATTAAAGGCATGTGCCACAACTGCCTGGCTCAAACATAGTAAGGGTCAACTGTGAAATAAATTATGCACACATTTGTGCACAATAAAACTGGAAACTTTGAGAGCTAGAAAGATGGTTAAGTGGTTAAAAGCACCAGTTGCCTTTCCACAGGACATGGTTCAATTCCCAGCACCCGTATAAGAGACCACAATCATTCATTAACTCTAATATCAGAAACTCTACACCCTTTTTGGCCTGTGAATATACAAGGCACACAGTTGGTGCATATATACTTGAAGGAAAACACTCATACTAAAAATTAGAATAAAATAATAAGATTTTTTAACTGGAAATGTCTGGGATTGACATGGTGATCCACTCCTGTAATTCCAAAATTCAGAGACTTGAATAAGAGCATTGCAAAGGCAAAGTTATGCTGAACTATATAAGAAGACTTTGTTTAAATTAAAAAAAAAAAACAGAAAATTATAAGGCTCTAGCTTGGTTAATGAGGTCTTTGTTACTATGCAAGAAGCCTTACACTGAACCCCTAGAATTGCAAAAATAAATTTTAAATAATTAGAAATATCTTTGAACAGAAGATATGATAAAAATTAGAAATAAAAAACTAATCTACTTCATATAATCTCTGTAGTATAAATAATCTGTGTTACTCACCTGTTAGGAACAATGCAGATACAGGCCTGGAGAGATATCATAGCACTTAACGAATTAGCTGCTCTTCCAAGAAACCTTGGTTAAATTTTCAGCATTCACAACAGTCCCAGGGGATACAAGGTCTCTGAAAGCATCACACACACACACACACACACACACACACACACACACACACACTTACTTGATGCACAAACATACAGGCAAAACACAAAACACCAGTACACACAAAATAAATCAGCAAACATATAAAAAAGTATTTTAACAGAAAAAAATGGGCAAATAGAATAGAAAAGTAATAAAGGAAACACATAATTCATAAAGGGAAACCTACAGAACCAATAGAAATTGAAGAGATATGTGACCACAATATCAATCTGACTACAGTATGGTATCATTTCACCTTCATCAAGTCCAAAAATATACCAAGTCTGTAATTACAACTGTGTAATATGGATGTGAAGAAATGCAAATTTTCTACACAATTATGGAGGAATAAACTGGGCAAATAACTTTTGTAAGACTTTTGGGTCTAAATGTAGGATTTTCAGGTCTCAGTTTGAATTTAAGATTAAAAGAATCTTACTGTCCTAGGACACATCCTGGGAGGGGCACATTCCTTAGAGGACACTTGCTGGATTAACATTCAGAGGAGGAAGGGATAGGCTGATTAACATTCCTTAGACCTTGCGGGAGGGAACCCACCTGCAGGTAAGGAAGCGCCAGAGCACATAGACAGACCAGGGAGGTCCTTGTCACCTCATTCCCCAAAGATCAATCAGTTTAAAAGTCACACTGTTCTGCCAATCATATTGTGCCTAGTCACTCTTTCTCTGTTCTAACCCCTAGACCCTATAAAAGCTATTCTTATCTCGAACTCGGGGTTCTCTCTTCTTGCTTACATGTGAGGGAACCCCAGTATACTGGAATCATTAAACCTCATGCTGGTTGCATTAAGATCAAGATCAGTGTCTCATGAGTCATTGGGTGGTCATAATCTCTTGAGTGGGGGTCTCCCTTATTGGGGGCCATTCCAACTTTAATGATTAACTTAGTAATATCTCATAGAGTTAAGACAAAAATAATAATCCCTAAAGAAACTTTTCACAAGGTACCTAAATAATATATATAAAATGTGCACTAAGACACTGTAACTTAAGTTACAGTGTCTCTTAGTGGGAAATAATGAAGTCATTTTTTGATACACATAATAAATGAAGCACTATGCAACTGCTAAAAAGAGCAGTGAAGTTTATGTGGATTATCAAAAGGCCAACTGAAAAACAAAGACATAAAAGAAAGTCGATTATTACATGGTGTATATCTAGTGCAATATTATTTATACCAATCTAGAAAATGGCAACTGTGTTTCATGTTGTGTCAAGATACACAGTCAGCATATAAAACATACCAGGGGACAGCAAGTAGCTAGTCTGGGCATGCTGCTCTGACTTTTCAGAGTCTATTTCTTTTTCAACTTAAGGCAAACAAAATATTCTTTTAAGTTTTCTAGATATGGTCCAGTGAGACTGCTCAGTGGGTAAAGGTACATGCTGCCAACCTTGATGACCTGAATATGATCACTTGGACCTCTCTAATACAGGAGAGAATTAACTTCTACAAAATATCCTGTGAGCTCCACAAATATTCCTTGGCGAGCACTTGCACACACACACACACACACACACACACACACACACATACACACACACACACACACACATATATATATATATATATATATATATATATATAATTTATTTGTTTTTAATTTAAGAGTTTCTGTAGGAAGCACATGCCTGCTACTTTAAATCAGGCCAAGAACCATTGGTGGGAAAGCTCATAAGTCCCAAGGGTGAAACTATCAGTATTATTCTGCTAGTACTAAACTACCCTCTAAATTCATGACTCTCTATCTGTAGATTAGTAAAGCTCTCAGACATCATCAGAGAAATTTCTTTGTGCAGTAGATGGAGATTAATACAGAAATTCATAGTGGTCAAAGGGCAGAGAATGTGTGTCAATAGATTATTCATTCACAAATGCGACCTCCATAACATACCCCATCATAGTGGTTCAGGGACCATGTCAGAAAAGGGTGCAAAAAGACTGCGAAAGCTAGACTTCAGGAGGACCTCTGTCTTCTGAACCCAAGCATTCATGAACCTCAGAATAACTGTAGTTTCCTGCACAATATTAAGCCAGTCAACACTCTAACACTCCCTCATGGAGTGGAAAGGGAATCATGAGTGCCCACCCCTAAGTGAAGAACTATGGACAATTAATTAATGGCTTTGGGGGAAAGTAAGTCAATTATCTTTAAGGTAGGTGGGCCACACTCCAGTGAATAGATCTATACTAGGAGTATACAGGCAGCACATATTGGAGTTGATTAAGGCATTTTTAAAGGAGGGGAGGACATGAGATTGGGGTGGTAGAGGGTGGATCTTGGAAGAATTGAGGTAAATATGATGAAAATATATTGTATGAAATTCTCCAACAAATCATTTTAAAATGAGTTCATGTCTATTGAAAAACTAATTTTGGGTTGCAGTGTTTCTAATTACACAGAAAGGTAACAAATTCTAAATACTGAGAAGAAGGCTGACTCTGCCAGCTGCCATGGAAAGACCTGCCCCTGGAAAGAACAGTCTCCCTGGGTTTCACAGAACAGGCAAAGTTTTCTTAGAGCGTAGTAAGTTAAACCAAAGAGAGTAAAACTTGACACTAAAATGAGAGGCTAAATTTGTAAGGAAAATACGTATCCACAAATTCCCCAAATGATGAAACAGAAAGAATGCCTCAAGGCACCCGCTTTCCCTCCTCAGTACAGACATAGATGAAACCTGGAGAAATCGGGTATGCCGATCACAGTATTCTATCTGATTCCCATGCTCGGATTAGTTATTAAACCAACTTCCAGTCAGGAAGAAAAATGCCAAGTGATGCAGAAACAGAAAACCCTCTGAACGTGCATGAGTCATTACAACAAAAGAAAGTCTAGCTTTCCATCCTGAACTGAGAAGTTAAACTCAAATCGAGGAGAGTCGAAAATAAGGAGCAGGTGTTTTGCATCTTGTATTCTGTCTTTGGGAAGTTGCTTGCAGAGAAGACAAGGAGCAGTCATATAGTTCTGTCACCAGGCTACCCACAGATTGATTCACCACAAAGGAAAGGAGAGAGCACAGGATTCCATGGAGAAATGTATTCAAGCAAAACAGCCAGAGCTTTGATTGACTTCTCTGTTTTTTTATTGTTGTCCTATTACTCAGTCTACCTGGGGCAGTGTTTAGATGTCTCAAGACAGAATAAGCCTCATGTATCTTTATGTTGGAAGAGATGGAGGAAAGTCGATGTTCTAGCATGCTTTCTGTTGCTGTGATAAAACATTCTGGTAAGAAGCAACTTAGGGAAGAAAGCATTAATTTGGTTTACACTGCTAATTCACATTTCATCATTAAGGGAAATCAGAGCAGAACTGTAAGCAAGAAATGAAGTGGAAACCATGGGAAACTGTTGCTCTCTTGATCCATCTCTGACTCCTGTATCTGACTTGAGTTCAGATACAGCCTAGTTCCACCTGTGCAAGGTTACTTGATGATCCCTCCCACATCAACTAGCCATCAGGAAAATGCCCACAGACCTGTCCATAGGCCAAGGAGATCTACGTAATTCTTCAACGGAGGCGCATTCTTTCCCAGTGACTAAATTGTGTCACGCTGCCAATAATAAAAACTAACCAGATCAGGCAACAGCACCATTGTCCTTTGCCTGCAGAGGCCTTGCCCCAACATAGTAGCCTGAGACAGGAGAATAGTCCTAAGATCAGTCATTCTTCATTCAAATTATAATTGTCTTCACATGCATCAAATACTAAAACGGTAAACTAAAAAAGATTCCAGACATTTAAGCAGAAATGCAAAGTTACATGGAAAAAATGTAGATCAAGCTTTTAATTATGACAAAAAGTATATTTTAGGAAAATAAGTAACTAAATAAACTATTTTTAAATTCTATAAAAGAGATATAATTGAAATGAAGGAGTGACAAAATGGCAGAAGGCAAGTTACAAATTCTTTTCAATGCTAAGAATAGAAGCTTTGTATAGGGAGTCAACTGTTATACCACTGAGGTACAGCCACAACCATGGCCTTGCAGGTTACAGACACTTATGGGATGAAGGGCATCCAATTTCCAAATGATTTATTATATTTGGGGGATTTTTATTATAATTCATAAGCCAATAGAATTTATAGTACAAATTATGAAAAATTCTTTTTTAAAGAATGGAGTAACTATAGGGTTTTCTCTCTCTCTCTCTCTCTCTTTCTCTCTCTCTCTCTCTCTCTCTCTCTCTCTCCACACACACACACACACACACACACACACATTATAACATTTATTTTGTTTTAGTTTTTACTAAAAAGAAGCATGACTTAGCTGCTACTCGAAATGATGACATACCCAGTCTCTGAGCCACTATTCCTTCTCTCCCTTGCCCCAATCTCAGGGACCCTCACTAGAGAAGCTCCTCCTGGGATGTTGGGATTTTATTTGTTCCTAGAAACCCAAATCCTTTCTTGGTAGCTTGCAGGCTCTGGAACACCCATGGAGAGAGTATGAAGACTTGGTTTGGGTTAAGCTTTCCCTGTAGTGAGACAAAAGGGTACCAGCTGCACCTCTCAAAGTTTTTCAACAGCTCTGCAGAATTCTTTCAAGCAGTCCTGTGATTCTCACCCAAAAGTTATTGTCTCATATGGAATGATTACATGTCAATATCCATGCCTTATGTCCCCACTTCATCCCAGCATCCTGCTTAGGTCTCTCACAGTCCCTTCATCCCCAGCAGGTCCAAAAATCCACCCCATATTGCTCAATGAAATCACTTCCATTTCTCCTTGCTTAGTGACAACTATAACTCATTCTAATCTAATTGGGAGATCATGGTTATAGTGATAATGATGGTGGTAGTAGTGGTGCTGGTGGTGGTTGTAGATGTGGCTATAGATGATGCTTGTAGTAGTGGTAGTTTATGGCAATGGTTGTGATGTCTGTACCATCAATTGGTACAATAGGACAGAAGGGTAAGAAAGGGGCTGAAGACTGAGTTGAGTCACATGGTCAGTGATGTAATCAGTCATAACTACATAATGAAACCTCTGAAGCCCGGAGGATTTCAAATAGTTGAATATTCTGATCTGGAATGAGAATGAGGCCCACGTAGCCTACAGAGAGACAAGATAGAAATTAGGTACCCAGGTTTTATCAGATCTTGTCCTGTGTATGACCTTTATACTGAAACCAAAAATCATAATATTTTCAGTGAATTTTGCAAATCATTCGGAGAATAATTGAACCTGAGGGAATTGTGGGAATCCCTGAATTAACTGTCATCAGAAATATGACAGTATCTTAAGGCTTATGACTGGCATCTGACATGATAGTATTCTTCTGGTGTTCTGTAGTGTGTAGAGTCTGATACTGATGCTGGATAGAGAGTGTCTGCTGAAGCATAACAGGGAGAACAAGGACAAATTGACCAGGGTTACCTAAGCCTTGCAGTAGCAGTAGACATGGACATCCCCCGTCCCAAACTCGATTTGATGAGGGTTGTACATCTCCTTAGTACAAAGGAAAAATCATTAAAGTATATATATTCAATGATAGTTATGTCTTTTATGTTATAATCAATACAATTATATTAAAATATAAAAAGATAGTAATAAAACAAATGGCTGGGTATCCTCATCTTCTACATGAAGACCTTCAGAGGCACTCCCACTCCTTTTGGATCCAGCCAGCCACCAGAGCCACCACAGCACTGGTTGCCTTTAAAGGAAAAGAATAAGGGTCATATATATTTACTCTTTACAAGTGAAATAAAAATTATTTTCATTATTTTCAAAAAAAAAAAAAGAGAGAGAGAATTAGGGAAAGGCACCATTCCTCAAGAGACACAGCTGCCATCTACAGGAAGACATCGGTAATAACTTTGCAAGTCTATGGTATCTGTGATGTGCTGTGTCCTGGGTGGTCACCCTCCTCCCTATCAAAAGCTGTACATCCTCAGTGTCCCAAATCCAACAGACTGATGGCTTGCTCACCTCTTTTTGATTTATTTTTGTTAATTTTGCAACGTAGTTAAATTATTCCCACCTGTTCCTTTTTGTCCCTCCAGCCTCTCCTGTAGACTTCTCCACTGCTCTTTCTGATTCAAAACCTTTTTTAAATTGGTGGTGATGGTGGTGTTGGTGGTGTTGGTGGTAGTGGTGGTGATGGGGGGGTGGGGGTGGTGAGTGTGTATGTGTGTGTACAATCTATAAAGTTCTAACATTGCTTGTATGTGTATGTTTTCATGACTGTTTTGTTTAGATAACCAATCAATACGCTCTTCCCTGGGGAAGACAATTTCCCCTGCCATCAGCAGTCCTTAATTGCATGTAGTTTTTTGTCTAGGGCTGCAACTTCCTGAGATTTCCCCTCTTCCACATTAGTATGTCTGTTGATGTCATCTTCATTCAGGTAACCATGTCCTGAGACTTCATGTGTCTCACATGACATTACTAGGAGACATAATTTCACAGCAAACTCCCTGTTTCTTGGCTCACGTCATCTTCCCACCCCCTCTTCTGCAATGCTCCCTGAGTCTTAGGTTCTGTGTTGTAGCTGCAGCAGTTAGAGCTGAGCCACACCCTCAGCATGTTGATCAGTTGTAGCTTTCTGTGGTCTCCGTCTGCTGCAAAGAGAAATTTCCCAGATGAAGTGTAAGGATTATACTTACATGTGGGTATAAGAAAAACCACTCGGAATGTAGTTAGGGGTTATATAAATGGGTAGAACCTGAAAAGACCACTGAGAGGGAGGTAGCCCAGAGCAGAAGGGCAAACATCATGTGTTCTCTCACCTGACATTCCTGATTTCATATCTTCGGATGTGAGTATACAACCTAGAGTAATTGCAAGGAACAAAAAAAGTAAAAAAAACTATTTCGTATGTGCTGGAGATCAATACAGAAGAAAACAACAGGGTATAAGTGATCTGAAGGGGAAATGAGAGATCTTTAATGAAAGAATGGGGGAAGGGAGAGAGGAGGGCTAATAAACAGTAAGGATGTCTCAACAGGTTATAAAGAATCATACTATTAACTATCCTAATAAAAGTGCCTACAAAGCATATAAGTCTATGTATACATATGCATATCATTTATGCTGACAGCACCCCCCCAAATGACTGACAGCCATAGACCATCTAACAAAATCCCAACACCTCCCCAAAGGACAGTAGATGAAAGACTAGCCCATTACATTGCTGATCCTTGAACCCTCTACTTCACTCTGCCTTCTACCTTAGTAAAGATCTACAAAGATGAACAGCTTGGGTTTGCACTGCTTTCCTTATACAAGGATGGATGCCAGATGTACAACAGGCATTAAATAAATATGGAAAAATTAAACTCGAGCCATTTCACATATATAGCGACTGAGATTCTGTGAGGTGGAAAAGCAAATTCCAGGGATGGAGAGGTGGCTTGGCAGTTAAAAGCAATGGCTCTTCTTCCAGAGGACACAGGTTTAATTCCCAGCACTAACACTGTGGCTCACAATAATCTATATCTCCAGTTCCCAGGGATGCACTACCCTCTTAAGACCTGCGTGAGCACCAGAAACACACATGATGCACAGACACACATGCAGCCAAAACACCCATACAAATAAAGTAAAAATAAAACAAGGGTCTTTTAAAAAACAATCAAGTCCCAGGCCTCATGTCTTTGGCACTCCACTTGAGCTTCTCCATCATGAGATGTGGGTGGTTCTCAATTACAGGCTCCTCCATTGGGTGACTCGCTGAGAGGGTGTAGGCTACTTCTGTCTCTCAATGGAAAAGTGAAAGCTGATTAGTGAGAAACGACGTGGTGAAGATCCATCTGTAGACAATGATCCAGCATCAACTGGCAGTGAAATTTCTGACTGTTGTCTCTGCTTCAAGCTACTTAAGGGGGAAATTTTCTGTTCCTATGTGATTAGAACCCTGGGGATCCATTTTACTTAATATCTAAGAACAAAAGGGAGCCCGACTTTCAACCTAGAGTAGATCAAAGCAATTGCTGCTCAGCCAGATTGTTTAATCGACACCTTTCAGGTGTTTCTGTGTTAATTAAGAGAAAGTGACTTCAGTCACGATTGTGAGTATTTCAAACAGGTGTGATTTTTCTGGCTCCATTTAGCCAAATCTCCCGAGGTCTCTTTCCATCCAGCACCTCTCAGTTCAGCCTGGTCCAGGTAGATTGGGCATGCGGTTCACTTTATTGTGGCACAGCAAGCTTCCAATAGAGCCTTGTCAGAGCAATTTCACACAATGGGTGGGCATGTGTGTTCTGCATATTAGGAGCAGCTTTTCTTCTCTGCCAATGGAAATGGTTTTCTATTCTGAATACATCTCAAGCCTCAAATGAGGGTAAAATGGTAAATATCACAGGGGGAAAAGTTAACAATGACAGTCATGGTTCGTACAGTCTTTATGCTTCGTCCAGCTAACCACCCAGGGAGCAGACTTGCTCCTCTATGCTCTGAGTCATCCTCTTGGCAGGACAGTGAGTTGGAATAGGAAAGTTTGACTATTTTTAATAACTGGAAATATATTGATACTGCTTGTAAATGAAATACACAGGGGAAGTAGAGCAAGATCTTATTTATTAGGTTATACATATTGGATTGTTAGAATTATCAAAAATTATATGCTGATTTCACATAGATGTTAAAATCATAAACATTGTTCCAGAAGAGTAGACATAAGCAATGTCTAATCACTTCTAAGAATGCAGAGAAATACAGTTACAAAGTAAAAAGAAACCTCATCAGCTAGAAATATCAACTGGGAAAATATTCTGTCAGTATGCCTTAAATACCTGTAATCAACACCTCAAATAATCACCTTTACATTGATTTCAAATACAAGAAATGCTATTTGTTATAATAAATGTTATGGGAAAGTTATGTGTTTCTCCCATTAGTTCATGAGAATAATGGTATTGGAGAGATGTTATGGTTCTTATTAACATGTGAAAGAGGTTGAACTAATGTGTGTCCCTATCCTGTGTAAGGATGCCACCAAATTTTGTTTTCTCACTTCAGCATTAAATCTGGGAGATGGCTCAAAGAATAAGAGTGCTTTGCTTTGAAGAAAGAGTGCCTAAGTTTTTAATCCCCAGCACCCATGTATGAATCAGATATGGCAGGGAGAACCTATCATCCAAAATTAGGATATAGAGTAAGATGTATTCTGGGAGCTTACTGGTCACCTACCCTAGCCAAAACATGGTAAGCTTCCAGTTTGATGAGGGACCCTGTCTCCGGTGAATAAGAAGAGTGGCAGAGGAAGACAGGCAATGTGCACTTTTGGCTCCTGCATACATATATATGGGCATGATCACTCACTTATATGTACACCCATCCCAATGCACACACAAAGATTTTTAAATTTTTGGTTAATAAAAATATGCTAGAGAAACAAAAGTACAAATGTCATCTTTTCCAGATTCCTTTCCCTGAGACTAAAGAAGAAACTGTAACTTGTAGCATGCTTACAATGGGCCAGGCATTATAGATGTTTGACAGAGAGCATTTTAGGTCTTCAGCATCCTTAGGACATAGGCATATGCATTATATTGATAGTACTGACAAGGCTACTGAGCTTTAGAAAGGACAGATGCCTAGGCTGAGTTTACCTAGTGTCAAGGCTAGTCTTCACTGTCCAATTGACTGTATCTGAAATAAACTACTATCCAGAAATGGAGGCATACTTGTGAGAGATTACTTTTGTTTGGTTTGAAGTTGGTGAATCCACTTCTTGTCCAGAATTTTGAGGTAGGAAGACCTTGAGGTAGGAAGATACAGCTTCAATATAAGCCACACCTCTGCTGAAAGGCTATGCAAGGACAGAGAAGAAGGAAGCTTTGTTTTTTTACCTGCTTGCCCTCGCCTTGATAGCACATCCATTCCTTCACTGGCGTTGGAGCCTACTTCTTCAGGGTTCCAGCATATACAGAAGACCTGCTGAGACATCCAGCCTTGTAGAACTGAGCAACTACTAGCTTCTTGGACTTTGCATAGCATTCCAATAATCCCATTAGATAGATGGTAGGTAGATAGATAGATATGATAGATACGTACATATAGATACACACACATATATGTATATATACATATATAGATGTGATTCTAGAAAACACTGACTAATATGCCTAGACAATGAACCCATGCTGGGGCCTGGAAAGTGAAGGCAGATTTTTCTAACATCTTGTTCATTTATGAGTCAGGTTTAATGATCTCTACAAGAATCTCAACTGTTTACATTGTAGGAGACATGAAACCTTGCTGAGTTCCACATTATTCAGGGCACACTTGGCCTCATATATGGGAAAAACACGTGCATCATCCTCTACATCTTACGAAGTAAAATATATAAAATAGTTTAGGAATTCAAATGGAACTGGAATATGATTATACAGCACTTTCCTATAATTTCTAATTCAGGAGCTAGTCACATATTCTGTGATTGAAATGTTTAGCCATAGAATTTTCCAAATGGGTTTAGGGAAAAAAGGTATTTTTAGTTTGGTTTAAGTTTTCTTTTCTTGGTTTAACTTACTAATGAGTGTGTACCATGAGACATACATGGCAGAAAGAAACACAGCAAGACGAGAGCTATGAAGGCGATGGCATACACAGGGACTGTGCTCATAAGAACGATAGTGACAACTTCTGATGCATAATCACATCCCACATGCCCATATGAAAGGCATATCATGAGTAAAAGGCTCAGCTGTCAATTACAATGTCTGTTCTCACGCTGAGTGTTAATGAAGCTGGAGCAGAAGGGGAACACACATGGTTTTTATCAGCAGAACAGGGCACTCCAGTTCTTCCAACTTTTCAGATTTCTTGTGTTGATTACACTACCAGATATTTTTCATGCTGGAATTTAATCATAAAGTTATCATTTTTGAAGACTGTAGTCCTCTCTGTAATACTCAATTGTGTGTCATGCTAAAGGGTACAACCTCAGTTAAGTTTCTAAGTTAAGTTTCTATGAAACTTCAGAAGGAGAAGAAGAAGAAGAAGAAGAAGAAGAAGAAGAAGAAGAAGAAGAAGAAGAAGAAGACTTTTTAACATGACTTTATAACAAAGCAAGTAGAGTAAAACAAATATTCCCAAGTACTTCCTATACATTTTCCTCCTATTTCAAGGATCTCGTAGTTCATATCTTCTTTTTTATTAAGTTACATTTATTTGTGTGTGTGTAAGTGAGTGTGTATTATTTGTGACATATAAAAGTGTTCAACTTGTGTGAGTCAGCTCTCTTTTACCTTGTGGATCCTCAGGATCGAACTCAGGTCATCAGGCTTGGCAGCAAGTGCCTTTTGTCAGCAAAGTCATCTATCTCAAACAGGATTTTGTCTTCTTGACAGAAAGAATTCATAAAATGGGCATAGAGAATTTAAGCAGAAGTTTAATCAGCAAAGCTACGAAAATACTCTAAAGAGAGTTTAGAATGGACTGCTTCAAACTGGATTGCAGCACCCTGAGTTCTAAATTAAAAAATTAAAAAATTACATTTGTATTAACATTCATGAGATGGGAATAAAGTGACCCGTTTTCCCTTCCAGCACACTGTGAACCAAATCTTCCTTTTAGAATAGTCCTTCCCACAGGAAGAACAACAACCAACAAGACGCCCCAGAGCTCCCAGGGACTAAACCACCAACCAAAGAATACACATGGAGGAACCCATGGCTCCAGCTACATATGTAGCAGAGGACTACCTTATCTGGAATCAATGGGAGGGGAGGGCCTTAGTCCTGTGAAGGCTTGATCTCCCAACATAGGGGAGGCTAGAGCATTGAAGTAGGAGTGGGTAGGTGGGTGGAGGAGCACCCTCATAGATACAAAGGGGAGGGGGAACAGGATGGAGAGTTTGTGGAGGGAGACTGGGAAGGGGGACATTTGAAATGTAAGCAAATAAAATAACCATACTAATTTTTAAAAAGAATAATCCTTCCCATGATTGTCTAGGAAAGTTTACCATGGAAAATGGCAGAACCACAAATCAAGCAATATATAAGCATCTAGGATGCTTAACCACAAAAGCAACACTCTGTCAGGAGACACAGCAGAAGTGTTCCTAGATGACACAGCACATAGTCTAGAAGCTGCTGTTCACATACCCTGGCTGCACCACCAAATGCAGGAGCTCAACATAGCCAGTCATGGGAAAAGTGAAAGTAGGTCTAATCTCCAGAATATGAAAATGACCTGTGAACCAGACCTGACATTAACCGCCTGTCTGTGACCTTAGCTGAGGAAGAGTAGAGGGGGAGACTCAGAAATTTGCAGACTGGAAGAGGAGCAAGACCTGATCTTTGCATTGCTGGGAGATTTTGTCACCTCTTAGCAAGAAGTGTTCAGAATACTATAAGCTCATTCTCAGCGGTTTTATTTATTTTAGATGTGATCATTTCAATGTACCACTGAAAGGGCCTCACAAGGGGGAGTCCCTCATGCTGATATGGGAATAGGCTCACCACCCAAGGACACACGAGATCCATCTCGATGCAATTAGCAAAAGGTAGTTTTTTAATATCGAGGGGCCCTGGTTCGAATCATATCTCACGCAGGAGACAGGGGATTCGACGAAGACCCCAGGAAGTTGGGAACTTTTATAGGTAGGGGTGGGAAGAGCAGGGAGATTTGGCGCGGTTACACATAATTGGATATTTTAAACATCATCAATTTGCATAGACCAGTTATTTTTGACCATGAATCTTTGGACTCAAGAGTACCAGATGACCCATTACTCATTTTCTTGTTTAGACTTGTATGTCTTTGCGTCCTTGCTTCTTTTTCGTTTTTGGTCACTCTGCCCCTGAAGAGGCTCAAAATTATTATTATTATGGCTAATTTTAACAAGTTGTTAGTGGCCTCTGCTGACCATGAATTCCTTGCTCTGTGTCTCAAGATGTTTTCAATTTTTTACCCTAACACCACTACTAAATGTGTGAGCACACACACAAGAAACAAAAACAGAGAGAGAGAGAGAGAGAGAGAGGAGAGAGAGAGGAGAGAGAGAAAACAATATAAAGAGCAAACCTTCAGTGCTGTGTGGTGTTTCTGAATGCTTGTATGTGGGACTGCGTAAGGGTATTCTGGTTCTTGGCTGGGCATGGGCCTAGAACCCCGAAACTCCGAGGGAGAAACGGCAGGAGTTCAGCCAGCCCCCAGAACTCAGGGTCCTGAAAAGCAGTCCAGTCTCCATGGACCTACATTGTTCAGTCACGTAGGCCATTACAGCCCCTCCCAAAGTGCACAGGTAGAGGGTGTGACTACAGGCCTCAGGCCCTAGAGATTTACATACTAATGAAGGTCAGAGGGCGGAGCCAATTAAGCATTGCCCCCAGGACCTCCCCCTTTCTCCCTCCCTACTTAACCCAGGTCTGCCCTGAGTTTGGGGGAGTACATCCAGATCCATCCACCATCCGCCATGGCAATAAACCCTTTTGGAACCAAGGATTCCTCGTTTCATTGGGGCCTGCCAGGCCAGCCGCCACCGAAGCCTCCAGCCACTGGAACCTGGGACCTTCCTTCTGTACGAGACACAGGCTGCCTAGAGGCCTCCAGGCAGCCTCCACCATGCAGGTCCCATGCCGCTGCTGTGTGGGCCCAGGGTCTTTGCTGCTGCGGCCGCTGGATCTTCCCACACTTGTACATATAATAAACTCCAATAATCCTCACAAGACCATAAAGCAGGTGCCATCTTTACCAGCACTTACAGCCCATGAACAGAGATATCCTTAGGGATGATACCGCTCATTCGTGTTTGAGAGCAGTTCCTACCCAAGCACTCTTTTCCCAATTCATGAGTTAATAACCACAGTATAAACCCTCTCTGTTTCCAGAAGATATTAAACTTTATTTTTGATCTTTAAGTCACAACATCAAAATATTAATTTGATTTATTCTCTTTGATCTAATGCCCCGGTTGACTCCACGTTCCCCAAGTATTTTATTACAAAGGCACACACATTTGAGTTTTTATATAGGCAGAGTTGATTTTTTTTAAATGGCACAAAGTTCTTGGAGATTTCCAAATTCACATAAATATTGTTCCACACCACTGTTTAGTACATTAGCAAGCTCTGCCAAGCAATTTTCCTCACTACAAAAGGCAAGTTCCAATGGGCTGCTGATTCTTTTTATTTATTTATTCAACCATTGTTATCATATTATAACATTTGAGATTAATCTTACAGATGAAAAAGAGGGTGGAGCATGAGTAGATGGCTGGATTCCAGGAAACTTCGTAGTTTTCTGCGAGCAATTTCAAGCAAAATTCAAGCATATGACTAGTGGAAGCAGGCAATCTGCTAACTGGGTTAGAGTTTACAGGGAAAAAATGTAAGTACCACCAGTAAGCATCTCATCTCTGACTCTAGGGATGTGCCCCAACCATCTAATTTGTGCCATTCGGCACTAATCAATATGTTACAAGCCCTGAACAGGCACTTCTGCAGATCCCAGAGAAACAACTCACACCCAGAAAGCTTGGGCGCCCTGAATATTCATACCAAGTGCAAATGTTAATTCATGCAGTGCTTGCGTTAAACTGGTTTAATTATCTACTGAAGGAATCTATTAAAGGCACGCTGTCAATCCTCCAGATTGGGTTCAGCAAAGTGAAACTGAATTGCGTGCCTTTTCAGTTAATTACAAAAAAATCTGCCTGACATGCTTTAAGAATGGTCAAGAAGAGGGAGGGGGGTCTGAGACGGAGAAAAAGAGAGAGAGAGAGAGAGAGAGAGAGAGAGAGAGAGAGAGAGAGAGAGACTTCCAGCATCAGCTCAAAATGCATATTGCTACTTCTCTTCTCGTTAGTCTGAGAAATACAGGACAGGAGGAAAAGCTGAGAAGCACAGCTCAGAAGACCAAGTGTCCTGTCATTACACTGCTTGGAGTCTCATAAGGGATGTAGCATGCTGCAATAATCAGTTCTTCTTAAGAATCTCAAGTCATAGATAACTGGG
This sequence comes from Mastomys natalensis, assembly GCA_021653895.1. Taxonomy (NCBI): domain Eukaryota; kingdom Metazoa; phylum Chordata; class Mammalia; order Rodentia; family Muridae; genus Mastomys; species Mastomys natalensis. The sequence continues at coordinate 335,226 of JAJTUV010002415.1, forward strand.
TTTTCGTTGTGGTGTTTGAAGCACTAATGAGTTTTAGCCGTCAGAATATTCCTCAATTGCTGTTCTCAATACTTCCATGTATTGAGAAATTTTTCTGTCTATAGAATTCTGGTTTTTTTTCTTCTTGTCTTTCTAATGTTTAATGAAAAATCAAGAGATAAATAACGGTCTGGTGATGGAACGGTGACTCAGTGGTTAAGGAGCATGCCCTGCCCTGCAGAAGACCTGACATAGTTTCCAGCACCCACATTGGATGCCACCCAACTACCTCTGATTCTACGGAATCCAGACATCCACACTCACAATTGCACATGTTCACATGGACCACACACACATATAGACAGAACCTATTTTTAAAATAATTCTTTGCTCACTGTCTTCCCCAATTATCCAGGTATTTTCCCTGGGACCTCATAGAGTAAGCTCATCTCCAACCCTAACAATGATGCGCGCAAGCCACTTTAGGGAAAAAGAAGAAGTGCACATAGTATAAAATTTCAAGATACCATGAGCATGTAGTTGACTCATAGTGAAAACAGATCATCTTTAACTCTGTTCATTAGCTCTGTGCCCATCAGCATAGTCTTCTACTCCTTTTTTTTTTTTTTTTTGTTTTTTCGAGACAGGTTTCTCTGTGTAGCCGGGCTGACTGAACTCACTCTGTAGACCAGTGGCCTCGAACTCAGAATCGCCTGCCTCTGCCTCCAAGGCTGGTTAAAGGCGTGCGCCACACCGCCGGCTTCTTCTACTCCTTGATATGCTCATACTTTATGTTGTACAACAGCCATCTCTATTTTCAGGGTAGATGAAAATACTTATGTCTTCATTGTTTTGTTGTTGATTTTGTTTTGTTCAAAACAAGGTTGTTGTTTTTGTTTTTATCCCAGGCTATCCATAAAGTGGATATATAACTGAGAATGACCTTGAACTTTTGATCTTTATGCCTCAATCTCCAGAATGCTGAGATTACGAGCAAGCATTATCCATCCTTCCAGTGTATGGAATGCTGGACATCAAACACAGGGCCTCATGAATACACAGCAAGCACTCTGTCAACTGAGCTACATCCCTAGTGTTAAAAACTTAAGCTTCAAAAACTAACCCTGACTCCTCAAGTAAGCTATTGTGTTCTGCAGAACTTTAGGAAACCTGATTATTTATTTGGCTTAAGCAATATGGGAAAATTCTCTGTATATCAAAACACTTCTAGTCTCCTTCCCCCACATAGCATGCCCAGAACACTAGCAAATGACATCAGCTTGACCTTCATCATTTCCCAGATTCTTCTACTTGTCTCCATCTCTGAGGATCTCATAATACTGTAATCCCATCTTCAATAGTGCAACAGCATCCAAAGTGGTACCTCTGCTCCACTTTTGCTCCTTTTTAGATTTATGCCCCTAGACATGGAAGCCAAAACATAAAAAGTCAAAATATAAAATTCATGTCACACTGATCTAAGTCAAGCACAGAAAGACACTACTTGGTTCCATTTAGACAAGGTATCCAAAGCTTTCTGAGTCGTAAAGTAGAATGGAGGTTGATGGGGGCTGGGAGATGTAGGGAAGGTTTTTATCAAAGAAATGTTCAAAGTGTTGAGACAATATGATTGTGGTTAATTCTATTATGCTTTTCAGTGCTGCCTGGTTCAAAACATTTTCAAAAGTAACATCAAATCTTTCTCTGTGCCAAGGACTTCAGATATACTCACTACTCTGCATCTTTCAGTTCTGTTTCTTTCCAACCCTCCTTCCTTCATCTTCTCATGTTAAATGGGTTTCTATGCCTCACTTATAATGGGACTAATTCAGACCCACCAATAAAATAATTTATGACACAATGGCAGTCTCCTACCTACTCGATCCCCACTAATCCTGGCACTGTCACTACCTCCTGTCACATGGCCAGTTCAACCTCTCTGCTCTACTCTGGTCCATCAGTTCACCTCTAATTCTTCTCTCTGTCTCTCTCTCTGTCTCTGTCTCTCTCTCTGTCTCTCTCTGTCTCTGTCTCTCTCTCTGTCTCTCTCTGTCTCTGTCTCTCTCTCTCTTCCCCTCCCTCTCTATGGAAGTTCAGACTTCCACTTCCTCCCCATCTATTGGCTGTCAGCTCTCTATTACTGCCACTCAGATTCAATTCTAGATTGCCTTGGGCAGGTGAGGAAGAATGAATATTTACAAATAGAAAACTTGGTAATAGACTATAGACCTGACAATACCAAGATCCTGCCAGCATTTAGCGCTCTGCTGGTAGAGAATTAACAACTGAATATACAGAGACACACATTCACACAGTGTACCCCAATGTTCACTGAACACACCAAGCATACTTCATAAAGTACACCGTCTCCTCCACAAAGGCCTTCATTCATTTCCTTGTTTTTTACTGGGTGATTAAACACAAAAAAGAACCTAAAATCATATCTGCCAGTGGGTAACTTCCTACTGATTTACTTTTCTTCTAGCATTTACTAAACGAGATCCAAAAAAAAATGTTTTGTTCAGCCCTATCTTCTATACAACATGAACCTTGTACATGCTCAATAAATGTTCATTAAATATCTAAACAAATATGCAGAATGGACACATATTATTACAGATTACCCAAGAAAAATTTTAAACCTGTTTTCAGATTTTTACTCCCATTTCTGACCCAGTTTTTATGTATGCTCAGCTTGCTTCAATATTATATGAAGCTGGAAACACTACTTACAGGAACTACTGTAGATATTAATATATGAAGGCTTAAAGTGGTTTCATCTAGTTTTTAATGTTGTATATTATTTTAATTCTTCTGGGATCCCATTATTCCCCTGAGATGTGTATCCTATGACATGAGCTTGCACTGCTTAGCAAGTCTGCCCTGTTGAGCAAGTATTTGAAGCTCTCCTTTCTGCCACCGGGTGACACACTGTGTAGTAGCCATAAACTACAGACTGATTAAAAACACACTTCCATTAAAATCCCCATGCTGTCTAAAGCTAGAGGTATTAATTTTCATGTGCAGTCCTGACTGTGGATATGAATTGGTGCCAATGAGAGACATAACACAGAACAGTAAATACAAAGAAGAAAAAAAAAAAAACATGGAGCAAAGGCTGAGAAAAAAAACACCAGGCCCATGGTCAGGAGGCAAATCAAAGCCTCTTTGAAATGGAATGGAAAAGGGAAGAAAAGCATTATTAGAAGCTTTAAAAAGGACATTTATAACAGAGTATCTGTAGCATATTTCCAACATACAATAGGAGTGAAATTCATGAATAATATTAGAGGTATTTACATGACCCACTGTTCTCTTGAATAGTGTTTGTCTAATGTAATAAGACCTGGATTGCCTGAGCAAAATATAAATTTGAGGTTATAAGACCTCAACCTGACTGCCTGTGTTATTAAAAACCAGGAGAGGAACTTTTATGAATACAGTAGTTTACATCAATATCACCTCTTTATTCCTCTCAGATCCTAGATTGTTTGGATTGCATTCTTATCCTGTAATAATTATATAGTCCACGAGAGAGATTTTTCTTTCCTTCTTTAGTGTGCCATGCTTCATTGAAATCAATGCCTTCATATTCAAATTTAATTGAAACAATTCCAGTCGCCTTCCACTGTAAAGAAAATAGCATGGGAGGACATACAGTATCTCCGAAAGCAAACAGAGAGCACAGTAAAACCTAACTAAAGCCTGTTCCTCTGCCCCATTTTTCCAAAGTCACTTCTTTTAAAATATACATCTATCTCATTTTCTTCCAACTTGTGAATGTTGACAGAAATACATTTGCAAAGCAAAAGGCAAATATCAAGAGCTAAGAAGTTTTCCTCTTTTCTTTTTATACCTTACCTCTCTACTTGTACACACATTCGTATAAAACATCCTGGGTGGAAAAGAAAGGGAAAACTCACATTAAAAACCAAGTTTTCTAGCAGAAGGTTATCTTACAATTTCTATGCGTAAGGGTAGATTACCTTTATAATTTGCCTGTATTTCCCTAATCTGTGCTTTAAATTTGGATGGTTAGGAAGACTCAGCATTGATTTAAATGCTGTCACAGACAGGACAGTTCAACCCTTTATTCATCGTTTAACTTAGTGCAATTATAAAACTGTTTGATGAGCAATTGTTTTCCCCACATATGGATGGCATACCTTTTGCTCTGGCTATTTTTGATTCATTCATAGGACACAGAATAGGTAGGGCCTCTGGTTACTGTAATGCCCTGGAGAAAGCAGTCTTTGTTTCTTCGCCAGAAGTACCAAATGACTGTTAGCAATTCATCTAAATTACAGTTTAGCTCAGTTCTTTTTCTACATCAAGTAAGTAAATACCCAATGACATTGAGAGAACATGCAAGTTAATGCTTTCCTGTTTCTTTCAAGCTACATAGGTAGGAAAGGACATCTGAGCACTATTTTCTTGGTCCTATCCTTGTCAGTTCATACAACTCACCCAGCAAGTATTCTCAGAGCCTGTTGGATGTAGTGCCCTGGCCACATGCCATGAAAGATGAGATAGAAAAGGTATACATCTTTGTTCTGAAAGAATTCACAAAATCTATGGTGTTATAGACTGTGGTCCTTTGAGTAAAGACAAATACCATCTTCATCAAATCAGTTGTGCATACTGGCAGAGTCCATTATGATGGGGCTTGTTGACCCTTATGGAAGGAAGAGATGGAAGGGTCTTTGGTCCTGCACCTGAGATTTCAGTCATTCTTGCCGGCCATTTGCTTATAATTCTACTCTAATTGCATGGGGTCTTTGGGTAGTAATTTAAGGGGGTTCCATCTGTGTAGATACAGAGGAAACATCATCCATGCTGGGAATGGACTTTCCAGTGTGACTGCTTTTTGGGGTAACCAACATTCTTAACAGTAATCCTTTACTCATACTCTTACAAGTACACTAAATAAACTCATTGGCCCTCCAAGGTGATCATTAATGGAATTACACTTTGGTTTTTCATTAGGATAAACATTTATTTTATGTCTCTCCATGAAACAAATGTTCACACCAAAAGGTTTACATTTGACTTATACTTTTTTGGGAAGAATCTATGAAGTATATATATAGTAGGTAATCTGGTAAATGTATTTAAATATTGGCACCCAAAAACCTATCTCAACATTCTACCTATCTGATAGAAAGCTTGTAAATAAGAAACTTGTGACAGACTGGCTACTAAAATGATGCAGTTTCTAAACCTTTACTCATGTATTATGTGACAGGCCCTCCCTTTCCAAAGGTAGTATCTGTTTCCATCCTCCTTAAATCTTGGTCACCTTTGCTTTAGCTAAGCAACTGCAGAAAGATCAACATGCCCATTTTGAACGCAAGAATCTGTGATCTCTTTTGCTCTCTACTCCCTGCCTTGAGACCCACTGTCAGCCTGTGAACAAATCCAGTCCAAATGTTTAGATGGTGACATATATCCAAATGAATCCCTTCCATCATAACAACCAAACCATCAGTACTCAGCCAGAGATAAGTAACTTAAGCCTAAACCAGCAGCCCTCACAGACTTGCCTGATTTTCACAGATGTGTGAGTGAGCCTGTTGGGATCAGTGAGCTTCATCTCTGTCAGCAAAACTAAGTGACCAGCTGACTCTTCGACTAATGATAAATAATATGAGATTATTCTTTTGAGCCACTGGGTTTTATTGTTTTTTCCAAACAAAATTAATTCAGTTCCGACTCCAACTAAGGGGGGAAAAACATAAATCTTAAAGATTGAAAATAAAAATTTCTCGAAACCCAAGCTATTAAAAATTTAAGTCCTCTCTCTTAGCAATAAATACTGAATGAAATACAAATAAATGCAAGAAGTGGGCAAGAACAGGAACCTTGAGAATGCTGTCCTAAGCAAGATCCCAACATCCCTACCAATTGTATCTCTAGCTTAAAACACAGTGTAGTCAGTTATAGAAGTGTGTGGCCCTAGAAAGAGCTAAATCTTGACAGGAGAAAGGAGATGTTATGTATCTTTTGGGGCAGGGAACCATGAGAGAGACAGACAGATATAGAGCACACAGAGACACACACCCACATAAACAGACACACAGAGATACATGCACAGAGACAAATACGCACACACGGGGTCGGGGTCGGGGATCACTGTTGAGGAATAGGTGTATCTGAGTACCAAGAACCCATCTCTACACTTTCTCTTTCTTGTGAACTGGAGAAGGTCATTTACCTTAGGGCAGCAGTTTGACTGCTGGAACTGAAATTTTCTGTTCACCAGTAAGAGGGTATCTGCATTCAGTTGGCTTCCGGGCAGGTGACCTGAAACTTAAGTCATTGAGTGTCCTGAAACCTAGTGAAAACTATGGAGTTTTAGTCCTTGGAAAGACAATGCTTCCCCTACTATTAGTTCCAAGGAGGTAGCCCCTTTCCATCCGGCTTAGTAGAATCACATGAGCTTTGCTAAGTGGTGATGGCTTATAATATGGTGCAGAGTTTGGAAGGCTCACTAGGGATTCTATTGACCCCTTTGAGTTCAGCTTTCATCTTCACTGACTTTAGAATAGGGGAGACTGTTCCTTTTCAAGCATTCCAGACAGCCTTTCACCTTAGACACCTTATTACACAGTATTATTTTGTGATCGATAACCAATGAAAATAACTCTGGCCAGTGCATAGTGAGCTATGACTTTTTGCATCAGTAGTTTGTAACTCATCTAGGGAACCTGACCTCTATATGCATATGTATGTATTTAAATATTAAAACTATAGTAACACCGTGGGAGTGGCCTCTAAGACCTTAGTCTTAGCTACCTGGAAGTCAGTCTTCTCCTAGTGTCCTTCAGATGAAGAAGTAGACTGCTCAGCTCCTCCGTTCTTCCATGTGCAGAAATAGAACAAAAGAAACACCATTTAAGATGGCAGAAACAAATTCTGAGAGCAATTGGCTATGAGAACTAGGCCAAGACAAAAAATATCCTGTATAATCTAGCTTCATTCAGTAGAGAACCTTACAATGTTGAATTCATAAAATTAGAATGGTCCAGTAGTTAGCAAGACCTGGAAAGAATAATGACGATAAGGAGACAATGAACAAGTTCATGAGAGTGGATGTCAGCATGAAGAGTGGAAGGTAAATCATTAAGAATATAGTCTTTAAATTATATTTTTGTTCATTGATGTGACCCAATAATTAAGAAAAGAGCTTAGCACAGAACATCCCAAAATGAATCTCCACAAAATTGTGTGCATTTAGCTGCAGAGGATGTAAAGGGAAGGAAACAGTCACATACTGTTGGACAGTATCTAAATTCCTAAAAACAGACATATAGAAGTCAGTGCAGAGGGTGAACTCTAATATGACCAGGATTGCTACTCTGTTGGAGATTAGTGCTAATGCTTTGAATCTATGTGTTCAGACACTGAAGATACTTGTACCCAATTGATTTTTGATCTATCAATAAAGATGCCAGTGGCCAATGGCTAAGCACAGGGCAGAACACAGAGAATTGCACAAAAAGAAGGGGACACTGTTACTGCAAGATATAAAGCCAACCAGCCAGGTGATTTTTCAGATAAGTGGCCACTGGCCACTCCCCTAAGTGGGCCTGGGGTGTCAGGGGAAGGTTTAGGAGTGCCCAGACTTTGAGGTAGCCAAGGTATTTTAAATTAACGTTTTGTGTGTGTGTGAGTGTGTGTGTGTTTCCGGTTCATGGATCCAAGATAGCTTTTGAGTAGGTGCACGAGAAGGACTGGGCAGGATCAAAGGGTGGTGCAGCCAAAGATCACACCACAATACCACTCAACAGAAACAAAGTCAACAGATAAAATAGACATGTTCACTATGGCGTAGTTCCCAATGGCTAAGTTATGGAATTGGCTCAGGTACTTGTCAGCATATGAATTTGTGGATAAAGAAATTATGATAAATTTCATGATAGAGAGAAAGATGATAGATAGATAGATAGATAGATAGATAGATAATAGATAGATAGATAGATAGATAGATTAGATAGATAGATAGATAGATAGATAGATAGACAGATAGTATTATATGACCATAAAGAAGAACAAAATCAGGATATTTGCAGCAGAATGGGTGAAACTAGAGGCCATGCATAAAAGTAGATGTAATAAAGTAAATAGAAATGTAAGAGACATATGTTTTCTCTTTTATGTGGTATCTAAACTTCTTCTGAATGCTGATGACCTGAATATAACAAAGGAACTAAGAGGATAAGGAAAGAGGAAGTGGAAGAAAGGAGAAAGCCTTACAAGGAAGACTGTTAGGAATGATGTATTGAAAAAGAAAAACACATGTGGATGGAGAGGAATACCTAACATGGAGAAACCAATAATCTATGCACTTATTTATGAATTAAAATTTTACAAAAGAAAATGTTTAAAATAACATGGTAAAAAATAAGGCCAAATATATCCTGGAGTGCCTCACAGGCTTGTAGAGGGCATTGATCAATAAATAATGATGATACATCAGTAATTAGATTTTTGAACTGTCTACAATTGGGGCTTGTGGGGTAGTTCAATGATGAGCAAATATCTAGTGTGCTTAAGTCCAAGGACCTCCACTACACTACACACCACACACAGGAGGAGAAAGCAGTGGAAGATAAGGAGGAGGAAAAGGAGAGGAAGAAGAGATTCTCCCTGAAAAAGAAACATTTAACCAAAGATATATTTGATGTATTTGTAGATATAAAATGAAAGCCTCAAAATTCATTTATATTCTGAAGTGGAAACTTAAAGGTTCTTTGGAAAATCAGTTGGATGGTGTTTTGCTGGGGCAAACTCACAAGGAACACTTAGCTAATGTGGACACAGGTGAAAGACCAAGGCAGACTTGTGAAGGAATGTTTTCCTGAAACAGACACTGGAAAGATGTTTGGCTAAAATAAGCATGTGAAAGGATATGTGATGAAAGATTCTTTGCTAATGACAGGCATGTATTGGTCAGCCTTACCATTTTGTAGTTGAGCTGCATTTATCAGGACTCCACAGAGAGAAACACACAAAAAAACCTTCTGGTTGTGTGCAACAATTTTTTGCTGTTTCCGTGGACTCAGGCTGATTGACAGAGTGATGTCAGCTGAAGCAAGATACATGTGCCCATAGAGGACACATGATGTTTGGAGGGATATAAATAGGACAGTGACAGAGGCTGAACTAGGCTTGTTTATAAGCACGTTAGCTTTGCAATGCTTGTTGGTCTCACATCTTCACTAATCTTTAGATCGCTGAGAGAGGCCCAGCCAAAAACTTTTCCTGAAATTCTTCCTGGTCCCTCCTGCTGACTCATGCTGAGGCTGAGGCCTAGCTGTCTTTGCTAGGTAGTGCCACCACTGCTGATTCGTGTTTGCTATCCTAACTCTATCAAATTGGACAGCTGGTGTATCTGTGAAGTGTTTCTGAGTGGATCAAGCTGTCGCTACTAGCCTGCAAACTGAACTGCCAATTTCAGACAACACAGATGGGAGTTGCTCCAAAGAATCTTTCTAAATAGGACCACTTCCATATCCTTTCTTTTCCACTACCTCTGGTGGATGGTGGGCTACAAGAGAGGTTAAAACATTTTAAAACCATCATTAAAAATAGGATTTAAAATTAAAGTTACAACGTTCATTCCTAAGAAAGTAAGTCAAGTCCTGGGAAAATAGATAACTGGAATGATGCTGTAATTATGTTCTGTTGCCAAGGTGACAGCAAGATCAGAAGAAGCAGATCAGCTTAGCCCTATCAAATATGCTGGGTTTGTTCCTTGAATATGTATGGCAACCCATTCTCTAGAATTTCTTCATCCTTCCATTTCAAAAACATCAACAACAATTTTTAACTTTGAATATTCAGTCTCATTGTGGGAATGGGGATGTTTGGTTAAATGTAATTATCTCAGTTTTACAACCCAACACCATGGCTCTGTAAAGCTCAACACTGAAACCCAAGGGAATAGTGAGAGCCAGTACTAGGGAAAGATGTATGAACCAAAAGAAAGAAATATCAAATCCGTAGAGTTTGAGACAGGAAGGATAATAATTCCAAAGAACTGCAAACAATTCTACAAGGCTATGGCTACACTTGAAAGAGAATTAGTCACACAAGACACTGAATGCCATGATAAATTGTCAGGTTTATTGTTGGCCTTTAAGCAAGGCATGACGTAATGAAGCTCAGAACTTAGAAAGGCCCTCCTAAATGAGCTATGGCCTATAGAGGAAAGCAAGAATAATGTCGAGAACACTGGGCAAACTTCTAGAGTGGCCCTAAGAAGAACTGTTTGCCTGAATTACTGTGGTAGCACTGAAGGTGGAGATGTATGGAGATAGATAGCTGAGACCAGTGGTTCTCAATTTTCCTAGTGCTCCAGCCCTTTAATACAGTTCCTCAAGTTATGTGGTATTCCCAAACCATAAAATTGTTTCATTGGTACTTCATAACTATATTTTTGCTACTGGTATGAACTGTAATGTACATATCTGATATGAAGGATACCTGATATGGGAATCCCTGTGGGGGTCATGACCCACATGTTGAGAACCACTGGCTTAGCTTTGTAAGGAAAATCTGAATGATGTATGGTTAAGCAGAGCTCTGAGTATGGCAGATGGTGGGTGAAAGTGTCTGAGCACATAACTAGAGGAAACAAGACAGAGAGAAGGCAATGAGTTGGAATTATTTGAACAATGAGGCTATAATGAACAAAGAGTAGTCACCAAATCATCTAGTTATTGTCTATTGCATAATATGGCACGGCTGCAGTAAATACTCTACAGTGCATTGTCAGTGAATGAAAGAAATGCTTAGAAAAGAAGTCTGAACCTGAACCTAGAAAAAAAAGGATAATAATTATAGAACTGGAGAATTTATTTTATGAGAGAGAGTGAATTAGATCAATTCTGCTCAAATAAGGACATTAGGAATGCTGGTCTAAAAACTGTTATCCATCTTCAGTGAAATAAGCACAGGTACTTTAAATAACCACTTGGAAATTTTCACACCATTCTCTTGGGTGATTTTATGTCTGTTTCAGCTTAGAGGAAGAAACCTGGCTCTTACTTTACATGACTCTTTTCTCTCTTCTTTTCCAGTAACCCCAAGAAAGTCCTTGTTCACTTGCTAACATTTTACAAAATCCAGGGCCTACAAAAACTGGATACATTTAAAACAATGACTACAAATAAAAAATTTAGGGCCTAGAATAAGTAGTTGAAGCACACATGAGACCATTTGAGAAAGATGCTTTCAGAAGCCCTGATCGGACTTCTCACTTCCTATTCCTTCTTATTTTTTTATTATTGGGTATTTTATTTATTTACATTTCAACTGTTGTCCCCCTTCCCAGTTTCCCCTCTGCAAGCCCCCCATCTTATCCCCCTCCACTTTGTCTCTATGAGGGTGCTTCCCCATCCACTTCCCCATTCCTGTCTCACCACTCTAGCATTCCCTTATGCTAGAGTATCAAGCCTCCACTGGACCAAGGGTCTCCCCTCCTATTGATGTCAGATAAGGCAGTCCTCTGTTACATATGTAGCTGGAGCCCTGAGTCTCTCCATGTATGCTCTTTGGTTGGTGGTTTAGCCCCTTGGAGCTCTGGGTGGTCAGGTTAGTTGATATTGTTGTTCTTCCTATGCAGTTTCTTATTTGTTTTTATAAAGCAAATTTTATTCCACTTAGCATCTCTGCGGGTTAGGTTTTAGTTAGTTGCCTTGACACAGATAAGAGTCACCTAGGAAGAGAGAAATTCAGTTGAGAAATTGCCTGCATCAGATGGATTGTAGGGCATTACTTTATTAATGACAGATGTGGTCCAGCCTACTGTGAGTGGTGCCCCTCCTGTATAGGTGGCCCTATATTGTATAATAAAGGAAGCCGAGAAAACCATGGCATGGAAGTCAATAAGCATATTTCCTTATGGTCTCTATTTTCATTCTTCCTGCAGGTTCATGTCTGAGTTCCTAGCAATAGAAACCAAGGTAGTATGGTATCTGATAGTGAACGAATTGAATTCCATTTTCATTTTCTGTTTGTTTACTCAACATGGCTCTAGAAGTACTTTTATTCCTTTTCCTTGCCCAAACACCATAGAATCGAAGAGTTTAGTGGACAAGATCATAAGACAGCTCCTCTCTCAACATAGTTACTATTCTGTGACATAAACAGCTCTATGACTTTTTTCTGGCTAAAGGATTTTGGTAGTGGTGACTGCATCTTATTCTCTTAATTTTTTTTTGTTTTTTGATTATTCTCTTAATAATATAGATAAAAATGTAGAAAATGGATCTGTAAAGAATCTCTTAGAAGACCCATCCAGGACAGAAGACCCTCTGCAAACCACAAACTATTACCTATAAAAGTAACATATTTTAAATTGAGAATTCTTCCACCAATGTAAAGAATCTAAGATCATTTTTCTGTTGAGCTGTTAGATAAGACTTAACATTTAGCCAACATCCCTATTGCGGTCATCTTGCAGACTGCACACACAATATGTCATTAATGGGTACCTGGAATCATGGGATAAAGGAAAGGTGATACGGTGACTCTGCATTTCTTTAATAACAAAATTTGTACTAATTTCTTATGCAACATAAAAAATTAATGTAATCAGACAAATGGTACTTGATTGGATTCATCTTTGGATTCAGTTGAAGAGAAATTTGGGGCAAGCATGGTGCTAGTGCTGCAGTTCTATAATGCAAGCTATAAGAAAATAGAACAATTGTAAGAGGAGCAAAACTTGTTTCAGATGAGATGAATCCATGGTGCTACAGCTAACAGAATATCTGGACAACTTACAATTAAAACAGAAGAAACACAAGCTTATAGTCTAATGGTTAAGTCACTCACTGTGAAGTGAAAGAGCATGTGGGTGGGATTTGGAAACAAAAACTCTAAAGAGTTTTGAGATCTTGAGAAAGAGAAAAAGTTTCTTGAGAAAGGACATTATCAACCAAAGTTAGTGTTTAGGACATGTGAAAATGAATAAGAATTATAAAATATCATTATCATTCATTAGACATGGAAAATGGCTGTTAGATATTTGATGAGAAGAGCCTCAATAGGATATGGACCAGCAAAATCAATATGATGTGAAATTGGTGGCTGGTACAAATGTGTAGACATTGAGTGACAGTTTGGGGAAGGGCGGAGAAATAAGAAGTTTTTAATGGGAAATAGGAGAGACAGTGTACAGCATTGAGTGATTTCTAGCATAAGAGAAAGACCCAATAGAGAAGAGAGTATGGAGGCAGAGAAAGAGAGGTGGCCAAAATATGACACTTAGTCCTCAAGTGGAAGTGGCAGCCTTAGCACCGAGATGCTTTTTATTATGTTACAAAACCCAAAGCTGCCCCTTTAATTAGGAGGCAGGGGCAGGTGGATCTCTGTGAGTTTGAGGCCAACTTGGTCTACATAGCAAGCTTGAGGCCAGTCAGAGCGAAAAAATGAGACTCTGCCTCAAAATAAAACAAAAGTAAAAAAAACAACAACAACAAAAAACCGAAACACAAAGGACAAAAGAGCATATTAAGAAAGTCGTATTGTATAAATATATAGTATGCTCAGTCTCTGCTTCTTGAAAGAGAAGGGAGGTTGTCCGTTTCAAAATGAGAGACAAGATTGAGAGCAGAAACTGGAGTGAGACCAGGTTTGGAATAGCTCATGTGCAGACTTTAGAGGATCAACAAGAGATTAATGAAAGGATTAGAAGCAATTAAAGTCAGGCAGCGTGAATTGGTAGGAGGCCAAGACTGCAGAGTTTCGCTGGAAATCTGTTATTGACACTGGGTAACAGTGAGGGGAAAAGCTAGATTGATGGCAAGTTGGTGGTCTGAAGAATCTCAGCTTGCAACAGTAAGGATGGCACCTGCATACACTATGTTATTGCACACAGACAGCAAAAGATGGAGAATTTTCACAACAGATGGCAAATGGACTTTCAACCAGCTAGGACACTGGCAGATCTTTAAAAATTAACCAGTAGAATATAGAAGCTTCCTGGAAGCATTTTAATCATGGCCTTTTTAACACTGGTCTTAATGATCCACCTAATTGCCTGAAATGGGTCCTTTTATTGTGAAGTTCCTCTTTCTTTGTGTTTAAACACACACACACATACACCACACCACACACACACACACACACACACACACACACACACACACTGGTATTGTCAGTTCCTTGAAGTGGGTTAAGCAGAAACAGCAAAATTAACTCTGACTTTATAGATGGGTTTAGCATCTTGGTTCTGTAATTTATACAGGTGCATTCAAAGTTATTTCAAGACTGGCCCAACTGTTAAAGAAAGGGAACTTCCTGGAGAGAAGAGGCTATTGAGGGCAGCAAGAGAGAAGGGAACAGTAAGATTCGATGTCAAAGCCCATTAATTTGTAGGCTAAGCTAAAATTTAATTTTTAAAAAAATTACTTCATCTCTATCTGCCCTAAATTCTTTATTCCAAGTGGCATGAGTAATAATTTCTAAGTCCCAGTGTGCATTTGACAAGAAATGAAATAATTTATATGTTCACTCTTGATATTCTGGCAACTATACTAGATATGTAAATAAGACTAGTAATACCAACTTCATATACTACTGTAGTTTTGAGCTAGTAAAATATAAAGGAAAAATAGAAATGCAGAAATTTTATAAGAAAAAGTGATGATCAAGAGTCTATCATCTAAGTATTAATTTTTGTAATACTTTGATACTAAACATAAAAGTAGATACCAAGAAAATTCTAGGAACATAAACTCAATCCCCATAGTTTTACAAGAAGAAAAAACTTGAGGCCCAGAGAATCCATCTGACTTTTCTAAGGGCACATGGCTAATGAGCTGTAGAGTTGGGTCTACAATGTGGTCTTCCATCTCTAGGACATTTCCACTCTCTGTGATGGAAGCAACAGTATCAATAGCTAATGCTTATTGGATCCACAGATGCTCACCACTCTGTGTGCAGGATTATTGTTTGCTATTCAGTGTTTTATATGTGCTACAAAACTAGTCAGAAGTAAATCAACGTACACTACAGCTTCTAAATGGAATGAGAACACCTTAGTGTTATGCCTACAGCACAGACTCCACAAAATTTAAGTATGCATTTAAAAAAAATCAATTCTTCAGATATCTTTGATATCATGGAGAGTACAAATGTTGTATGTCATCTGATAAATCAGTTCTGATACTTAGTCACTAGAGTCATGTGCCTTACAAACAATCCTACACAATAAATTCAACTGTTGATGTTTATTTAAAAAAAAAACAACAACAACAAAAAAAAAAACATTGGTGAAGGACTTGTACTGGTAAGTTTTTCTCATTAGTATGTGTATACTCTTAACAGCCGAACTCTTCCTCCAATCACTCATGTTCTTGGTACGTTTTCTCAAATCATGACTCTGTGTCTGTCTAGAAGCCATAAAATGAGCACTGGAGAGTTGCAGTACCAGCACACATGGGAACTCTTAGACTTTAGAATGTTTGATGAGGTTAGCCACAGGGAACAATGACAGCATCAGATGAGGATGTAAGAATCAGAATGGTTGTCTAGAGTCTAATTTCTTGAGTTCTTTGTATATATTGGATATTAGTCCTCTATCGGATGTGGGATTGGTAAAGATCTTTTCCCAATCTGTTGGTTCTGTTTTGTCCTATTGACAGTGTCCTTTGCCTTACAGAAACTTTGCAGTTTTATGAAGTCCCATTTGTCAATTCTTGATTTAGAGCATAAGCCATTGGTGTTCTGTTCAGGAACTTTTCCCCTGTGCCTAGGTATTCGAGGGTCTTCCCCATCTTCTCTTCTATTAGTTTCAGTGTGTCTGGTTTTCTGTGAAGGTCCTTTATCCACTTGGACTTGAGCATTGTACAAGGAGATAAAAATGGATCGATTTGCATTCTTCTGCATGTTGTCCTCCAGTTGAACCAGCACCATTTGTTGAAAATGCTGTCCTTGTTCCACTGGATGGTTTTAGCTCCTTTGTCAAAGATCAAATGACCATAGTTGTGTGGGTTCACTTCTGGGTCTTCTACTCTATTCCACTGATCTTCCTGTCTGTCTCTGTACCAATACCATGCAGTTTTTATCACTATTGCTCTGTAGTACACCTTGAGGTCAGGGATGGCGATTCCTCCAGAAGTTCTTTTATTGTTGAGAATGGTTTTCACTATCCTGGGTTTTTTTGTTATTCCAAATAAATTTAAGAATTTCTCTTTCAAGCTCTGTAAAGAATTGAGTTGGTATTTTAATGGGGATTGCATGAATCTGTAGATTGCTTTTGGCAAGATGGCCATTTTTACTATATTAATCCTGTCGATCCATGACCATGGGAGATCTTTCCATTTCCTGAGATCTTCTTCAATTTCTTTCTTCAGAGACTTGAAGTTCTTGTCATACAGATCTTTCACTTGCTTGGTTAGGTTCACCCCGAGGTATTTTATATTATGTGTGACTATTGTGAAGGGTGTCATTTCTTAATTTCTTTTTCAGCCTGTTTATCTTTCATGTAGAAGAAGGCTACTGATTTGTTCGAGTTGATTTTATAACCTGCCACCTTGCTGAAGTTGTTTATCAGGTTTAGGAGTTCTCTGGTGGAAGTTCTGGGGTCACTTAAGTATATTATCATATCTAGACAACTAAATACCTATTAAAAATGGGATATGGAGCTAAACAAAGAATTCTCAACTGAGGAAATGCGAATGGCCAAGAAGCACTAAAGAAATGTTCAGCATCCTTAGTCATCAGGGAAATGCAAATCAAAACAACCTGAGATTCCACCTCCACCAGTCAAAATGGCTAAGATCAAAAACTCAGGTGATAGTAGATGCTGGCGAGAATGTGGAGAAAGAGGAACACTCCTCCATTGTTGGTGGGATTGCAAGATGGTGCAACCACTATGGAAAACAGTCTGGTGGTTCCTCAGAAAATTGGACATATTACTACCTGAGGACTCAGCTATACCACTCTGGGCATATACCCAGAAGATGCTCTAACATATACAAGGACATATGCTCCACTATGTTCATAGCTGCTTTATTTATAATAGCCAGAAACTGGAAAGAACCCAGATGCCCTTCAACAGAGGAATGGATACAAAAATGTGGTACATTTACACAATGGAATATTACTCAGCAATGAATTTGATAAATTCTTATGTAAATGGATGGAACTAGAAAATATCATCCTGAGTGAAGTAACCCAATCACAAAAGAACATACATGGTATTCACTCACTGATTATTGGATTTTACCCAGAAGCTTGAAATACCCAAGATTCAACTCACAGACCACATAAAGCTCATGAAGAATGATGACCAAGTGAGGGGGGAGGGGGGTGAGGGGGGACTTCAGTCCTTCTTAGAAGAAGTAACAAAATACTCAAGGAAGCAAATATGGAGACAAAGTACAGGACAGAAACTGAAGGAGGGCATTTGCAGACTG